>SSNP01000074.1:673339-792169 GCA_006937955.1 Pachypanchax playfairii | reverse complement strand
AACCCCCCCCCCCCCCCTTCCACAGACACAACCATCTTCAGCTCATATTTAACTACTTACATCTATACGATCTCCTATTTTTCAGGTCTGCCCAAGATGCTGGTCATCAGGAACTACTTCGGCGTCCCGAGCCCGGCCTCTGGTCCAGCACTGAGCATCCAGACCGGTGACATCATCGAACTAATCCGTGCCGACCTTCACAGCCCCTGGTGGCAGGTCAGTCTTCTAATTGCTCCTTTTACAAAACATTAACAATAATTTATTCACAAATAGTCTAAATCCACGTCTTTAGAAAAGTTTTATAATTACCGACTTTCCTTATTTTTTTTCTCAAGTTGGAGCTGACACCGTTAGTGTTGTACATTTTATATAAAATGAGTTAAAGGTATGTTTGTGTGAACTTCACAATAAATTGGACATTTCGTACTTGTGATGACATCTGCTCCAAAAGAATCCCATCTCTACTTCCTGCTGATGAAACTTGACAGCCTTTGCTAACAAGCTGCAAATATAAAAATGATATTCCAAGACACACTCCTGCCCCTCCACTCAAAACACACAACGCAGCAGTTCTCAGCTGTGAGTTCAATTCCCAAGAACGGGATTTTGTTTGTTTTTAGGCAAGCAGTCAAACTTGATTGGAAATTCACTAGAAGAGGAAACATAAGCTCTTCCTGGAAGAAAAAAAAATCTGTGTGACTTTAACTTTGTGTGTGTGTGCGCGCGTGCGTGTGAAGCTGGAAACTAACTGATCATGAAAGAGCTGAGAATTTACCTGAAGACTGAACAGCCCGCTGCTTCCACTCAGACTATGATTGCATCATAATCATACATGCAGTGAGGAAGCCAACAAATCCCACAACACTTAATAAAAAACAAATAAAATAGATTTCAATTAAGTGGGTGTGAAAGCTTTCACAGAACATTTCATATCCATCAACCTTTTTTAGCCGACAGCCCATAATCATTTCTGCTCTGGGAGTGTGTGACAAATACAATCAGGCGCTGTAGTTTCATTTTATTCAGCAGCAACCAGCTAATATATTCTGTCAATGTTGGCAGCTGAAATAATTATCAGCCTCTTAGTGAGGGAGCAGCAGAAAGCTGAGTTTTACTCACACAACTGGAGGCTGTGCAGACGGAGGAGGGGGATGACCACCAGAGGAACAACACTGGCTAAGCTTACGGGGCCTCTGAGAGCCCGTGTGTGTCTGAAACGTCCCATAAATAAACAGTTGTTCCCGCGCTGCAAAATATATTCAGCCTCAGGCTTCCCATGAAACGTCTAAATCTGGTCAAAGAGGGGGTCTCACATCTGCCTTGCTGTCACCAGCCAGCTGAGTTATGGGCTCTGTGCTGTGCATGTTTATTCCACTGCAGTCTTTACAGTAACTAGGGAATCCATTCAACCTCCAAATCACTGACTTTAAAGGGATTTTTCAGTCATTTTGAAGTGGCGTTGTATCAGTTAGGTATTAAGACCTGTGACATACAGTATATGAGTTGAGTCTATAGATCTGAGACAAGCTCTTCAGACCACGTAAGCAGCACGTCAGTGAAGCATAATATGCGACTGCTAGCTGTCATTAAAGAGGCCATTCCATTAAAAACGTTTTTTCTGAGGTTTCTGTTGAATATTTTGGCTCCACAGATGTTCTTACCTTCATAATGGGTGTGAAAACAGGTCAACAACTTCTCTTTCAGTTTTAATCTCTCAAACTATGCAGGTGGCGATAAAACCCGAGTTCAAACGGTCTGTATCTGTTTCGTCACAACTCCTTTGTTCGTTAGTATTCATCAGCTCCGCAGTTGAAACCACACCTAGCATGCTGCTGGCTAAAAGCTGTAGCATAACGTAGCAAACAGGAAGACACGACGTCTGACGTTGCCATGTGCAGAGGGGCAGGAAACAGTATACCTTGCTCTCATAGGCTAGTTTGTTAGCCAATCACAGTCCAGCAAATTGGAATAATGAATATGAACGAGCTGCTGCCGAAGCCTGACGGAAGGAGCCGGAACCAGACGAATTTTAATGCAGACAGATTGAAAGGTCTGTTAATAAGTGTTTCCTAACGTTTGTTAGATATAAAATGTTTCATATTACAGGTTAATACTTAATTGTAATCCCTGATTGTTGTTGTGTGCATTGACGAAATCATGCGTGATTAAACAATTCTCTTGTGATCTCCCGGGACGATCTGGATGGAAGCACCACGCGTCTAAAACGCTCCGAACAACGTTCATCTTACTGCATATGCGCCTCTGCTGAGATTCGTATAAGTCTGCCTGATCAAACTCGTCTCATAAATTTGCCGTTAGTTCCCCAAGTCTGCCAGGAGTTGAGTAATCATTCAGTGCCTGCTGCTGGGTTTAATTTCAATCAAATTAAAGATTATTATTTAGTCATGACAGGTCACAGCTGATCAGGTGGATTGAAACGAACCGCAGCTCTGCTACTAGCGTTCAGACAGAAACAAAAAGGATCGATGTGGTTTTTCCACTCAGTGTTTCATCGTTGGGTGGATTAGATCCTGATAATCCTGAAGTCATGGAACAAAAAGATTACAGACTTTAGCACAGAGGAATGAAAAACTTTGCCATTTTATTTAAAATATAGGAAGTAATATTCCTTTGCACTGTGGGAGTTCTGCTACACCCTGTTAGGGAAATCACAGAACACTTTTTTATTGACACGGATGCTGAAGCATCAGCTGATTGATCTTTAAAAACATTTTTAGAGTAAAGTTTCTCCCAGCAGTCGATTCAGTCTCTTAACTAAGTCCTGAATCAGTCTGATATTTATACTTAGTGAACTAAAGCTGAACTAACACTGTTCCACTTATTCCGAGGACGAACATCTCAGCAGCACACTCCTGTTTACAGGAGCCGGGTCTCAACTGTGTACATATATCACGGCGCTGAGCTCGGTGCGTCATCAGGGAGGAATTAGGAACTCATCCTCTTCCTCTCGTTCCTGCCGGGAATTATTTCAAGCTTTGTTAACTGCTGCTGCACATTTGAGTTGCTGCTTCTTGAGCTAATTGTTCCTGAGTTATAGAGACACGCTCGGCCAGATGTATGTAACACAATTATCTCTGTGTGGTTTCAGGGCAGGATCCTGTCGACGAAGGAGCTTGGCTTCTTTCCAAGTGACGCTGTGAGGCCGTGTCCGTGTGTAAGCAGCATTTCCTTCTAATCCTGCGGCTTAGATTTTGTTTATGAATCAGGTGGATGTTTCATCTGGAAGAGTCAAGAAAAGAACAGCGTCTTTGTGTTCTGATTACAAGGAACTCCAAATACTTTATGTGATAATTAAACACACTTTTAAGACACTGGGATGAAAGTGAGCTGCTTTCAAATGAGTTTACTGTGTTTCAACTGCTTGTTTTGTTCATCTTGCTAACGGATCATCGTGTCCCATCTGATGAAATGAAATTCAGTCTTTCCAGCTGCGTCAGGAATATGAGGTCTGCTTCAGATAACGAACTGTTATCATCATCTCTCAGAGCTGTAAAGATAAGGAGAGGAGCATAAAGCTGTTTTATTGAGGTTGTCTGTGTAAAAACATCTGTGATAGAAAAAAAATATCAGCTTTAAGAAAGAGTTTTCAAGCTGGTGCCATGTGTGATGTTTACTGTGTGAGAGGTGTGTTTGTGCGTTACATGATGTCAGATAAGTAAAAGCTTCAGGTAAATAACAAAGACGAATGTCCTCTTTTGTTTTGTGCACCAGGTCCCGAAGCCTGTCGATTACTCTTCACAGCTGTGGTAAGTTCACAAAATGGTTATTTGACCTTTTTGCAGAATATGAAATGATAAACACATTCACTGCACACTCACCTATGTGATTTAAAGAGTAACTCACCCCCTCCAGATTATAACCCACACTTCCTGCTATAAAAATGCCTGGCGAACCAGCGCACACACACGGGAGGGGGGGATGTGTTGGTGTGGCATGTTGTGTTGCAGCGGAACAGATGAAGGTTCTGTAGAGGGGGCGAGTCACCGTGATCTGTACCGTTTTGAACTGATTGTTCACCCTGCAGCAGCTTCGCAGCACAGAATGGGGTCTGTCTCTTAGTGGTATATTGTTGTTGGTCAAAGCTAAATTTAGATTAGCTCGAGTAATATCATGTGACTCTGCCTGCAGCCGCTGTACCTCATTGTCCCCAACAGAAAATATGTGTTGCAGAGAAGAACCCGAGGTATAAATCAAAGTATCCCAGCATCAAGAGAAAATCATTCAGTAATGTGCAATAAAAACTTTTTTTTCACACGATCACAAACATTGAACTAAAATGAACTCTGATAAACCTTGTAAACACTTGCTATTCAAGGCTGAGACTGAGCTTCTTTTATACTCCACACAGCAGAATGTTGACGTTGACAAAGAAAATAAGGTCTCAGCCAATAGCAATGCCTGATTCAAATTCAAGTACAGTGTAACATTTTAACCTGAAGAGGGCGCTCTACTAATGGTTTTTAATATAAAATGAATAGTTTTATTAAAATGTGCTAAAATACCAAAACCAAGACCCAGAAATGTAGACAGGACTAATAAACACTCATTTATAGAGTTTATCAGAAAAAAAGTGGATTTTTGAATTAAATTTTTACATTTTGTCCTGCTGGAAGTTGTGTCATCTGCAGCCTTGGACACGTTTACTTCCAGGATTCTCCTGTTTTTAAATCATATCCATCCTCCCATCGTCTCAGACCAGCTGAAGAGAAGCATCATCACAGCTGGTCTGAGCACCTTCTTCCACTCTTGCTGTTTTCAGCTAACTGCATATGGGACTTCTCATGACTTTCTTCTTGTTACTCTTTCATAAAGACTGAATTCTTGACTAGCAGTCCTCTGGACAGATTCTCCCACCTGAGCTGTGGGTCTCTGCAGCTCTTCCAGTCTTACCGTGAGCCTTTTAGCTGCTTCTCAGATTAATGCTCTCCTTGCTCCTCCTGTCAGTTCAGGTGCATCTATATTTTGTTAGGTTTGCCACACTCGTTTTCATTTTGGATATTGTTTTGAACAGAGTTTCCTTCATGAGATGTTCACAACTTGGGATCTTATTTTATTGACACTGTTGTTTGATAACGGATGGAACAAACCTCTGACGCCTGCACAGAACAGTTATATTTATACTGTCGATAAATTATATGCGTGGTTTCTGTTTACTGATGAGATGATTTCCGAAGGGAGTTGCACTGGATTTTGCACATAAAATGTGCAGAATGTGGCAAAATTTAAGGGTTATAAAAGCTTTTGCAAGCAATAAACTTGAAACTGATCATGTCAGGGAGTGAAGACAGCAATGTGATGAGTTTTTCTTCTTCAACTCTCTTAAAATAGTCCTTTTTTGGCTGTTTTAGGTTTGCAGGTCCGATGGAGAGGTTTCAAGCAGAAGCTGAACTCATCAACAGGGTCAACAGCACCTACCTGGTTCGGCACCGCAGCAAAGAGTTTACAGAGTACGCCATTAGCATAAAGTAAGTTTCCTGTCAGGTCATTCAGAAAAACAAACCCATGTTCCATCAAATTAACTTCTGTTACAGTGTAAATTTAAATAATATTAATTTAAAAAATGTTCTTACTAGTGCTGTCAAACAATTAAAATATTTAATCGCGATTAATCGAATTTATGTCCAAGTTAATTCGCAATTAATCTTGATTAATCGCACATTATCTAGTGTCAAGTGTCCCTTGATTTCTTTTTTGTCCCAGCTATTTTTTTTCTCATTTTAATGCTCTTATGGAAGAGTGGATCGGCTTGCTTTGTGCAAATGTTTTTTTTGAAAAAAAACACTGGCATATACCTAAATTCAACAGTCATTCACAGTTGGAGAAAATGATCTCACACACAATATAACACTGTTCAACAGAAGGCTGAAGAAAAAAGTCTCACATAAGCCATCTCTTCAACAGGGATCAAAACAGGGGGATACGAAATAAAATAAAGTGCACATGTTAAGGTAAATCAGGCAAAATAGCCTGTAGTGCAATTAAATGATGGTTTAACATATTCTTTCAAGTTTGTTTTGAACGTAACAATAAGGCCACAGCTCTCTCACGGAACGGAATATTTCAGGGTGCTGAGAAATCCTGTTCCCCCCTGTAACTTTGACATAAAAAGACCAAACGTCTTCATATTCACAGAAGTAAGTGTCCATGATGAGAGGACTGTGGACAGAAAAGGGCAGGCTTGTCAGTCAAAGTATTAAAAAGTAAGGAGGGGGAACGGAATATTTCAGGGTGCTGAAATATCTCGTTCCCCGCTGTAACTTTGACTGTCTGTCCGTTCATCCATCTACATATATAAAGAAATATAAAAACATGGCAGCCTAAACAAACAAGAAGTTATAGAAAATAGTGTTTGGTGGATGATAATCATTTCAATTGAAATTCAAAAATGTATTTTCAATCCCAGAGTAAAATTAATCATTGTTGTAGCTCAGACTAATCAAGTCTAACCGCCAGGTTTAGTGTACGTGAATACCGAGAGACTTGATTCTCACGGCGAGTAAAAAAAACACTCAAAACAATTTTCGTTTTCGTTCATTGATTTAACGGAAGCTTAATAAAGCAAGAACTTCGACAGGGAAACTTGTCCTTTTATCAGTCTAGTTTCAGTCTAGCAAGAAACTGATCTGAAGGGCTGTGAAGCTTGTCGGCTCCGCCCCTCTGGCTGCGGTGCGCGCTCCCGAGACAGGGGAAACAGAATATTTCAGGGGAACACATTTTCGCACAAGACCGGTCTTACTAGATCCGGTGTGATGTTGTAGTTTTCTAACGTAACGAGTTTTTTGCAAAATCGTGGAGAAAAACTACAAAGGGCTGGCCCAAATAGAACGAGCGTTAATCTCGCGATAAAAAAATGCACGCCGTTAAAATGGGTTTCAGTTAACGTCATTAATAACGCGTTTAACTGACAGCACTAGTTCTTACACTAAATATTGACACAAGATTTGATATTCGAAACAAGTTTGAAACATACAATAAAAAATGTATGTTTTTAATAACAAAATTGTGAAAGAAATTTAAATTGATCATATTTTGAACATTGTTATAAGTTTAAAAAAAGAAACAGAGTCACATTTTTACTGATGACAAAATCCAAACCACTCAAATCACATTTGGAGTCATTCTGGTTTTTCAAGCTGTAGAAAATCTAGTTTGAAGTGGAAGAATTAAATGAGTTGAATGTTGCTCTTCCTGCACGTGAAGCTGCAATTTCTGCTGCAAATCAAGCCCTCAAAAAGGGGTGTGGCTTCAATAAAACGACGATAAACAAATTAAAACCATATTATTGTATATGAAGAACTTTCCCTTCTACAGTATATTTGCTTTTCTTCTGCCCAATTGTTGAATGTTGCTGTTAGTTCATCCAAATGCTTCATGATACTTTTTATACTCATTGATCGGTGTTCTCTGTTTTTGTGTTACATGACAGTTTTTCTGTTTCTCCGTAGCTGCACTTGTATCCTTTTATACAAACCACAGTATTGACCAGATGTAACTCCCACCTACACTACATATAACCTGACAGGCCAATTTGTAGCGTCCTGGAAGGTTGATGTGTCTGCACAGAGGCAGAGGCGGTGGTTAACCACAGGGAGGTGTGCACAGCGCAGCAGGGTCTCTGGAAAGTTAAACAACATCATTGTGGTTTGACATGAAGTTCACATCTTGGTGGTTTATAGTTCGTATAGATAGTTCAGTCTTTGCAAGGGGTAATTAACAAGTTGTTTCAGAACCTTGAGGTGGTTCTTCTCATCTTTAAAACTCACTGAATCTCTAATGTTCCGTCTGTGAATAGAAAGGTTGTACAATAACAACATAAACATAAACATGGTTTTATATTAGGAGGAGGGGAACAAGAGGAAACAAAAAAACTGAAACAAAAAAAATTAAATTGAATAATGAAATATTAATATTATTGCAGGTTTTGTCCCTAAAACAGGTATAAATTCTTTGTTTTTTTTTTGTTTTTTTTAAAGCAACATAAATCCACTCAAGCATGGGTAGAAGATGCAAACTCTGTGCAGAACGGCCCCGCTAGCTTCACACCCAGGACCTTTGCTTGTAGGCATAAAGAGCTACCCACTGTCCCACCGTGCAGCCGCCAGACAACAACATTTAAAAAGTGAATTTTGATGGGTGGAGCTCCTTAAACATATTTTTTTTTAAATGGAAACTTTGTGTTGATTGCATTCAACAAAATCAGAAAAATAGTTTTTGATGTAAAAACGTTCACGATCGTGCAAGAAACAATGTTCCACTTATCAGATATCATTTTAGAACTGTATGTAAAGAATTACACTTCCGTTTGATAGTTTATTATAAAATATCATATAATATATGTCACTAATTACTCCTAATTGAAAAAGACAAACACAATCTGGTATAAAAATACATATCTTTTTGTTCATTTTGATGTACTTCATTGTATTTCGATCGTCCTGAAAATATTTGGTTTTCTAATGTCAGTTTTTTGCTGCTCATCTGACTCCCAGCGGTTGTTTTTGATCTGATATTGAACATGTAGGAAAAGCCTTTAGTTAATGTCTCTTGTTTTGTTTTGACCCGAGTCTGTTTGGTTTGTAACACTCAGCTTTACTCACGCTCAGGTAGTTTTGACAAAGAACTTAAATCTCTAGTCTGTAATTCAAGTTTCCATGAAATATTCTGGAGTTTTTCATCAGGCTGTTGCAGCTTTGTTGCTGACAAAGCAAAGTTTTTATTCCAGCCATCTTTTTAAAACAAACACACGGCATGCTTGCTGTTGACCACCCATCATTCTCATGTCACCAACCTTTGGGAGCCTGCGCGTTAGAGGAATGGCTCAGCTCTCCGCGAGGGCCAGAGGCCGGCCGCGGATCGATGGCAGTGATCAGAGAGGGAAATTACACTCATAACTTATTCAATGGCCCACAGGTACAACAACGACGTGAAGCACATAAAGATCCTGACCAGGGAGGGCTGCTACTACATCGCAGAGAACAAGAAGTTCAAGAGCATATTAGTGAGTCTTTTCAATCTGCTTTAGTTTATTTATTTA
This sequence comes from Pachypanchax playfairii, assembly GCA_006937955.1. Taxonomy (NCBI): domain Eukaryota; kingdom Metazoa; phylum Chordata; class Actinopteri; order Cyprinodontiformes; family Aplocheilidae; genus Pachypanchax; species Pachypanchax playfairii. Next base: position 783,114 of record SSNP01000074.1, on the reverse strand, counting down.
TAATTCCATCACTGCAACTTATAAATAAATCATTCTGTTCGTGTATTAAAGTGTCAAAACTTGAATTTTTTGGCTAGAAGCCCAATTTCACAACTCCAAGCTGCTGTTTCTTATAAAATATTCGACATTTCTTTGGTTAAAACTGTGTTTGTTCAGATTTTAAGATAAAATCTTAACTGGAATTGTGGTAATTAGATTTATAAGGAGTTCATGTTTGATAACATAAAACCTAAAATAATCCCACTAAACAACATGTTCTGAAATATCCTCACAGTTAATGTCTGTCTCTGTCTTCTTGCTGGTTTATTTAAAAGGAGTTGATTGAGTACTACAAGCTTCATTCTCTAAGAGAAGGTTTTAAGAGCCTGGACACCACACTGCAGTTCCCCTATCGACAGCTGGAGAACGCTGCTGTGCACCGCTTCAGCCGATCTAGTGGCAACAGTGAGTAAACCACAAGTTACTAAACACACCAGAAATCCACCTCACAGAATCCGAATCAAGCTTTATTGGTCAAGTATCATTTACACAATATAAGGAATTTGACTTGGAAGAGAAGCACAGACACTCTCTCTTCTGATGCAGCCAGCGCTATGGTAACAGTCAACCTAAAGTAGCATGTCTTCATCTTATACTGCTTCATTTATTCAGTCTTTTAGATACTGATACTGAGATACTTCTTTGTTAGTGTTAATTTTGGCAAGAAATTTTAATTTAGTTTTAGTCATAGTCTTTTAACTAAAATTCTTTTCAATTTTAGTCACAATTTTAGTCACTAAACTAGTTTTAATTGTAGTCTAATTTTAGTCGACGAAAATCAATTGTAGATTTAGTCGACTAAAATAAGTATATTTTCTGAAGTATTAATTTAACAACTGCAATATAGTATGGACATTTTCTTACCATTCCACACTTCATCTGGCGTCTTCCCGGGAGCGTCTCAAACAACTACGGAAGCTTCTGCTCACCGCTCAATAAGCCGAGCTCTGATTGGTTCTTTTCACAGTAGCCCCAGCTGTTAGCTTTTTGACTGATTCCTCTCTGGATCTTTCTTTTCCTCTGATTGGATTTCGTCGCTGTCTATTTTCGTATCGTCTTTTTAATTTTAGTCATAATAATCGTTTCAAATAGGGCCGTCTATTTTAGTTTTCGTTTCGTTTTTGTCCGCAAAAATATATTTGTGACTAAAATTATGACGAAATATTTTAGTCAACCAAATTAACACTGCTTTGTTACAGTGTTCGCCTAACAGCTGCTGTTTGTCTGTTAAGCTTCCGTCACTCATGAATTAGTTAAAAGCACAGTGTAGGGCTGGGTGATATGAACCAAAATTCATATCTCAATATTTTTCATCAGAATCTTGATATACGATATATATCGATATAATTTTTTTTTCTTCAAGTAACCAAAGAGACCATTCTACTTTACAGCCTTGAGTGCTAAATGCACAAACTAGCAACAGCACATGTGCATTAAAACAGTTCATTAAAATTGAAATTGTCAAGCAAACAGAAATCTGCATGTGTTCTTTTATTTTGAAACTTCTGGGTATGAACACCTGATTTCCTGTCTGGTCCAAACTAAACTCACGCCCAGTGGAAACGGCTATCAGCCATTGGTTCATTTTTTTAAATCCGAAGTGAAGCAGGCAGAGCAGCAGGAGGTTTCATAAATACTGAATGATCATCAAGTTTGACAACAACAGGAGTCAGTACAGTTACTGTATTACCCAATGGAAGTATAAATGACAAGTAATATCCATCTAGCTAAAACAAACACCTGTTTTAATTCAGACAGGAACCTGTTGGAGGCTGTTAAAGAGAAGTTCAACAACAATCCAGCCTGTGGTGATGCTAATTGTTTCTGACTCGCTGTCAGACGGTGGCTGGAGAATCCACAGAGCATGGTATTAGATCTGATAACACTCTGATTACTGAGGATCAAATCAATTACAGTCTCATGGGAGCAGAATTATCTTAATACATTAACATTCATTATCAAACTGTTAGTGTAAATATTGAATCCTAATGAAGTTTTGTTCTTGTTTAGATCCAACATTTTGTTTAAGGATTTTTGTCACAGTGACGATCAACAAACACATTTTAGTTTGAGACAGAGACGAACTGAGTAAATACAAAATGATCATTTCATTTATTAAGAGGAAAAAGCAGCATAAACCAACATGATTCTTTATGGAAAAATAATTACTCCCTAAACCTCTTGATGGCAACAGCTGCAGTCATTATCTGACAGTGAGTCTCTCACATCACTGTGGAGGATTCTGTCTCACTCTTCATAGCAGAAGTTTTAAAAAATTCAGTTCCTTTGGAAGGTTTTTCAGCATCAACTGCCTGTTTAAGGTCACACTGCAGCTTCTGAATCAGATTTAAGGTTTAAGGTCAGACTTTTACCATGCCACTTCAAAACTTCCTTGGATTTTAAACATTCAGAGTTGGACTTGCTGGTGAGCTGCTGAGTAACCCAGATGTGCTTGAGCTTAAAGTCTCTAACTGACATCTGTGCAGTTTTCTTCAAGAATTTCTGATAGAGATCATAATTCATGGTTCCATTCATTACAGCAAGCTGTCCAGGTGCTGAGGCAGAAAACAGATCATCACACTACCTCCACCATGTTTAACTGTTGGCATGATGTTCCTTCTCTGAAATGAAGCGTTAATCTTACTGCAGATGAAACCTTCATCAGTACACACAATATTTTACTTAATGTCTCGAGGAATATCAAGATGTTTTTTGGCAAATGTGAGACGGGCTTTTGTTTTTCACTTTAGAACGCTTCCATATGGAGGCCATTCCCCCTCACTTCCATCTATTTTGTATTGCTGGATCATGAAGTGAGGCCTGCAGCTCTTTAGATGTGGTTCTGGGTTCTTTTGTGACCTCCTGGATGAGTCAGAGACGGGCAGTCTGCTGTTCCTGAGAATGTTTTATGTGTTGCTTTTTAAAATCTTTTAGCTTCATGTTGTTAGACAGAATCTGTTTAAATGGTTGTGATGTTCAATTCCAGTTCAATTTCCACCATTATTTAATGATTCAACAAGGTGGTGGTTGATGAATGAATTATTTTAAATCCTTCAAGAACTACATTTTATATTTACACAGATTATCGTTATCTAAGATTAAAACTTCTTTGATGATCTGAAACAGTTCATGTGAAAAAATAGCAAAAACATGAGAAATCTGTAAGGAGGTGAAAGCAGAACCCAAGGTCTGCTGATCCAGTGTGAAGGATACAGAACAGCACGTGTCAACAACATCTTTTCTTGGCTCCGGGATGTTTAACCGGCCCACAACCTTGAATTGTTTTTCTTCCAAAGTCAAAATAACCTCCTGTCACACACGTTTTCATACTGAAGAGAATCCAGACTGTTTCACAGACCTGAAGGTGTCAAACAAAAACCTTGACGGGGGTGAAAACAGACAATCAGACAACATCTCCCACCCACCTGTAAAAACCGTGTTCTGAACAACAGAAATGAAAAATGTCAATCTTTTATTGTTATTATTGTTTAAAGAGGCCATTTCATACAAATTTCAGGACTTTGTGGTTATTTCTGAAGTATTAACCGGTAATATGAAACATTTTATATCTAAAAACCGTTAGGAAACACTGATTAACAAACCTTTTAATATGTCTGCATTAAAATTCGTCAGGTTCCGGCTCCTTCCATCAGGCTGCTTCGTCAGCAGCTTGTTCATATTCATTATTCGAATTTGCTGGACTCTGATTGGCTAACAAACTAGCCTATGAGAGCAAGGTATACTGTTTCCTGCCCCGCTGCGCATGGCAACAGCAGACGTAGCCTCTTCCTGTTTGCTACATCTTATGCTACAGCTTTTTAGCCATCAGCATGCTAGGCGTGTTTTCAACTGCCGAATACTAACAAACAAAGGAGTTGTTACGAAACAGATACATGCCGTTTGAACTCGGGTGTTATCGCCACCTGCGTAGTTTGAGAGATAAAAACTGAAAGAGAAGTTGTTGACCTGTTTTCACACCCACTATGAAGATAAGAACTAAAAGCTAAGAGCTAAAATATTCAACAGAAACCTCAGAAAAACTGTTTTTAATGGAAGGGCAACTTTAAATCAAAGAGACATAAGATATAAAATACACCAGATATTAGAAATGATAAAAATATGAATGATTAAAGAGCCAAAACTACAAAATAACCTTGAACATCCTCGTCAGGGGCGTCTCCAGAAAGTCTTTTTTTTTTCATGATGTTGTCTGATACAAGTTCATTATAAAACACTGATGAGAGAGTTTAAAAATTTTATACAGGCCGACGGTATTTGAATTCCTTATTTTACTTTAAGGATGTTTTAAATCATTGAGGCTTGTTCTGCCTTCTCTTAAACTCATTCAGAGAAGTCTTCATCTTGTACCGCGTCTTTGAGGAGGTCATCAAACTTACACGCTTACACATTATTACTTTCAGCTTGTATTTACCAGGAGAACATGTCTATTGAGAGGAGTTTCTTCTTTCTGATGTACCATAAATACTCGCGTATAAGTCGAATCTCTTTCTCAGCTGAAAAATTGAGGAATTTAGCATTGACCCGCGTATAAGTCGATGTCAGAATCAGTTTGTGTCAGGAATATATATATATATATTTTTTACGCTGGTTCATATTGTCTAGTATCAGTAGCAGCTGCGCTTACAGGTAAAGCATCGGGCGTTTCTGCAGGTAAGGCTGTTCTGCAGCGTGAAGAAGGAGGTGTGTCGCAGAAATTGATCACGCCTGTCATTAAAGACAAGGGGAAATCAGTCACGTTACCAGGGTTTGACGCTTTTTCTGTGGAGTCCACTCCCTCCTCTAGATTAGACGCCAGAATGAAGTTGCGTCTGGCACGTCTTCAGGTCGGGATGTAACAATATATTAATTAAAAAGAAATAACATGTCTTTGATAATCCATGTTGATAAGGAACATCGTTCGCTCGTCCGAGTACTTGCTCCAGTTCCCAAGCTGTCGACATTTTCCTCTGGGAAAAAAAACGACTTCTTCCCGATACCTTGCGTATAAGTCGGAACCCCTCTTCAGACCTGAAATTTACTCCTCAAAAAAACCGACTTATACTCGAGTATATATGGTAAAAGTTAGCCGGTGTTTTAATGAGATGATGTTTTAATGCAAAGCAACAGATGAAACAGCAGATTATTATCAAACTGACAGGTTTTATAATGTGGGATCATAATAAATGCTATGAAGAAGCAAAAAGACCCAGAGAAGATTTTGTGAAGGATGTTCCACATCACTGGCTTTTAGTTTCAGTGTTTGTTTTCTTTGTGTCAGTATTACAGCTGAAAATCATTAATAAAGATGTTAAAGCTCATTGTTTACATCATCCCGAACTGTGTTTGCCTTGTAAAGTAAAACTGTTTGTGCGAGCCGCCCACCGGTGCTTAAGAAAGCTTTGCTATCACAATGAGCAGTAAATAAGGTTTTATCTGAAGCTGCATGCTGCTGCCTGCTTGCAGCCAGTCGTGTTTTAGACATTTGAAATTTGAACAGATTGCACACGGCTGTCAGGGTTTGGGTTTTTGTAATAAGTGAGGACCTGCCATTCAATAACAAGTTCAAAACACAAGTCGAGACAGCTCAGGTCCAAATGAGTTTTGTTCTGGTGAGGTCCTCGGTTCTGCTGCAGGCGGCCTGCTCCTGGTGTGCAGGACTCACTTTCTTTCTTTCACATTAAAATGATTTTTTTGTTTTGATTGGCATCTTCCCAGAGCTCTGCTGGAAACCTGCTAATTACCGTCCATGTTTTCTTTCTGTTCCTTGGACGGCTGTTTGCAGGTCGAACTTAATGTGAAAATGTGCTAAAATTAACTGTTAACTCAGATCATAAACAGACATGCAACTGTGGAACAGTTTCAACTGCCTTTGTGTGTGTGTGTGTGTGTGTGTGTGTGTGTGTGTGTGTGTGTGTGTGTGTGTGTGTGTGTGTGTGTGTGTGTGTGTGTGTGTAATGTTAATCTTCTTGTAATGGGATATGGAGCTTGTGTTTGCTCCATCATCTGTTCCACGGTAATCAACACATCAGATTCTTTACACTAAGATCCCTCTATACGTTACTCGTGCACGACACCACTAAGATCCCTCTACATGTTACTCTTGCACGGACACCACTAAGATCCCTCTACACGTTACTCGTGCACAGACACCACTAAGATCCCTCTACAAGTTACTCGTGCACAGACACCACTAAGATCCCTCTACACGTTACCCGTGCACAGACACCACTAAGATCCCTCTACACGTTACCCGTGCACAGACACCACTAAGATCGCTCTACAAGTTACTCGTGCACAGACACCACTAAGATCCCTCTACACGTTACTCGTGCACATACACCACTAAGATCCCTCTACATGTTACTCGTGCACAGACACCACTAAGATCGCTCTACAAGTTACTCGTGCACAGACACCACTAAGATCCCTCTACACGTTACTCGTGCACTGAAAAGGAGGTATAAAATCAAAACTACACAAAATATTTTGTTTATTGTTTCAGTGTAAGAATATCCAGATTAAGCCCTACAGAGAAACCTCCATTGCACATTGTCCTCCAAGTCATCTTTCTTCTTTACAGTTTAAACATGTTGGCAGTTTTGACTCTTTTACAGCTCAGCGTTTGTCTGTATCAATCCATCTTCGTTCCTGTTGTGTGTTTGTCTCAATGAAACACAAAGAAACAAAACACTGTTCTACTTTAACGACGTGACAGTTTGCAGTCTTCTCCAGGCTTTTCAGTGAAAGTTCGGCTTCTGTGGCTCCTCCCACAGTCCAAAACCTGTTACATGTTTCCTGATGGTTTAAACTGAGCTATGGGTGGTGATTCTTCTCTCTGCTCCCTGTTTGTCTGTAAACTGCTGTGATGCTCTGTGTGTGGAAGATGGATGGAGGGCAGCAACAGAGTTTAGCAGGGAACTTTTCAGCATTTGGCCTTTGACCTTTTCTTCCCTCTTGAGCCCAAAAGAGACGATTTATTAAAACCCAACTTGCTCTACTACTGTACTGTATTGTACTTTTTCATGTTTTCAAGCAGGAAGTGTGCTGTGTACTGAACTACATGTTCAGTTAGTTTATCTTTGCTTTTATTTGGTAGAAACGTTTGAAAACTTTCTGTGTAATTTAAACTATATTTCATATAAGTCTGAAGATTTTTTAAAGAGGTGGAGTCGATTCTGAGTGATTCAAACACATTTATACAACAATGTGATTCTCAGTGTTAAACCTGCAGGTATTTTGATGACAGATCCCAACAGTTTAGGTTACTTATTCACTTATCCAGAGTAACAGAGTGTCAAACATTAAATTAGACACAAACACTGCTTGCTGCTCTAAAACAAATCTCAGGTTTGGATGTTCTTGAAACCAAGTTTTATTTTCTGTCCTTTGCTTTCTCCCCCTCTAACCCCGCCCTCTCATCCCTCGCCCGCCTGGCCCGTCCTGCCATAGCTCCATTGCTCTGCGGCCTCTCTCTTGTATCTCCTGTTGGCTACGGCTTTGTGCCTCCTTCCTCTGCTCCCTTCTGGTCAGGTACAGGTATCGCTTCTCTCCGTCTGCCTCTCTCTCTCTCTCTCTCTCTCTCTCTCTCTCTCTCTCTCTCTCTCTCTCTCTCTCTCTCTCTCTCTCTCTCTCTCTCTCTCTCTCTCTCTCTCTCTCTCTCTCACACCTCTCTCTCTCTCTCTCTCTCTCTCTCTCTCTCTCTCTCTCTCTCTCTCTCTCTCTCTCTCTCTCTCTCTCTCTCTCTCTCTCTCTCTCTCTCTCTCTCTCTCTCTCTCTCTCTCTCTCTCTCTCTCTCTCCCACACACACACACACACACACACACACACACACACACACACACACACACAAGTGTGTTTTGGTATCCTTATGGGGACCGTCCATTGACTTCCATTGATTTTAGTAACTAGATTTATATCTAACCCAAACCCTTTTCCTAACCTTAACCATTACTGATCTATAACTGTCCCTAAGACTAACTAAAACTCTATTCACACCATACCTATAGACCTAACCCCTAACCCTAAAAAGGGGAGTCCCCCTTATGGGGACCAGGCTTCGGTCCCAACAAGAACCCTCGGACCCCAGAAAGATAGTAAAAGTCAGGAAACGGGTCCCCAGGAGGGTAGAAATACAAACCCACACACACACACACACACACACACACACACACACACACACACACACAAGTGTGTTTTGGTATCCTTATGGGGACCGTCCATTGACTTCCATTGATTTTAGTAACTAGATTTATATCTAACCCAAACCCTTTTCCTAACCTTAACCATTACTGATCTATAACTAACCCTAAGACTAACTAAAACTCTATTCACACCATACCTATAAACCTAACCCCTAACCCTAAAAAGGGGAGTCCCCCTTATGGGGACCAGGCTTCGGTCCCAACAAGAACCCTCGGACCCCAGAAAGATAGTAAAAGTCAGGAAACGGGTCCCCAGGAGGTCAGAAATACAAACCCACACACACACACACACACACACACACACACACACACACACAGGTGTCGTACTGGAGCTGAAACACAAAGTTTTATCTGGTTAATTCATGTATCTGATCAGCTGCTTCAACATCAACTTGCAGCTGTAAGTTTGTCTGGGTTGTTTCTGGTCATTTGGACTTCTCGTTGTTACAGTGTATTTTATCTATAAATGTACCATGTTTATGCACATATACATGACAGATTAGATTGTAAACACTGATGTAATAGAGTTTTGCATCAGAAGAAAACAGATTAAACTGTTAAACTTTCAGCCTCTTTTTAAAACACCACATGTTCAGAATGAAGTCTCTGAGTGTCTACGATGTTTGTTTTCTGGTATTCCAGTGTCATAATAAAATGAACAGTCATAATAATCAACATGTGTAGCAACCAACATGAAAGAAACACTGAGTCTGAGCAGGTGGTTTGATGAGCACTGAGCTGCTTCGAGGCTTTTTGTGCAACTTTAACTTGTTTCATTTAGTAACTAGTTGAAATTGTTTTAGTATTTTAGATGAACTTCCTGTTCAGTGGATTTGCTACATTTGTAAATATCTCGCTGGTCCTTGGACGGAGTCTGTTGATAGAACAGTCTGGTAACATAAAGGCAACTGGACTTCTTTAGATATGATTCACCATTCAAACAGAACTGATGACACATTTTGGATGAAAAGACGTGCAGAACGTTCAGAGTCTTCAACATAAAGATGGAAATAGTGTCATAATAACAAAAATACACAAATATCTCTAGTACTGTGTTTTCCAGTCTCTGTGTGTGTGTGTGTGTGTGTGTGTGTGTGTTGAAAACAGGATTAAAGAAACAAAAGAGCAACATTTCCTTTTCCTTCTCTCCCTGTAGTGTTCACTCCCAAAGTGATCGGTGTGGCGATCGCGAGGTACGACTTCTGTTCCCGTGACACGCGTGAGCTGTCACTGCAGGAGGGAGACGTGGTGAAGATCTACACCAAGTCCGGAGCCAACGGCTGGTGGCGAGGCGAAGTCAATGGCAGGGTGAGTGAAAATCAGAGAAGAAATAAACCAGTTAGTGTTTGAATCCGGATGGTCGAGGTTTTATTTTCACTTTGAGCAGAGAGAATCCAGCAGGTCTCTTTGTTAACAGTTAATCACTAACAGCTGCATCCGGTTTTCACATGTTCTCTGTCTCATGTGTTCATCAGCTGCTGTCATTCCTGTGTATGTGTGTGTTTTCATCACTGAGCCAGATGTGTGTGTTAGTTTTGCTTCCACTTACAGAGATAAACAGCTGGATCTGTCCAATGAAAAGTTTGGATTTTTGGAATTTGACGGATGTCGATCCTGATCTGAAGCTTTTTGTTTTTGTCTGGAACGTTTACATCTGCTGTCGCCTCAGCTGCTGCTGTGTTTCATCATAATTAGATTCCTAAAGTAACTGATTGTACAAAACTTTGTTGTATCCTGTTGAATATCTGCCTGTTAACATGCTGATTCTGATTCTGGTTGTTCTTGTTTCCTGTCAGGTGGGCTGGTTTCCATCCACCTATGTGGAGGAGAGTGAGGAGTGAAAACCAGCCTGAGATGAAGAGTAGAACAGATAATTATCTGCAGCTGCGTCAGAAGCCTCTGGACAGCGACGGCGTCTCCTTTCAGAGGGATGTGGACTCTCCTCCATTGGTGACCTCGCTGCCTAAAAGCCTACCAGCCGGCCTTCGGTAGACAAACGCACGCTGCAGATGCGAACTCGCCATGTCAGTTTGGTGGACTCTGTGTGGTTAAACAAGTCCACCAACAAGCAGCTGGACTGCCAGCGGGGAGCGACTCCTCTCTCCTCCTTCTACTTCATCCATCCATCCATAATTCATTCCTCTCTAACCTCAGCCAGCCGTGATCCTCCTCGGCTCCCACTCGCCAAGTCAGGCGTCACCAAAACTGTCACAAGTGAATCCTCAAACGCTGCTCCTCCACTCGTGCGCTCATCTATCCATCCGTTCATCCTTCACGCCGCTCCAACAGGGAATATCGCAGAGTGAGACTCACGCTGTAAAGTTGTTGTCTTTCTCTCCTCCGATGGGACTTCAGTCTGTTCTGACCTTGACTGTGTTTGTTTCACACGTATAGGTTGTTATTGATGACTCATGACCCAGATTTTTACACACACACAGAACATCCTTCCCCTTTCAGATTATGATCAGCACACACACACACACACACACACACACACACACACTCTTCCTGGAGATGAGAACTGTAGGAAAGGATGGTGTTGGATTGCGTCGATAGCTGCGATTGATCGCTGTTGTTCCTGTTTTCCTGCCACCTCCTACATTCTTTATCTGCGTCTCAGCCTCGCATGTTTTTTCTCGCTGTCTCGAACGTGAGCTGCTCTAATCTGTTGCAGCTCTGTCAACAAGAGCCCATTCGCTGAGGGTTTATGTGTCTCATCGGGCAGCGTGCTGCCGTACCTGGAACAAATCATTTCAAACTGTTCAGATTCTCTTTTTTTGTCTCCAGTCAGTCAAAATTATATTATTAACCTCCAGCCAAAATTAGATTCAAGAATTCAAGCGGTGTGGTCGGGGTCCTGAGGTCAGGTCAGCTGCAACACAGTCAGATACCTGCTGAGGAGTTTCTTGGTGTTTGACCGTCTGCTGCCATGTTTGTTGTGGTTAGTCAGGTGACACGCCTCATATGGTCTCGACAGAATTTAAATCATGTTTCTCTTCAGATATAAAACACTATTTTAAACTGGTGCTGTGCTTTTTTATGTGTGTCTATATCTCCTGCAAGCACACCTTTTCCTTAAAGAGGCCATTTCATACACATTTCAGAACTTTGTGGTTATTTCTTAAGTATTAACCAGTAATATGAAATATTTTATATCTAAAAAACGTCAGGAATCACTTATTAACAGACCTTTCAATCTGTCTGCGTTAAAATTCGGCTGGTTCGAGCTCCTTCTGTCAGGCTTCGGGCAGCAGCTCATATTCATTATTCAAATTTGCTGGACTCAGATTGGCTAACAAATTAGCCTATGAGAGCAAGGTATACTGTTTTCTGCCCCGCTGCACATGGCAACATCAGACGTCGTGTCTTCCTGTTTGATACATCTTATGTTACAGCTTTTAGCCAGCAGCATGCTAGACGTGGTTTCAACTGCGGGAGTTGATGAATACTAACGAACAAAGAAGTTGTGACCAAACAGATACAGGCCGTTCAGACTCGGGAGAACTCGGGTTTTATCGCCACCTGCGTAGTTTGAGAGATTAAAACTGAAAGAGAAGTTATTGACCTGTTTTCACCCCCGCTATGAAGGTAAGAACATCTGTGGAGCTAAAATATTCAACAGAAACCTCAGAAAAAACTGTTTTTAATGGAAGGGTCTATTTAAAAAGAAAAACAAAGTGTCCCAGAAACATTTTTTTAATTTCAGAGTTCTCCTGTCGTATCTTCATGTTGACGCTGACGGTAGTTTCAGTGTTTCCTTTACAGAAATGCTTTTGTGAAGCTTTAATGGAGCCATTGTGTGTTTTTTAAAGTCATTAACAAACCCCTCCCAGACCCGTCACACCAGATTCTTCTGCTTTCTGCTTGTTTTACCAAAACCTTCTTTTTAAAGTGTAAAAAAAACCAGTGACATTAATGTGACGTCTGCAGTTTGAGTCCATCATCAGTGTTGTTAAGTGACCACTAGATGGAAGCATCCTAAACTGAGCTTCTCAGGCTAAAACCTCTGGAGATGACATCATCTGATTAGGAGGTGAGGAATATTCATGGCACCGTGCAGCTTCTGACCTGTTGCTGTGACGAGATCCAAACGGGATTCAATCGTTTTAAAAAAAAAAAACTTTTAGTGACTGCAAAGTTTGATCCCGTCTTTATTTGTTACAGAGAAGTATTTCCTCCCAACCAAAGAGTATTTATCTACTTTAGGAAAGCTTTCAGAGACCCGGGTTGTGAAACGAGGCCCAGATGTGATATAACATGAGCTGCTTCTCTCCGTCCTGGGAGTCAGAGTGGCTTCTCGAATCATAGGCCACAGTAATCCACTCCTCCTCCTCCTCCTCCTCTTCATCCTCCTCCCAGACCAGCTCTGACAGCAGGGCCATTTGCAGCCTCTCTCTCCTCCCAGTGCGCTCCCACGTCTTATTTATTTATTTATTTCCGTGTGCACAGAAGGGATTGGTGGAAGGCTCAAGGGTATCTGTGATCTAATCATTACACCATCTCCTCACCTCGGCGACCCCGCTGCGTTCATCTCCCTGTCTGCTCCCGTCTCTCTGCCTCTATCTCACCCGTCTCACTTCTCCCCCTCTTCACTCCACACTTCCACCGTCTATCTCTCATCTGATCTTTGTCTTCTCGGTTTCTCTCTGTATTCTGTCCCTCACCGACAGCGAGCTGGAACCGGAGCTGCTGGGAGGAGAAGGAACCGCGTCTCAAACACGTTGGGATTAATATTGTGCTGATTATGGAGGCTGTTTGTGACAGTGATACACTCCTGTAACATGTTGTGCCAAAGAAGCCAAAGACCAGTTCTGTATCTTAACGTCTGCTCCATCTTGTCTCCTAACCCGGTACTCGACCGCTGAGGCCTGACTGTAGAACCCTGTAAACCGGACTGTGTAGCAGAACCCTGTATTGTTGCTGTATCATATTGTAAATATTGTACAGAGCATAATAAAGTTATACACTGCTTCTTCTAATGGGCTGGTTTTTATTCCCTCGTTTATTTTCAGATTATTTTTAGTAAATGTATAAAAAATAAGTTTTTATCAACCTGCTGTAGTGGGATGATGGTAACACTAGAAGACAGGTTCACGAGTCAAATGTGTCCAACTGTAATCCATCAGGTTTTTCCTCATTATTCAAAAAGGCATTTCAGAGGTTGTAGGTCGGGGAAGTGAAGCACGGCACGTCTCCCCAGTGAAGCTCGCCACCTCCTCCTGGAGGATCCTGAGACGTACCAGGACAGAGAGGATCTTCTTCCAGGACATCCGAACCACCTCAGCTCGCTGCTTTCAATGAGGAGTCATGGCTAAGTTTACCCTCAGATGACTGAGCTCCACATCTCATCTGAGTTTGGAGGACACTCATTTCAGCTGATTGTGTCATGTTTAGGGTTTATTAAGCTAACAATGGAAAAAAAAATACAAAAATGCTGTAGACAAATCCTCTGATGCAAAAACAGGTTAATCAAAGTTCAGAAGTTCTTCTAAAATGAAATCTATAAAGCAAACGATGGTCAAAAACTCTGAAGTGAAGAAGCTTGATGTGCTTGGATTAAGGAGGAAGAGAGAAGACATGGTCAGATATCTAAAAACAGGTTCAGTTCACACTAGAAGCTCAAGAAACAGACTCATCAGGTGAGGTAGATAAACATCAGGTGAAAACAGACAGAAAAACAATGTGATATAAAATGAACAGAATCAGAACAGATTGTATCTAAAATCTTGGGTTGTGATTTCAAGCTCTATAATCTTCTCTGGTCCCCTCCCTAATCTGACCAACGATGACATGTTTAGTTGTATGTCTTCGTTTCGTCGCTGGTTGTCTAGGTGGTGTCCCGATAACAATGTTCATGGATAATTGGCAGACGTTTTGGGGAAAACCTGGACTGATTCGGAGAGACGGCATCCATCCGGTGCAGCTCTCCTTTCTAGAAATATGGCTGAATTTATTACTCCTCCAAAACCGTGACAATCCAGAGTCCAGTCCAGACCAGGGTCCAGTCCAGGAAGCAGAGTTGTAGTCTTACACACCTCTCTGCAGCTTCTCTGTCGTTACCCTCCCACTTTGCTATAGAGACGGTGTCTGCTCAACCACGGTTCAAATTAAATAAACAAATATTTTGTTCTAGAAAAATAAATAATAAAAATCTGATTAAAATAAACACAGTTACTAATATAAAACCTGTAAATAAAACCATTAGATGTGGTTTACTGAATGTTAGATCTCTTTCATCTAAATCTCTGTTAGTTAATGATCTGATAATTGATCATCATATTGATCTATTTTGTCTTACGGAAACCTGGCTGCAGCAGGAGGATCATGTTAGTATTAATGAATCAACTCCTTCTAACTACCTTAATCTTCATGTTCCTCGAGCAACAGGTCGAGGAGGAGGAGTAGCAGCTATTTTCCAGTCAGATCTATTGATTAGCTCTAGACCAGTTATTCATCTGATTCTTTTGAGTCTATAACCCTCAGTTTTTCTCACCAAAATTGGAAATAAAAACAGTTTAATTTTATGATTTTTGATCTTTTAGGTTCAATAGATTTTTCCCCAAAAGTCCCCAAATCAACTCACTATCGTCATATAGATCTTGTTCTGATTTATAGAGGCGGAGCAGCTAATAGTAAATAATCTCAACTCTGTCTCGTTTGATCATTTTTTATAAAACTTTTAAAATAACCATTTCAATTAATAATCAATCCATGACAGATTTTACAGCCCAATGGAAAAATATCATTACTGAAGATTACTGTCTGGATTTGGCCGAGGTCTGCGCTCTCCTGAGTGCTTTTCTAGTTTTGAACTGTTGCTTTATAAACTAGAAAAGCACTCAGAGAGCGCAGACCTCCGCCAAGTGGACATATTGTAAGTACTATGTCCGTATCCTTCAAAAAAAATCCTGGATCCAGACGGTGATCCATATCACCCCCAAAATCAAATCGATTGTTCCTCGGGTCATTTCTGATCTTTCCTGAAAATTTCATCAAAATCCATTAGTTTTTGAGTTATTCTGCTGACAGACAGACCCCGATGAAAACATTACCTCCTTGGTGGAGGTAATCAAGATGAATTGAGTAGGATGACAGTTAGACTGTAGATTGACCAATAAATCAAGAACTTTCCTTTTTTAACTCAGTTCTTCTTCACTACGACTGACCTGAGCAAGATGCAGATGAAGCCCCACATCCTTCAGTTTATCTCCTTCACCAGGGGCAAAGGCCAACCACTAATACACAAGAAGCCTTCAACATGTTTCTAGTTTAAAGAGGCCCTTCCATTAAAAACGTATTTTCTGAGGTTTCTGTTGAATATTTTAGCTCCACAGGTGTTCTTACCTTCATAGTGGGTGTGAAAACAGGTCAACAACTTCTCTTTCACATTTTATCTCTCAAACTACGCAGGTGGCGATAACACCCGAGTTCCTGAGTCCGTCTCGTCACAACTCCTTTGCCTGTTAGTATTCGGCAGCTCCCACAGTTGAAACCACACCTAGCATGCTGCTGGCTAAAAGCTGTTAGCATAAGACGTAGCACAGGTCGTCTGATGTTACCATGCACAGCGGGACAGGAAACAGTATACCTTGCTCTCATAGGCTAGTTTGTTAGCCAATCAGAGTCCAGCAAATTTGAATAATGAATATGAACGAACTGCTGACAAAGCCTGACGGAAGGAGCCAGAACCAGACGAATTTTAATGCAGACAGATTAAAAGGTCTGTTAATCAGTGTTTCCTGACGTTTTTTTTTAGATATAAAATGTTTCATATTACTGGTTAATACTTAAGAAATAACCACAAAGTCCTGAAAGTTGTATGAAATGGCCTCTTTAAACTAGTTCGTCATACCACAGAAGTTTCCTGGTAAAGTCAATTTTAAGACTTTATTTTTCAAATATTCGTTCCTCTAATTTTTGTAAGTATAAAATCAACATTATTACTTTTAAAATCTAAACAATTATGTGGAAAAAAGTAAAATCAAACATTATATAAATAGATCTAGTAAACGTCAGTAATCTCCCTTTCTTCTTTTGCAGAAGTTTATTTTAATTAAATATTTCACTTCCTGCCCACACAGGCAAATAAAAACAGAAACAGAAAGAACCAACAGGTTTCACTGGTTTGGTTAGTCAATATGATCCATGTCAAGAGTGTCAAACATTAAGAATCAAAATAAAATAACTACAGATTAAATTGTGTCTTAAAAACACATGTATATTTGTATATGTTTTATTTTTGGTTTCAACATTTTTGCAGGAGTTGAAATTATTTATTTATTTTTGGATCATAAAAACTTCAAGGCTGAGCTCCACATTATGATGCTAATCCTGAACACTGATTAATGGAAAGCAGCTTAAGTAAAGACAGGGTCATACTATTTATTAAAAGCTGCACCTAACTAGTTAATGCTGGTATGTTATTAAGAAATAATGACGTTTTTAAAAAGCCTCTGTACTTTTATTATGGTCAGATTTGTCTCCACCGCCTCGCCGTGCCCATTAGTGACTCTCTTTCTTGCTAAAATTATAGTGGGGAAATCACTGCAGCGTTTTGTTGCTCTTGCCTCCACAGGACTTGAATAACCTGCAGCCAGCGGGGGGGCTGTTTCGCACTAGCTTATTGGTTAATAGGTGTGAATGAATGTGGGGATAAACAGTCGGTCTTGTTGCTGAGATCATACTGATAATGAACTAAGTAAACCCGACTACTAAAAATAGTAAATGAAGGGAAATAAAGATGAATGCTTTGTGTGTGTGTGTTCCAGACATGCTTTGTGTACAAGGTGCAGAACATATGCTGATGCTTGCTGTATTTTCTCTGGGAAAAGGATCTGAATCTGTATTTGTGCCCATGTGTGGGTTGTAGGCTCTCTTACCATCTGGTGCTCGGTTTACCTGCCGTTGCTGAAGTAAAGCCGAGGCTTTGGAGTTGAAACCATCGCTGGAGCTGCAGCACCCGCAACTTATGGCTGTGTAATACTGAGGGGAGACACCCAATACCCACCCAGAATGCTTTTCCTTGGCCTGGTCAGCGTGATTCACAGCAGTCCATGTCCAGCTGAGGCCGAAGCGCCAACAGAACAGATGGCTGGCTGACACCAGGCGTCTTCACAGTTTGGAGCAACTTGCCGGCGAGCTGCAGTCGTGTCTGATCTGAGATTCTGTGGCTGAGCAAAGATTTTCTATGGAGCAGACGTCGATAGGGCAAAGTACTCTGATGATACGACAGCAGCTGTAGAAATTTCGCAGGCTCTGTTCACAGGACTCGGACAATCAAAGCTCAGATTTCAACTCTGAGCTTGTAACCAAGTCTGGTAGTTTTTATGGTCAAAAATTCAACATTTTTAGTGATTCATGAACTGACTGCTGTAAAGAGTGAAAATCAATGTCTTGTAGTTTATTAATTGTCTCTAATATTGGATGTTTTATGATCCTCAGTCAGTCTTCATCCACCCAACACTGTCACAGCAGTCACCTAATAACTTCACTTGTGAGTTTAGATCATTACCCAGTATGAAGCACCAATTCAGTTGCGAATTTCCAAAATGGAATCAATTAAAACAGATAATTGAGAAACATGAAGTCCTATCTAATACTAAGGATGAATGAGTATGAATTTACTGTAAATCTATATGTTCCATGTCACTCAACCAGGTTTTTGCAAGAATTATCTTCTAATCTCCAACTCAGCCAAAGTCCAGTAAATGTTGCTAAATTCAGGAGTGCACATAATATTTTTGGCCTGGTTCTCAAAGGTGAGCCTAGGGTTGCTGCTTGGTGAGAGTGGAAGGGGGGGGGGGGGGGGGGGGGGGGGAGGTACACTTACAATTATTTAATTATGTTTATAGGAAAAAACAGGCATCTTCAGGACTTTGATCCGTCAGTCATGCAGAGTTGCGCTGCGACAGGACAGATCAGCTGATCGGCAGTCAGCTGGAACATCAGCTCAGGCTGAGAATGTTAAATGTTTCAAATTTTTCATCTGGTACACCTGTTATATTTTGAATGTGAATGCGCACCTGCATACTGCCTATGTGCACCCCTGTCTACGTTACTACATCCCTGTGCACTGTGGACAAAGATGGATTCAAGATGGCTGCTAAAGCCAACTGACCGTAGTAAATCTATGGTAGAAATCTATTGCTAAAACGCAGTCAGTTTTACAGACATTGACATACACTTGTCAAAGGTGGTTAACAGGATAATCTGAGCACTAATAGATAGTTGTGAACTGTTACACGCATGTTTTCCTTGAGTTGTTTCGACCACGATTACAGGTCTAGAACATCCATCCATTTTCTAAAACTGCTTCTTCCTGTTCAGGGTCGCAGGGAGCTGGTGTCTATATCCAGCGGTCTTTGGGCGAGAGGTGGGGGACACCCTGGACAGGCCGCCAGTCCATCACAGGGCCACACATAGACAAACAACCACTCACACCTAGGGACCATTTAGAGCCACCAATTAATCTCTTGTACGTTTTTGGACTGTAGGAGGAAACCAGAGTCCTGGAGAAAACCCACGCATACACAAGGAGAACATGCAAACTCCATGTAGAAAGGATTTGAACCCAGGACCTACTCATTGCAAGGCAACAGCTTTACCAACTGCGGCACCGTGCAGCCCAGGTCTAGAACAAGTGATGACAATAGTTTTAAAGGTCCTATATCATGCAAAATCACTTTTTGGTGGCTTTAATCATGTTGAAATGCTATTTCCTTTTTGCTTTAATTCACACATTTCTCAGTAATCCTCCTGCATCCTGTGCTTTCACTTCAAATTCACCATCGGACTCCGGGTCAAGGCTCCACACTACGATCCTCCATTATTATTGAACTGTTTACTAAGTTTTGGGGGCGTGTCTGTTACCCATGATGCTTTACTGCAGCCAGACCAGGGCTCGATGCTACGTCATGAATTCAGGAGGCGGGATTTTAGGTTAACCAAATGTTTTACTTCCTGATTGAAGAATAACTCCAGGATATAAGCTATATTTTGAGACAAATGAAGACTATATAACGGTAACATTATATCATATATCCCAGATGTTGAAACTGTAAAATAGCAGGATACAGGACCTTTAAAGTTAAACTAAAATGGTTATAAGTTCATCATTTTTGTCAAGATAATATGATCTTAGCTTGAAACTCTGGTGGAGGTCAGTGTGTAAGATTTTAGGCTTGAACCAGATCTTTGGATTGGATCTGGGCTCTTCTGAAAGGATTTCAACCTGTCAGTACATCCATGCTGTTAGACACACTATGCACCAGTGTAGGACACAAACATCACTTTCAGTGCAGTAATGAATAAACAAATGTCCCCCGATTTTCACAAATATCTTTTCCAGCAGCTGGTTTTCTTTCTGCCAAAACAGATCGGGCTTGAAAAATGTTCTGCATATGAACATGAATAATTTATACTGCAGTTAACAGTTCACCACATTTGAAAGCAAGAGTGGGAACCACTTGCTCAGAAAAGCATGTTTACGTACTTTTATGTGAACTTGTTTCAGTGTAACACTGCAGCCATTTCTCTTTGCTCAATTTTTTCTTAAATCTCTTAAAATCTGTGAAGTTTTTACATTTTAAAACTACATATCCCGGTGTCACCTTTGTGTTTGTGACTTGTGGTTTATTTGTTTCTGTCTTTTTGGGCCGAGAGGGAGCCATCATCATCATCATCATCATCATCACCACCAGACCGTGTGGCTGCCGTGTGTGTAAATATCTAGCAGCGCCTTTTCCCTCCTTGTTTTTCCAAGAGACTATCAGCGCTGCATAAACACTCAGGTGCTGTCTAAAGAGGAAACTCAGACAACTCATTATCATCAGCATGAAAAAAAGGAGGGAAAAACAAAACACTTGTACGCCTGCCGACACAAAAACACAATCTCATTCTAGATTTTCGTTTTCAGAGTATCTTTACTTGGTTCAGCAACTTACATGCAGCTTCCAGCCTATATTCTTAAAGTACTTACGTATTCATACAGCATTTTTTTCACTGAAATATATGTGAGCTATAAGGGTTTTGTGCATGTTGCTATGACACTGCACTGCTAAGAAATGAAGGTATTTTGAATTTATGCACGGAAAGTGTTGAATATCTTGAGTTGCAGGTTTCTTTTTTAATTCACACGTAAACACGTTAGCAACAGATGGTGACAGCCATCAGTTCTATTCATTAGAATTATTAAACAGTTAATATGCATCATTTCAATGTGCTCACTCTGTTATTTATTAGCATGTCTGAACACTGAGTTAAACAAACTAAAGTGCTTTAAGGTGTTTAAGATGTTGTTTTGTGAGAATTTCCATGCATAGGGATGGCACAGGCACAACAGAAGCCTCTTTATGTGGAAGTAAATGTCATTTGTTCAGCTAACACTTCAGGACTTGCAGTCAGCCTTTGTTGCACATAAATCCTTAGGTGTGATCACACCTTGTGCATTTCTGTGCAAGAATAGAGATAAAAAGTAGGAGGAAAACCGGGAGTGTGTTTGTTTATTACACCTGTGACCTACACATACATTTTTAGCTGGAATATATTTTTCTCTGGAAGCAATAATTCATAGCATAAGGCTCATAATATATCAACCTTCTGTATTACTGCAGTTATTAATTCTCTTCCTCAGCATTGTGAACTACAGTATTCTAATGTGTTCACATCAGCTTCTACAGTGATGTTCAGAAACATAACATATGATCAAAATATTTACTTTTTTAACTAAAGTAAAACAGGACTTTCACAAGGCGCTTTACAAAATGTCTTGAAGAGTCCGTGACTTGCAGGGCTTCAGTGTTTTGTTGCAGGAATTTTGAGCATTTTTGAAAAATTGGCTCCATTTATTTTCACTCAAAATAGTCAACCAACATCTGAAACCTCCTGAAAATTTAACACAAATGAATTTCAGGTTTTGAAAAAATCACAGCTGGAGTTTTAGTCCAAGTGGGGTTTTTGTGTCCCTACACAGCTGTAGTCAACTCGACACAACATGAGGTCAGAAGAGCACTGAAACCATGCCAATTGTATCATATAACATTGTATCGTATCACATCGTATCGTATCACATCGTATCGTATCACACCGTATCGTATCACATTGTATCGTATCACATTGTATTGTAACATAGTGTTGTAAAGTATCGTGTCATATTATATATCGTATCGTGTCACATCGTATCGTATCACATCGTATCGTATCACATCGTATCGTATCACATCGTATCGTATCACATCGTATCGTATCACATCGTATCGTATCACATCGTATCGTATCACATTGTATCGTATCACATTGTATTGTAACATAGTGTTGTAAAGTATCGTGTCATATTATATCATATTGTATCGTGTCACATCGTATCGTGTCATATCGTATCGTGTCATATCGTATCGTGTCATGTCTTATCATGTCATGTCGTGTAATATTGTGTTGTGTCATATCATATCATGTTGTGTCATGTTGTGTGGTATCATAGTGTCATCTCATATCGTGTCATGTTGTATCCTATTACAGTGTCATATCGTATTGTGCCATATTGTATCATGTCATGTCATTTCGTATTATTGTGTCATATCGTATCGTGTTATGTCATATTGTGTTATTGTGTCATATTGTATCATGTCATATAGTATTGTATCATAGTGTCATATTGTATCATGTCATGTCGTATCGTATCATAGTGCCATCTCATATCATGTCATGTCGTATCATAGTGTCATCTCATATCGTGTCATGTTGTATCGTATCATAGTGTCATATCGTATCGTGTCATGTCGTATCATAGTGTCATCTCATATCGTGTCATGTTGTATCGTATCATAGTGTCATATCATATCATGTCATGTTGTATCCTATTACAGTGTTATATTGTATTGTTCCATATTTTATCATGTCATGTCGTATCGTACTATAGTGTCATCTCATATCGTGTCATGTTGTATCCTATTACAGTGTCATATCGTATTGTGCCGTATCGTGTCATGTCATATCGTATTATTGTGTCATATCATATCGTGTCACATCGTATCGTGTCACATCGTATCATGTCATATCATATCATGTCATATCGTATCGTGTCATGTCGTATCAAGTCATGTCGTATCGTGTCATGTCGTGTAATATTGTGTTGTGTCATATCATATCATGTTGTGTGGTATCATAGTGTCACCTCATATCGTGTCATGTTGTATCCTATTACAGTGTCATATCGTATTGTGCCATATTGTATCATGTCATGTCATTTCGTATTATTGTGTCATATCATATTGTGTCATATCGTATCGTGTCATGTCATATTATGTTATTGTGTCATATTGTATCATGTCATGTAGTATTGTATCATAGTGTCATATTGTATCATGTCATATTGTATCATGTCATGTAGTATTGTATCATAGTGTCATATTGTATCATGTCATATTGTATCGTATCATCTCATATCATGTCATGTCTTATCCTATTACAGTGTCATATTGTATCATAGTGTCATATCGTATCGTGTCATGTTGTATCATAGTGTCATGTTGTATCGTATCATAGTGTCATATCATTTCATGTCATGTTGTATCCTATTACAGTGTCATATTGTATTGTTCCATATTTTATCATGTCATGTCGTATCGTACCATAGTGTCATCTCATATCATGTCATGTCGTATTCTATTACAGTGTCATATTGTATTGTTCCATATTTTATCATGTCATGTCGTATCGTACCATGGTGTCATCTCATATCATGTCATGTCGTATCCTATTACAGTGTCATATCGTATTGTGCCGTATCGTGTCATGTCATGTCGTATTATCGTGTCATATCGTATCGTGTCATGTCGTATCTTACCATAGTATCATCTCATATCGTGTCATGTCTTATCCTATTACAGTGTCATATTGTATCATAGTGTCATATCGTATTGTGTCATGTTGTATCATAGTGTCATGTTGTATCGTATCATAGTGTCATATCATTTCATGTCATGTTGTATCCTATTACAGTGTCATATTGTATTGTTCCATATTTTATCATGTCATGTCGTATCGTACCATAGTGTCATCTCATATCATGTCATGTCGTATTCTATTACAGTGTCATATTGTATTGTTCCATATTTTATCATGTCATGTCGTATCGTACCATGGTGTCATCTCATATCATGTCATGTCGTATCCTATTACAGTGTCATATCGTATTGTGCCGTATCGTGTCATGTCATGTCGTATTATCGTGTCATATCGTATCGTGTCATGTCGTATCTTACCATAGTATCATCTCATATCGTGTCATGTCTTATCCTATTACAGTGTCATATTGTATCATAGTGTCATATCGTATTGTGTCATGTTGTATCATAGTGTCATGTTGTATCGTATCATAGTGTCATATCATTTCATGTCATGTTGTATCCTATTACAGTGTCATATTGTATTGTTCCATATTTTATCATGTCATGTCGTATCGTACTATAGTGTCATCTCATATCGTGTCATGTTGTATCCTATTACAGTGTCATATCGTATTGTGCCATATTGTATCATGTCATGTCATTTCGTATTATTGTGTCATATCGTATCGTGTTATGTCATATTGTGTTATTGTGTCATATTGTATCATGTCATATTGTATTGTATCATAGTGTCATATTGTATCATGTCATGTCGTATCGTATCATAGTGTCATATCATTTCATGTCATGTTGTATCCTATTACAGTGTCATATTGTATTGTTCCATATTTTATCATGTCATGTCGTATCGTACCATAGTGTCATCTCATATCATGTCATGTCGTATTCTATTACAGTGTCATATTGTATTGTTCCATATTTTATCATGTCATGTCGTATCGTACCATGGTGTCATCTCATATCATGTCATGTCGTATCCTATTACAGTGTCATATCGTATTGTGCCGTATCGTGTCATGTCATGTCGTATTATCGTGTCATATCGTATCGTGTCATGTCGTATCTTACCATAGTATCATCTCATATCGTGTCATGTCTTATCCTATTACAGTGTCATATTGTATCATAGTGTCATATCGTATTGTGTCATGTTGTATCATAGTGTCATGTTGTATCGTATCATAGTGTCATATCATTTCATGTCATGTTGTATCCTATTACAGTGTCATATTGTATTGTTCCATATTTTATCATGTCATGTCGTATCGTACCATAGTGTCATCTCATATCATGTCATGTCGTATTCTATTACAGTGTCATATTGTATTGTTCCATATTTTATCATGTCATGTCGTATCGTACCATGGTGTCATCTCATATCATGTCATGTCGTATCCTATTACAGTGTCATATCGTATTGTGCCGTATCGTGTCATGTCATGTCGTATTATCGTGTCATATCGTATCGTGTCATGTCGTATCTTACCATAGTATCATCTCATATCGTGTCATGTCTTATCCTATTACAGTGTCATATTGTATCATAGTGTCATATCGTATTGTGTCATGTTGTATCATAGTGTCATGTTGTATCGTATCATAGTGTCATATCATTTCATGTCATGTTGTATCCTATTACAGTGTCATATTGTATTGTTCCATATTTTATCATGTCATGTCGTATCGTACCATGGTGTCATCTCATATGTCATGTTGTATCCTATTACAGTGTCATATCGTATTGTGCCGTATCGTGTCATGTCATATCGTATTATTGTGTCATATCGTATCGTGTCATGTTGTATCGTATCATAGTGTCATCTCATATCGTGTCATGTCGTATCCTATTACAGTGTCATATCTTATTGTTGCATTATATCATATTGTATCAAATCATATTGTATCGTATCACATTGCATCCTATAGAATTGTATCATATCATGCATTATATTGTACTTACAGCATTATTATTGTGTCACATTTTTAGGATCTTTTTCATTAAACCCTTTCAAACCATCCAGTTACGCGAAAGCTCCTCCAAAACTAGATCTTTTACTAAATTCTGCCATTGAGATAAGAGTTTATGAAAGTTTTTATGAAAATATTAATATTATTCATTTTTTAAACCTTGATTAGATTAAATCAAATAACTATCCACAGTAGCTCTGCTTAAGCTGTTTGAATCAATGAATTGGAGAAAATGTACATCAACAATTAAACTGTAAGGAAAAGAATAACTTCCTAAATTTGTTTAAATGTAAAGGCAACAATGATGCACAAATCTGTTGTAAGACATGCAAAGACCCAAACCAGTGGGCAATAAAGTTTGTTGATGCTGTGACAGATGATAGATGAATCAGTGCATGGGCTTGTACTCTGAGCTCAGACTCAGCCAAATACAGAAAAGAAAACAATGACCCCAAAACACTGAAGAAGCAAACAAAGAGCTTTAAATGGTGTTAAAAGTTCTGCAGCAGTAAGATCAATTCCTCAGATCTCTGTCCAATCAAACTGCATTTCACTTTGAGAATAAACTTTGGCAGAAAAAAGCACAGGCAGCAACTGAAAAGTGCACACAGAAACTGTTGTACTACCTTTTATTGTTCTTTCCACCATGAATTTGATGAAGGGACAAAGATGAAACCTGATGTTTCTGTTGAATTTTCAAACTTTGAATCAACCTGGTTTAAATTTAACAGAAAGGCTTTAAACATCAAGTGACTTTTATTTTCACTGTAACAGATTCACATTTTGAAATAAGGGTTTTTGAGTCATGCCTTTAATCATATTACATGACAGGAAAGATAATTCGACATGAATTTTGAAAGTTTTCGTATGCCTGTGGTTTGTACAGGAGCTCAGATTGTTTCATTTCTGACTGTACCAACACACTTTGCATTACTTGAAGGGATTTACTGCAATAAAAACGTTGATCATCCCTGTTGCCATGATTATAGCAGACAGGCTCAGTGGCATAAGCATTTGCCTGACATATCAGTTTGACAACCACAACGCTTACTTGACTACTTAATAACCTTAATTATTCTTGTTTCTCTTGGACAGTAATGTACTGTATCATAACAACAACCCCTCGGGGTAATTTCTCAGCTGTCAGGTGAGAACTAACAGTGGGGCCTTGTTAACAAAGAAAGTACAACCACACAGTTCGACAACTTGTCTCATCCTGAATCGAGTTCCCTGCCTTTAGGTTTTTTTAGGCAGCGTTAAGGAAGACATGGTCCTACCTATTTGCCACTACACGGCTTTAAGAATTAAGATGTTGTCCTCCTCAGGGTAATTTCTGCTAAAGATTAACAGGTAGAAATACTGTGTCAGGTCTTAGCAGCTGGTGTGTGGTGTGTGTTTGTTTAGGTACTAACCTGTCATTCCAGGGTGTGGCAGCAGCTGATCAGGCGCAGGTGTGGCTCATAACCCAGCCCTGGAGAGCTGGGTTAAAAGCTGTGGAGGAACCAGAGACAGACACCAGTTAGTTCCACTTGCTACTTGGTAACGTTTGGGCCTAGAAAGTTTGATCCTCTGTTTATAGTTTTTATATACTTACCTCGTCCTTCTCCTCGTTCCTTCCCTAGTCCTTCCTCGCCGGATCCTGACTCCAGTTCCTGGGTGCCTCTATCCTCTGCACTGGCCGTCTGCCGTGCCATCCAGAGGACCCTGCTCCAGTCTCCTGACGTGTTCCGCCACGTCCACTCCCATCCTGGTCTCAGTTTGTCTCTCCTCCCCGATCCTCCTACACCTGCCCTGGTCCTCACCTTCGCTCTGTCCACCCTCCATCTACAAACACCACGTCTTCAGTCTCCGGATCATCATCATCCTCATCATCATCTCAGGACACACACCACAACCACCACTGCTGCTTCCTCAGTCCTCCTCCACTCCTCACTCGTCATCATCTGCCGTAAGTCTGCGAGCACATTCCCAGCACACTGTAACTGTAACCAACAACCCAAAAGAGGAGATCACTACAACCCGAGGCATGACATACTGCTGAACAGTCATTTTATAGAATCTGCAAGTTTCATTCATGTCCAGCAGTTTCTTGCTATCTTTGTCAACAACTCAAGACGTCTATGTAAAGTGGTATTTTGACCCCGTTTTGTAAGAAAACACCCCCACTGTGCTTTCTGTCTTCTAAAAAAAAAAAACGGTTTGAAAAAGGCTGAATGGTGACAAATTTGGAAAACCTCCTTCAGTTTGGGGTCAGACATGGAGCTTCTGAAAACTCACCATGTGTTTTTCATATGCTGTCATTTTGTCTCAGATACATCCTCTTGCATCCTCATCATGATCTAAATGTCTGCAGCCGATTACCAATACAAGCTTATCATATTCACCTGAGATCCCACCATGACCTGGGCTCATGCCATTGACAGTTCTCTGAGAATGCATCAGCATTCAGTTACATGCAAATAGATCAGGCCAAGCCAATACAAACATTACTGCAGGACATAAGATCATAACTTGGACTATCTGGCTTCAAGTGCTCCATGATCAGGCCATGCTGGCAGGTGCAGGTCTTGTGTCCTAAATACATTGCCACAACACTCCTCCACTCCCCACTCAGGACCCCAACATGCTTCCATCTCAACAATAAACCACTATGATCTTGCTATGGAAGTTATGTATACACTCAAAACCATTTTGGGGCAATCATGTTTCATCAGACATGATGGATGACTAACTGTGTTCTCAAGACTCTCATTAAGAGATGTTGTTAAGTAGGTATGTACATCAGAGGTTGTGGAAATATGTATCTTAATGCTTTTTCAGTGACTCATTTAATAGATTGATATTATGAATTTTGTTAAACACATTCATTTAAAAAAATTCTAAAACATAAGCCTGAGGTGTTAGTTAATTCACAAATTCACATGATTATATGAGAAAAATCCTGCTTTTCATGTTGTTAACATGTTCTTGTGGCATTTTTCTGATGCTAGAGGACATGTCTTAATAAAATGAAGCTCAAAATTGCATTTCTGAGTATTTCTGCATTCAAATCGCTGTGAATCAGTGGCAGATGCAAACATGCGTCTAAAAAAGACTTGATTTGGGATGTAGAAAAGGCACTGGGTGGGCCACACGCTCCTACCCTGCTGGTCGGGGGTAGCTATAATGAAGGTCTTGGTGCCGCTTCAGGAATATTTCCTACTGAATATTTTTGGTGGTAATTTAAAGGTTCTGTATCTGGGATAGGCACATATGATAACATGTTACTGTTGGTGTTATATAGTCTTCAAATGTCCTGAAATATAACTTATATTCTGGAGTTATTCTCCAACCAGGAAATAAAACACTTGGTTTACCTAAAATCCCGTCTCTCCTCCAGGCCCCGTCCTCATGAGTGCTGCCCCTTGAGCTGCCTGAAATAAATGGTAAATACATTCCTGAAACTATTGCAGCCAAATACACACGTTCTTCAAGACATTTTTAGAAAGTAAAATATTATAAAATGATGGTGCTTCTTGCTTCAGACTCTTGCAGCTCAGAGTGTGTGTGTTTAATCTGCAGGGGCAACGCGGACACGTCGGGCAGGTCCTGGTGTAACATTGTTACATCACTATGTTACAGTCAGTTGTTTTCCAGGAGAGGGTAAAGCAGCTCCTTAGAGCTCAGGATTAAAGAGAGATTACTGAGAAATGTGTGAATTAAGCCAAAAACCACTCTGGGTTTTTTAAAATAAGGAAATAACATCACAACATGATTAAAAGCTCCAAAAAGCTGATTTAGCATGATATAAGACCTTTAAGGTAATTGTATTGATTATGGATTTTCAGGTTAAAACTTGGCTAAATTTGTCTAAAAATCAAGGTGTATGTATCAAGGTGTAAATGTGACCAGCTCAGCTCAATCAAAAAGTAAAAACAAATCAACAAAATCTATTTGAATCATTTTACATGATCAAGAATCAGATTCAAGCTGAGTTGATAGAGTTAAAGTTCCATCAATAATTCTACCACTGAGAACAGTTTTATACAGATTTTATTATTGATTTTAGGTTTTTGCCCTTTATGTTCAGCTGATCAGAATCAGGTGTGTTTCTGCGACACGGAAGTCAGGTCACACGTTATAGATCAGGTTAGAGTATGTTCATGTATACTGCATGTAGAACATGATAAGAACACTAGATATCTGCAGGATTATCTGAATGCAGACCCACACTCCTCCCCCCCCCCCCCCCCACATGGCAGAGGGATGATGGGGGGGGGGCAGAGCTTCTATTTTGGGGTTTTCAGTCTGACCCTTTGCATTTCCTCTCTCTTTCCCTCCTTAATTCAACTGGCAATCGTGCCATTCGCAATGTGCCCATTCCCCAGTGTCCCCTGAAGCACCTCCAGATGTATTCAGCTCCCATTTGTCATTCTTGGGAATGTGGTGGTGTCAGCAGTTATGTTCAAACCTTCACCGATGGCACCACACCACCACTACGAGAAATCTCAGCTCTGCCTCGGGTCACCCTACTGCCTTATTACAGTTTTAAATCTGCGCTGTGATGGATAATGATTATGTTGTTGCCCTATTTACTTTGCTGTGGCAACGAGGCGCATGGATTTCACTTATTGCTGCTTCTCTGTCCCGCTCTGCGTTCAATGCCAGACCCGGTTTCACTGAGAAGCTTTCTGTTTTATAACCCACATGAGGTTTCTGATTAGTACACACAAACAATAACTGAATAAATAAGAGACGTTTGTAGACCTTCACATAAAAAGGTATCAGTCTGCAAGATGCTGAGCAGAATCAGATGTTTTGATTGGTGACTGGTTGATCCAGAACTTGATTATTATTATTTTCCAATAAAATAGCGGTGGTAAAGAATCTGATGTTCTCCTGATCTGTGAATGCACCATCGCTACTTCTGTTTCTTTCAAAAGGACTGTCACTGTGTCAGAGTGCTTGTTTCTGTGCACGGCTGGGTGAGGGGTGGGGTTATATCCTTGATAAGTAGATATATTCAGCAAAATATTATAAATGTTACTTTATCTGGTCTACAAAATACTGTGCTGGTATTTTTAATACTCTGGACTGTGCAGCTCAGGAGGTTATAAGAGGCACTAATTAGGTCAAAACATTGAGTTTGACGTTCGTGTAAGTTGCTTTTTTCCCCCAGTGAGCACCATAGCAACCGTTTATTTAACCATAAATGCTTGTCTAAATTTAGATGTCACAAAAGCCAAGCAGATTAGTCCCTTTGACTTTGTTTACTGATTTATTCATGACATTAAAACACATAAACACACAGCTGAAAGTTTGTAAATCATACAAA
Organism: Pachypanchax playfairii; assembly: GCA_006937955.1. Classification (NCBI taxonomy): domain Eukaryota; kingdom Metazoa; phylum Chordata; class Actinopteri; order Cyprinodontiformes; family Aplocheilidae; genus Pachypanchax; species Pachypanchax playfairii. The sequence continues at coordinate 752,686 of SSNP01000074.1, read as the reverse complement.
AACCGCAAAGCTCATGTTTCATCGATGACACATTGTTAAAAAAATTAATTACATTTTTTCACCCAGTTTTTGTTCTCAAAAAATGTCTGTTAAAATCTTGACTTTTAAGAAAGTTACATTTTTAAATAAATTAGCATACAAATAATATTTGATTGCAATTATTTTATTTAATGCCAACTGGTTTAATAATTCTGGTATGTATCAGTATTTCTATCATTCATCAGATCTTTTCATAGCATGAAAAACACTGAAGTAATAAATGATGTTGCTGATGACTCGGTTCCTTTTAGTGTCCCAGTAAACTTTAAAAACAACCCAGCATGAACAAACAGCAGGACGCCCCCATTCTCATTAATACACCTGTTCATTTTCCTACTGTGACATATCTGGTATAAAAAAGGTCTCCTTCATTAAGACATGGTGTCTGTAGTCCTAGTCTGGACAGCAGAAGATCAGCAGAAGATTCACAAGGTATCATCTAATTTTCTGTAAACTACATACTCATTGGGTGTTTCTCAAAGCCAAGGAACCTTGTCTTGATGCCTTGGTCCCGCCCTGGTTGCCAAGGAGATACGTCATCGGGACCCGCCAAGGCGCGTTCCAATGTTCATTTGCTACCGAGGCATCTGTACTTGGTTGGCCCACTGTTTAGCTAACATACCAAGGATACATGGGACGTGTCTTGATGCCGTCCCTCGGTCACAAATTTCCCAGAATACATTGCGGTATTTTCAAAAACTGGCGGTTGAGGAGCCGGCAGCAGCTACTTCAAAGGTACGTTAACTGATTGTTGCTATCGGGCTTATATTTAAAATGTTTTAATTTTTTTTTTATCCAAAGCAGTTATACGGTTGGTTAGTTGCTTTGTAATTGCAGCTTCGGTGGCTAGAATGTATGAACTCGCTTGCACATTTGTTTTATTTTATTTTTATTAACATTTCTAGCTCCATGGGCAATGGGCGGGACGTAAACAGTGCGCGTGAGCAGGCAGCCGCGGTCACGTGAGTGAAGTCTGTTCCAGTGTCCTCGTAAGCAAGATGTCTCCTCTACTAAGGCAGTGCCTCAGTAGGCAAGTTTCCTTGACATTGAGAAACACTCACAGTTTGAAGAATCAGGAAGAGAGTCAAGCTAACGGCTTGTTCTGAACGGGCTAATCACTGGGGCTGGGGGCAAACGACTATTTTTAAAATGATTAATGATTTAAAATTGTTTTACCGATAGTCGCCTATTCTAATGAGTAATTAGAGGATTAATCTAATGATTATTCCTTTGTTACCCAATTAATTAAAGCCATTAGATCTCAAATATTTACTCCCAAAAATATAATAAATTACTTTCTAGTTTTCCCAAAACCTAAACATCAGTCTAATATTGTGTTTCACTTAGAAACGACCACAGCATTACTGAGTTAACGCAAATCATGAATTGGCAAAAGTAACTTTGAACAGATACGTCCACAAGTTCCTATAATCTGCTTGCTACCGCGGCTAGCAGCTCGTCACTTTGGTGATGCCAGTTGGCTGTACGCTGACGTTTGTGGCTAGTTAGCTGTGTTCTGTTAGCTTTAAGTTAGCCACCGTTACCATTCATGCCAGCATTAAATGCTATTTCTAACTAACGTTAGCTAACGTTTTAGAATCGAGTTGTCGACATCATAAATGCCAAATAATCACAAAGTTTGTGTTATTTTAAAAACACTTCAGTTCTTTACAGTCTGTTACTTCTGCATCAGACAGAACTGTCCAACTCCAACCATCAGGTCTCGTCCACATGAGAACTACAGACTTTCCAAAGGGAGGCCACTCAGACATAATACTGCTCATAACTCCACAGAAACAACAGGAACTTAAACATGTTATTCTATATACTTCGTTTCCAATGAGCTTCTGAACTGGTTGGTAACAGTAGTGAATCAGTGTACTTATACCATATTCTAAGTTTGTTATTGCATCTCTTCAGTTTTTTCCAAGCATTTCCACAAAAAAGAAGAAGAAAATGCCTACTGCTGCTGGAAACAACTCTGACAGCAATAAAGTATTAAATCAGTAAAGTACCTGCTTGGAATTCATAAAAATAAGCTAAAAATGACAGAAAATATCCTTAAAGAAACTGGTACCTATAGAGTCCCATTACTCTGTACGTTCATCATTATTCACTCAGTTATTTCTGCAATGTCCTTTAAAAGGTTACTGGAATAAATTTTAGCAGATTTAAGATATCACTGTAACTAATTATGCAAAATTTAGGAATGTGACTGAGTGACATTTAATACCAATATATCAAATATTGTTTAAGACAAACAGAAATAAGCTAAAAAACATGAGAAATTACTTTCTATCATAACAAGAGACTCAACATTTACGTTCTTATTTTCTGTTCGGAGAACTAAACGTGTGATTGTGTAAAAGGACGTTTCTGTGATGAACTACAGAGAGAAGATGGTGAGACTCCACTAACCTGTCGAACAGCCAGTAGTGACCTCCACCTAAACCCAAGACACTCTGCTCTCAAACCCAAGCAACAGAACTCACCCACTGATACAGTGAAAACCACGGGCATATTCACTGCTGCTGATCTAATAAATTAAACTCAATTAATTTCCTTGTTTAACATCGTTCTGGAGTTTAGTGAGGCTTTGTGGTGGATGTATGTCTTACAACAATTATTCATTCTGATGAGCAGGGATTATAAATTAGGCAATTAACACACTGTCAGGCTACAGGCTAAAGGGCGTCGCTGCTCAGTACCACACTCTACTTTTTGGCATCTAAACTTCAGAGTGGCTGCAGCTCGTGTTAGGCTGTGGGGGGTGTTGAAAGTCAGCTGGTTACTGGGATGACTAGTACAGAGGTGGATGTCTGAATCCACTGAAAACACAAGTTAATGACAGATCCTGGATTTTTTCATCTTCTCTGGTTAACCTGATTTAACTTAACAACGCACACACACACACACACACACACACACACACACACGCTGCCAGCAAGTTCAGTCCCCAGGCGAGAACTGGGGCTGCAGGGAGGGGGAACACATTAGCCTAATAAGGGCCATCTGGTGGCCATTCATTAACTTGACCATCCTTGAAGTCCCCAACACTAAATGTCATTTTTCACTTTGCAGACCAATCCGTAAGGTGCTGTGATGAACTTGAGAGACTTACCAAAGATGGAAAACAAGAAAGAAGCAAAAAGATAAGGAACAGAAGAAGAAAGACACGAGGCGGAGCTGAGTGACTCATTGTTTTATGGGTCTGACTGAACTGTAACACTGTTAGCATCATTAGCTAACTCATACCTATTCAATTCATTCATCTGATTTCTAAACCTGCTTTTTCTTGTTCAGGGTCTCGTGGAGCTTGTGTGTCCATCACAAGGCTACAAACACACACTCACACAGATGGACAATGTAGAGTTACCAGCTGACCTCATGCATGTTTTTGGTCTGTGCCGGAGTCTTTGAAGAAAACCCACTCATACACAGGGAGAACATGCAAACTCCAAACAGGAAGGTCCCAACCCGAGCTCAAACCCATGACCTTCTTGTTGCAAGGCAACAGCTCTACCAACTGCACCACCGTGCAGCCTTCAATTCCATTCACTTTAATCCAGTAATAAAAAACAATTAACACAAACATATTTAGGGGTCCTTGAACCTCTAAAGGGATATTTCTGTTATTTTCAGTGGTGTTTTGTGAGTAAAATTGAGTGTAAAAGTTAAATTATTCAAGTCTAATCCATTGTAGACGGCTTCCTAACAACAAGTTGTTAATTATTTATAACTTTTACACAGATACTCGGCTCAGAACGGCTGGAATATCCTTATAATGCTCCGTCTGAGTGTCTGCTGAGACTTGGTGACAGTGTGGAAGCGTAGTGCATCCCAGACCCTGACTCATACTCATTTACTGTGAGAAGGGATTTTTAAATGAGTGTGTGCTCACACGTGAGCAGATAAGCCCTCAAACAGCAGGGGGTCTTCTCTGGTTTAATCAAGCTGTCTGATTAGATGCCTGCAGGAAGAGAAACCTTTCTGTCACATACCAACATGTTCCACAAGGTCATATGCAAATTCTCCGATTATTTCTTTTAAGTCGTAACAAAAGGGATGTTTTTTTTCTCCTTAATATTTAGTGCAAGCTGGTCATTTCTTTCCTGTGTAAACAGGATCTATACATTGTTATTTCAAACACTAGTTACCATCTTTGTTCAAGGTTGTTTTTTGTTGTAGTCTGTAATGTAGTTTTGAGAGCAGTCGCGTTACATCATAAAAGCATGCAGAAAGTTTCACCAAGGTAAAATGTTAAATACTTTTTCTTTCTTCTCCGACCACTCTGGAGCGCAGGGACACGCTGTCCTCCAAACTATCCTAAAAGAATTATTTCAAAACACAACAGATGTGATCATCAAGAAAATGATCCCCAGTGTTACTGAGGGCCACTACTGATGCCCCCGTTGTTACCTCCCAATCAGCTGAGAGTCTGAAAGTGCTGCTAGCTTCTGGCTAATAAAACATCAGTCTCTTAAAGTCCTAATCCAGATCTCTGGAAGTAGTTTTGTTTGAAAATATTATGAATAATTTACAGCTATCTAACTGACAGCAGACTGGAGGAACAGAGATTATGTCATAAGTAACATAGAGTGCAGACCTCCACCAAGCAGCTTGTTTTGTTTTTCTTTTTCTTTGCTGATTCTGAGGTTCAAGGCGTGGAGAGAGGAGCTGAAAGAGCAGGTGAGGCAGGTGTTCACAGGTGAGTGATTTCTGATTTCATGAGGTAGACGGGACGATGGACAGCTGGGAGGGGGCTGATGTGTGAGGGCTGGGCTGCCTGAGAGTGTTTTAGGACAGGGGAGGGGTCTCATGGCAGCAGCCCCTTCTTATTAAGAACAACAAGAACTTTTTGAGATTTTATATCAGAGTGTCCAAAAATCACTTGTCTTTTTAACTCAAAAACAGTGACTGAGGAGGTAGAAAACCTGCTAAATATGTCAACTATATGTTAACTAATAGTTCAGTTCAGTTATTTATGTAATAATAATAATAATAATAATAATAATAATTATTATTATTATTATTATTAATTACACTTTATTAATCCCTCTTGGGGAAATTATGTCTCTGCTTTTGACCCATCCCAGGAGCAGAGGGCAGCTGTTTTGTACAGCGTCCGTTGCGGGTTCAGTATCTTGCCCAAGGATACTTCGACACGTAGCCTGCCAGCACGTGGGATTGAACCCCCGGTCTTTCAAACGATAGCCAACTAGAATAAAACCGCCCCTTTGTAGTGCCAAATCCTGAGTCATCTAAAGGCACTTCACAGAAACAACAAGTCCAAATACCATCAACTGACTCAGATTCATAAATAGTCCAATCATGTTGTATGAGGTTATTAGATTTGGTGAATTAAAAATAAAAATAATGCATAATGCAAAATAAAAAGTCCCACCCCTTGCTTCATGCTTTCCCCCTAAGCCACGCCTCAATAACACAGGCACACGCAGCCAGCATGATCTTGTTGGGTCTCCGCCACAGTCACGTTCTCCAGCTTTACTTGGGTAACACAAAATACAACCTGATCTTACCTGTCCAGAAGAAAATTGGCAACCAACGCATCGGTTAGCAAGCCCTTAGCTTCCTTGAGTTGACCCCACCGTGTAAATGCAGCAGCTCTGATGCAGATTCAGCTTTTGGCACGCTCTTCGTCAGCTTTCTTCTTTCTCCTTGCCATTTCCACAACAACTTTGCATTTTCGATTCATTTTGGAAAGCTTATCTGCACTAATGTCAAACTTGATGCTTCACCAAACAAACATGTTGGCTAATGCAGCTTGCGCAATCTATTTATCTGCTGGCGCAACAAAGTAGCGCGAGCTCACTTCCTGTTTATAGGCAAAAACGAGCATTGCATGTACACGAAGGGGACGCGCAGAGGGGGAGGTGCTGGAACACGGAAGCTTTGCTTACAAGCCTGGACGGAACATGGAAGTTGATTGTATAAGGTTTTCCCAGGGTTTCTTGCTGTAGAAAGAATGATCGTTACTCAGTCTAGTTTAAGAACTCCTAAAATGTAAATTGCCAATGGTATAGCACTGGTATGAAGAGCATTTTTTGCAGTTTTAAAAAAAGTGTTTTAAAATGAAATCGTATACCCTGCCTTTAATTAAAATTTAATAACACTTTACAGAAACATAAATTACAGATTCAAAGTTAGCTTTATGAAAACATTTCAATTAATTGTAATTAGTCATCAAATACAAGTTATGAAATTTAAATGTAGGTAAAGTTCAGAACAACCTAAGCAAACCCAAACTATAGGATTGAACAAAAAGGAAAGTTTAGTTTTGAAAGTACACACAGATAAAAAGTGGAAACTGGTTCCACAGGAGAGGAGCCTGATAACTAAAAGCTCTTCCTCCCATTCTACTTTTAGAAACTCTAGGAACTACAAGCAGACCTGCAGTCTGAGATCAAAGTGGTCTGTTAGGAACATATGGAACAATAAGATCTTTAATATGGATCTTGGTTCTTTTTCAAGGGATTTTAAATAAGTTTACTTGGAAACACTGACAGACATTGGAATTGGCATATTGGAATATAAATAAGATTACAATTAACTCCAACTGGCAACAAAGCCTTTATGGTTAGACACTTAAGATGTAATTGTTTAAATGGTAAATGTCCTGTATTTGTATAGCGCTTTTCTAGTCATTCAGACCACTCAAAGCGCTTTCAACCCGATATGTAAGCTGGGGGGAGAGGGTAGGGGCTAACACTCACACAACCCGATACGCAGATCGGGGGGCAACATGGGGTTCAGTGTCTTGCTCAAGGACACTTCGACATGTGGCGGTGGAAGCCAGGATCGATCCACCAACCTTCAAGTTGGAGGACGACCGCTCTAACCACTGAGCCACAGCCGCCCCGTTAAAGTAAACAAGCTAACGATCATCACCCAATTTTCTCTTTCTACTAGTTACAACCAGAAGAAAAAAACTGCAAACATCTTCCCTCAAGTTTCTACAAATCAAACCAGTATGGAGGATCCTAAAGGAAGTCTAGCAACATCTAATTGTTTAATTTGAACCTGTTTGTGTCCTTGGGGGGAATCCACAAAGTTGAAAAGGTACATTCTACTTCTTCTTAATGAATCTCCTCCTAGGCAACAATCTAGGTTACTGAACACATTTGCTCATCAGCGGAAAATAAAGGCAAAGGTAAAATTCTCATGTGGCTGGACTTGAGTTTCAGGAAACAGTAAAGAATGATAATGAGAGCGTACATGAGACGTTTCCCACCAGCTACAAAGACAAGTTCAGAGATAATGTTGTCACTTGTGCGTCAATCGTTCCACTTCCTGTCTGTAAACTTCATGTTTCAGACTTCATAACGTATATTAAGCATTTTCCTTCACTGGTCTGCCTTTTTCCTCATGGCTAGTTATTGCAGACCATATTCACAAAGTCAGACTATATGTTATTTGCTCAGGGGTACTGCTGTAATTAAAAGGATAAGAAGGAAAAAGAAAAGTAAATTAAAACCTTCAAGGTTGTTGCAGCTCAGCTGCCAGCAACACACTGTGTGATCCAAACACTGGAGGCAGCCCAGTGGTCCAGTTGCCAAGCGAGAGGACTTTTAGACATGTTTGTGCCTTAACTAGCAAATAAAGTGTTTTTGTGTGTGAGTCACTGTCAGAGCCTTTGGAGAGAGATATCTGTTAGCAGAGCTGGATCACAATACAACTGATTATCTTGTCTTTAATAAAGAGATGCCTGAAGTGGAGAAAACTGCATTTACAGCATCAGAGAGACTCTTTTGTTCTCTCAGTACTGTAGGAGACACAGAAACGTTGGTTAATAGCAGCATGTGACCATCTTGGCCCTCGTTTGTAGAAACCAGCCTGAGCGGAGCATCATCCTGTCGTCACCTCTCTATCTCGTCTCTCACTACAGGCTGTACCTGCGAGAACATCAAAGACACTGCAGTGGGAATTAGCCACCCTTTGGAAGGTGAACAATGATGCTAATTCTCAAAACCTCCAGCTCAGTGTCTGCAAAGTGACAGTAACTTCAAATGAAAAATGTTCAATCTGTCAAGCGTGGCCTCGTTTCTTACCAAAGCCAGCAAAAAACAAACAGTAAAGGGGGGATGGGGGGGGGGTTCAGCTCGAGTGGCTTCACAACACAAACTTGTCAGACGGTTATGACAGACATTGTCACTGATTGATACATACATTAACCAAAACACACAGCAAGTCCAGCTGTTGCTTTTATTCCGGTGTCAGGGTTGAGAAAACGCTAAAAGCTGCAAGTCTCACATGTCAGAACATGTTTTTACACATCAGGTGTCTTGCCAAGGGGATGCAGCCGAAAAAAAAGGATTTATTTCTGATGAACCTTGTGCCATCGTTTTTTTTTTTTACTGCAACGCAGACAACACTTTGTAACTTTAGACTAGCTTAAGGACAAATTATCTGAAGACCTGTTGCACTCACCAATTACCTTCAGAGCAGCTCACCTTCAAGTGACAGAGCAAAGAAAAATAACTTTTCACTCAAAGTTTATAAAGATGCAGCAAAAGATTTGTTAATAGGAATGTTTTATACTCAGGATGAGGGAGAAAAACAGTGAGATGAAACTCAACCCAGAGGTGGAGGATGTGAGCTCTGTGACTTTTTATTTGACCCTTCATTTGTTCAGTCTGTCAGTGTAAAGCGTTCACACTGTGACTGCACATGCTGTTTGTCCACAGTACACACTACATCCATGGATCACAACCAATGTGTGCTCAGGTTGATGCTACACACACCGCGGAGAGGAGTGTGACACAGATATCAAACATTCTGCAAATTAAAAATAAAAAAGTCTGCAGGCCCATACTCTGAACATTTGCTTTATTTGTGACTTTGGCATGAAACTGCAGAGGCATAAAATGTGACATGAGATCCTGAATCATTGAGAATTCCTTTGATGAACTCATGTGTGGATACAGTATGTGTTTACTGTACCGATTATGGTTCTTGCTCCAGACTCTTTCCTGAAGGTTTATACATGATCTCTATTGGTTTCATGATGAATCGGGTACACAAAGATAACAAATACACAAAGCCCTTAAAACTGTTCTAAGGTCTGGTTGGCTCTTTCACTATTGTCAGTATAATACATGGTGGGCCATTTATATGGATACACCTTAATAAAATGGGAATCGTTGGTGATATTAACTTCTTGTTTGTGGCACATTAGTATATGTGAGGGGGCAAACTTTTCAAGATGGGTGGCCGGCTGCTAGTGCTTCGGCCCTTCGGGCCTAGCATTGGCCCCCCACATTATATCATATCAAACAAGGCCCTTGAAGAACACCTGTGGAGCTAAAATATTCAATAGAAACCTCAGAAAGACCATTTTTAATGGAAGGGCCTCTTTAAGGTGTATCCATATAAACGGCCCACTCTGTATATATACAAAGTAGGGTTACGTTTTGCAGCATATTCTGCCGAATATGATCAGAAGCTCTTACAGTTCAGTAGAGTCTCTTGCTGTGAATGTAACAACGTTTGCACACACTGATTTATCCATGAGAGAATGTCTGGAGAATAATGTGCATGTAAGTGGCACCTTACTGATCCTTTTCTCACCAGGGTGTGATTGTGTTACAGCTTGTGTGACTGAAGTCTCGTGTCACACATGATGTCACGCCTGGAATTAGGACGACAAAACCTTGATGTCTAACTAGCCACGACCTATGGTTTTCTGTGTCTTCTGATCCTGGGAACCACCTTGTTTTGTTGGCTTCTGTAAAGTTCTTTTAAACCTTTTCATACAAATCACTTGTGTTGCAACGGAACACGTTACAGCAGCCTAGGCAGCCTCTCACCTGACTGTGAATGTCAATAGCATTCACACAGGCATTCACAAAATATTGTTTGTGAGGGTTCTCAATTACCTCTACTACTCTCCTCCTCTCCTCAACTACCTTTGACTTCATGCATCTGTCACAGGAATTTATTCTAAAACATGTTCAAAAAACATGCTGCACAAATTTTCTGTCAAAATAGAGACAGAGTCTTTGCAGGTTTCTGAAACTCTTTTTAGTTTACTTCCCCAAAGTCAGAAAGTATCAGAAATGTGAAAACTCTGAGAGTACTTGGCAACCTATGATACTAAATTGTGAGTAATCTGAGTAAAAATACAGAAACTGATATTCTGAGCAAGACAAAATAACAAATAAAATGACCTACTTAGACAATTTGTGATAAAATTACATCAGGAATTTTAGCATGAATGTCCAGATATCTACCAACTCCAGTGTGATTTTAAATGAAAATGTGTGTATTATCCTACAGTATTAAGTTCAAGTTCAAGTTTATTTTTGTACAAAGCACCAGTTCATAACAAAGTCATTTAAGGCACTTTACAGAAAAATCAACCAATTAATAATAAAACATTTTCTATCTAAGGAGCCAGCCAATTGGGTTGAATTGTTAATTCAGTGCAATCCTCCATCTTGAGCAGCCCGATTGGCGACAGTGGAAAGGAACAACTCTCTTTTAACAGGAAGAAACCTCTAGCAGAACCCGGCTCAGGATGGGCGGCCTTCTGCCTTATGGTGCAATCACACAGGCCGCTTTGTCAATGTCAAGCAACGTTCATAACGCTCCAAGTTTGAAGCTTGAAAGTTGAAGCTTGTACCGCCTGCCAGTTAGAACGCATAGGCATTGAAGCTTGTAATATTCAACAGAAACCTCAGAAAAAACGTTTTTATTGGAAGGGCCTCTTTAAGAAAATTAAGCTCAAAATTGCATGTCTTAGCAGACGCTAAAACGTGGTTTGAAAAGGATTGCGTTTGTGACATAGATAAAACAATGGGAGAGCTACAAGTTCCTACTCTGCTAGCTGTAGTGCTAACATAAATAGAGAGCTTTCAGCGATTTGCTAATGAGCTACTGCTGCTATGCAGAAACTATTTCCTAGAAAACGGCACAGGTTTTGTGATTTTGGGCAAAAACGCCATAATCTTGATTTAAAGACCACTGAGACGCTTTAAGATAGCTCATGAGACATTGCACATGAACAGCAATGCTAGTACTCCGGCACAACTGATAAAGAAGACTGGTTCTGTTCTGGGGACTGATCTGGAGTCTTTAGTCAGAGGCTTCTTCAGATCTGCTGCAACACAGACCGCTACAGGAGATCCTACCTGCCCACAGCCAGGTGATATGATGATATGATACGATGTCTAGGTAACACATATAATGTTTTAACTTGGTATATCTCTAATAACTGTGAATAAAGACAGTCCACCTCTCTCCCTCCGTCTGTTTGACTGACTACCATCTAATGGTGGTGGGTAACAAAAACATGTGTGACTTCTAGTGTAAAGGCCTGTCCCAAATCTGCAGTGGTAGCACTCAGAGAGTCCATGGTGGTCTCATACCTAGGCTCATCACAGCCTGGCATGATGTTCTGGCTTATAGCTGACCAGTGAAACAATGTTTGAGAGGGTCCTGTCAGTGTAGGGCTTTGGGTGTGGAGCAGTTTTGGAAATACATGAAAGGTCTTCCTTGGGACTTTGCTGGGGACACATGGAGGGTAGTGAAGGTGCAGGAGAGCATCTCCGGTATGAACAAGGTAACAAGAAAAATGTATGAGCTTTCACATTGAAGGAAGTTTTCCAAATTCCTTTGGTTCCAGCCTTGTTCGGATGGTTCACAGCAGGATCAGTATCTATTATAACAGGGACTGAAATGGTCCAGACTATTATCTCATGTTCTAAAAACCCAGGTCTTATGTTTTTACTCATCCAGTCTAAAGGAAGGTTGAACCTGTGTGTAACCCTGATGATCTAACAGCTTTATTGGGCTGAATTCTTGTGCTTAAATTAGTACGTGTAAGTGTGATTCACTTTCGCCGGTTGGTGGCAGCCTACTGAAACGCCCCCCTGTGTATAACTTGATGTAGAACATTGTTGCAGGTTGTTGACCAACTCTTTACTGATATTTCACTGGCAGCATTCAGTACTCATGCATACTTCTGCTCTGTGCCACTGAGAAGTGCCGTCGTACAATTTCTTTGCAGGGCATTTATAATTTAGCTCATATTTGATTCTTATTTAAGTTTCCAGTGTCACCTGTTGACATATTCAGTGTGTGTTTATCAGAAAAGACTCTCTCAGACCTGTTTAAATCGAGTGACTGCGGCTGGTGTCACTTCCTCTCCACTCTCAACTCTTCTTACCATCAAAAACAGTATTTGGCAGCCATCAGCTGAGCTGAACCACAATAGGATTTCACCCTCTTACATTCCAAAAACTTCTGCGCACAGACACTTCAGCATTGTCAAGAATCTTAGCACTGGGGAAAAGTATAAAAAAGTTGTAACCCTGATGTTTTTAACAATGCAGGATATTTTCACTTCGACATGTCTCAGTCTCACTTTTTCGTCATTTTATCTGATGTGTTGCCTCAATTAGCTACGTTTACATGCGCCAAATTTCCCCAATCTGATTAAAATCTTGGTCGATCTGAATTCCCAAATCCCTGTTTACATGGACACTAACTGAAATGATCTGATCATGCCATGAGTACACATGCACCAAGCACTCGATCAGGTTAAATGAGTTGAGCATGCGCACAGCGGGTTGTCTTTCCGGGGGAAGAAAAAAAAGTAAACAAACTCCGTCCTTTCTGCAAGTCTTTCCCGCCCCATCGTGTGCTCGAGCTGACTCACGTTATCCCCAATATGGACCTTCTGCAGGTGATTACCTTTATGTTTGAGTTTTTACTGGTCGCATTAACCAAGCTAGAGGCAGAATACATATTGCTACTGCTCCTCCGCCACAGGAGAGGAGAGCAGGATGACAGGATGACTGCGCCAGCAGACCACTTCTGTTTACTTCCCGCCATGTTTTCTACTTGAGTCTGCGAAAGCGGAAGGACGTCACGCTGAAGTTGTACGCATGCGCAAAGGGCTCTTTTCACCCTTTCTTTCCGAATGGGTGTGTACATGCACGTCTATCCGAATGAAGATCGGACAAAACCACCCCTCTCGATCGGAAGTAAATTTCTTTCGGATCAGGCTGCATCGGATCAAAACAATCTGATTGACATGTTTACATGACGTCTTTTTTATCCGATTGGGCGTTTATTCCGATTAAATGTGCCCATGTAAATATAGCTATTGTCTCTGCTTATATGATGTGGATGAGGACTGATTAAAATGCTGGACTGATGTCTTGTGAATCAGTGAGTAAAGACGACATTTATGGGGACTGTTTTGTCAAATTAACACAAAAATTTTCTTTTCATTCATGTATTATCTGTCAGACTTTCTGGTGCTGCTTGAATGCATTTGTTTGTTTATTTTATTGTAATGTACCATATACAAAAGTTTTTCTACCAACCACTAAAACACATTTTTAACTGAAAAAAATGGTGAATTACTGTGCTCAAAAAATCAAAGGAGCACTTTTTAATCCAAGTTTATAATCGATTCAGTTAAATTTCAGGGATATTGATCAGCTAATTAGCAGAAAGGATTGTTTATTGGTGTCAACTACTTTATTGTTAATTAAATTAACTTGACTTGATTATTGTAATTCTTTATTATCAGGGTGTTCTAGTAGAGCTGTTAAAGGCCTCCAGCTGATTCAAAATACTGCTGCCAGAGTTCTGATGAGCGTTAGAAGGAGAGATCATATTTTTCCTGTTTTAGCATCACTTCATTGGCTCCCTGTGAAATCCAGAATAAAGTTTAAAATTTTACTTCTGACATATCAAACTTTTAACCTCTTATGTTAGGGATCTCATTGCTCCAGATGTTCCTAACAGAGAACTTTGCTCTCAGACTGGTATTTTACAGCTTTCTACATCTGGGATAGACACATGATAAACTATTACCTTTGGTGTTATATAGTCTTCATTTGTCCTGAAATATAACTTATATTCTCAAGTTATTCTTTGACTAGGAAATAAAATGCTCGGTTTACCTAAAATCTCTCCCCAAGCCTAGACTCCCTCGACCAATTCAAATGTATTGAATTGAATAGAACTAACCCTCAATGGACCATCAATAACTGTCAATGCCAGAAGGTTCACTGTGTGTCTCAGCACAGTCTCAAGTACATACAGAAGGTTTCAGGAGACTCTTGGTGAGCTGGACAGGGCTTTTGAAGGTCCTTTACCCATCAGGACCAGGACCTGCTTCTTTGTGCAGAGCAACAGGATGAGTACTGCCAGAGTCCTACAAAGTGACCTCTGGTGGGCCACTGGTGTGAATGTTTCTGACCAAACTATTAGAAACAGTCTTTATGAGGGTGCACTGATGACTTGATGTCCTCTAGTGGCCCTGTGCTCCCTGCCTGGCAATGTGGAACTCAACTGGCATTCACCAGAAAGCACCTGAATCGGCAGGTCCTACACAAGCACCATGTGCTTTTCACAAATGAGAGCAGAAGCACTCTGAGTTCATGTGATGTGAAAGGGTCTGGAGAAAGTACAGTGTATGTCATTCTTCCTGCAACATTAGTCAGTATGATCGGTTTGGTGGTGGATATGTGTTGGTCTGGGGAGACACGTCCATGTGGGAACATAGACCTGTACAGGATTTATGATGGCACCCTGACTGCCAATAGGTATTGGGATAAAATCCTTAGAAACATTGTCAGACTCTTTGCTGGTGTAGTAGTCCTGGGTTCCTCCTGGTGCATAATAATACCTGGCCTAATGTGGCAAGAGTATAGAGGTGGTTTAGGGAGGTTGAAAGAATTGATACAATTTACTGGACTCCATGATCACCTGACCTAAATCCAATAAAACGTCTGTGGGATCTCATATTTCAGCCCGACCTCATGTCAAATATGACCGCATTGGTCGATTATTGAAAACAACACTATATTCCACATGCGATTCCGTATGCGACCCCTATCGGCTACCCTAACCTTAACCGTTCCGCTTTTTAACGTGACATATTCGGCTTTACCATGTATCTTTACATTATAAAGCTAACTGTTGTTTTAAAATGAGACACATTGCTGCAGAATTTTTGTTTTGTTTGACTGAACAGAGTGAAACCTCACGCATGCGTATTTGTCAGCTCCTCTGGGAAGGTGCGCGCATGCGTTATTGGCAGTAAGTCTCTGCAGAGCCCAGAAAACGCTCTCACAGGTCGTATTTTTGGAGGTTTCCAAAATGAACCTATATGGTCATTATAATGTCCGGACATGTTGCATATTTATGTCCATCTGACGCTGGCAGGTTGCAGTTCAGACTGTCCAGGAACCTGGTAAGGATCTGAGAGGAGGGACACCATCCATAACCTCATAAGGTGCCCTGACATTGTCAGGCAGCATACTAGCATGTGTATCAAAAAAACTACTGAATTCTGAGTTGCTGCCAGCTGGAAGTTTTTTAGCTAAAATATTTTGGTTACTTTGAATCAAACCTAACACATCCTAACACATTACCCAGTCCGTATCCGTATGAATATCCAGCATCCAGTCTTCCTTTGAGTTTTTGGAGCAGTGCATAATTTTCTTTTTGTCAAGGCAATAAAAAGCTGAATAAGAACAACAAATACCGGACTGACACACATTGATGTGGTAATGTTACTGTGGAAGTCTCAGATGTCCTGAGCTTCAGAAGAATGAGTCACTTTAATGAACTGAACCATGAAAGTATTCAGTAAATGTCAAAGGTTTAACAAAAAAATTAAACTTTTTTTTTATCAAAAGAAGTACCTGTCAGAGGAAAAAAGACTAGGAAAGTCAAGCAAAAGCCGTGAATCTTTGTGAAGAGTTCTTGCTGACTGGAAACTGAGAGTCCATCAATGGACATGATGCATTTCTGCTTTAAATGTTAAGAAAATGGGACAGTAGAAAAAAGGAATATAGACTCAGCACCATCACTGTAAGGATAAAAGAACCCAGATCAATAAGTGCTTTGTGTGGTTCAATAAGTGCATTGATAATCCTACTAACAGCCACAAACAGGAATAAAACTGCAGCTTCAAGGTCAATACACCTCAACCAGACCTAATGTGATCTGCTGAGGCTCGTTTTCACTGGCGCTCTCACAGACATTTGGCCAATTAACATCTGAGTTACAGGCATTGCAGAAATATGTTTAATACAGGCAGGTGTAAATACCAGAACTTCTTGTCTACTCATGATATTCAGCCACCGTCATCGTAAAGTCTAACATCTCTTTAGATTTAGGGTTTTTCATATCAGGACATAATAAAAATGATCCGATTTCTGCCAGAAAAAACAGGGCCCATTAACTCTCAGTGTTGTTTTTCTGTTTGACTTTATCAGACTCTGATGATGTTTTGGAGGAATTTTATGCCACTCTGTTTTACAATGTTTCTTTAATTCATTGACTATTGCAGACATTAATAAATACACAGGTTGAAATCTGAACTTGACCTTGAGACTTTTCTGTTTCAGCCATTTTGTTGTAAATTTACTGCTGTTTGGTAAAATGTTCTGTTGCATGAAACAGTTTGGTTACACTGTCAGACAGATGTTTTCACATCTGACTCTACAACACTTTGGTTGGCAGAGGAGTTCATGGTCGACTCAATGACTATAAAGTGTTCAAATCCAAATCATTACTCCCCACCACTGTGCTGACAGTTGGTATGAGATAACGTGCTGTGCATTATGGGTAAACATGTCTACTTTGGCTTGTGGTTGAAATTATGTGATTCATTCAGATACAACTTTGCAAACCAAAATAACCCTTCCCAAAAATGTTTATAACTGATTAATCATTTTTAAAGGTACAGTATGTAAGAATTAGACCTTGTTGTCAAATCCAAGTCCTGCAGTTAAAAAAAAAAAAACGTCTGTTCTCAGCCACTCACCCCCTCCCCTCTCTGATTTTTCTGTTGGGTTGCCAGTTCTGATGTTGATCCTCATTTAGTTTCTCTTGTATTTGTCCAATTTTTGGGAATGTCTGAAGGTCTATTTGTTCAGTGTTGAGTTTTCCTAAGTGCGTTTGAATGCCCCATCACGTGCAGCTCGGCTGATCAGTTAGACGGATGTGGTGGTTTCTTACTTTTTGCTGCTGCTCGTTGTGGAATTAAAACTGCTTGTGTTGAAGACTTGGCAGCCTTGCAGACTCACATGTGATTTGTTATAGAACCAGGAAGTCTGGACGTGTAAATAATGATTACGGTCCGGGCTAGCTTTTCTGAAACGACTGAAACTAGCGACCACCCAGCTGAGATCAAGATCATGTGACTTTATTTTCAACATCAGTGGGACATTAGACGGTTGTATGTCACTGTAGAATTCTTACACTTTGTACCTTAAACCTGCTAACTAATATCTGAAAAATCTGTCATGGAGCTCTTGATTTTTCAGACATTATCTGAACTTGGAGTGAATTTTCAGGAATGGTCAGCTGGCTCATCCTGTGCATCATGTTAACACACACCTGTATGCTCCAGACCAGCAAACAGACAAAACTCCTTGTTTTATAGAGGTGATCACACTCATGATGTTCATCAGCACCTGGCTGTTAGTTTCCATCATCAGTGGAAGCAACAAGACTGAACTTAGTTTTACACAAAGCTTTTTATTCTAGCCGTTGTTGTTGTTCTGTAAATAATGAGATGGTGGAATCTGTTGATGTTTCCGTTCAGTTTAGGTTTGAGTTTGAAAGTTGAACCTGGATAAGACCAGATCATTTTAGATAAAACTAAAACAAAAAAACTGCAATAAAGTTACATTAAATAGGAAGCAAGAACACTGACAGTGACAAAAGCAAAAAGGGATGTTTAATGGAGGATTGTCTGAATCTCAGTTATAAATTGCCATCTTGTCTAATCTTAAAGCTGTTATAGCAGTTTTTTTTTACAGTAAGATTATATAACAGAGTTGTATGTATGAAGAAGTTTCACTTGTAGCAAAAAGCCCAAACTGTTTCAAGTCCCATCCGATTTAAAGAGCTTGACAAAAATCCTGTTCAAGTTCTATAGGGAAAAAACGGCAGACGGCTGTCAGGTTCAGTTACCAGGTAGGGGGGGGTTGAACTGAACTCCAAAGCGACCCAACTCCAAGACACACACACGAGAACCAGGGATCAGTGAAAGTAAGTTTATTGTATAATATGCACAAGACAACAGTGCAGAGAATCTGAAATGTGCACGATGAAAAACACAGGACTGGAACGGCAGTGGGGTGGAGACTCGATCCTGGAGGAGAGGCTCGTTATTGACATATGAAAACAGCCCGCTGCAGTGTGCGGGGATAGTGCTTGGATACTCACAGTGACGCGGTGACTGAAGCTGCGTGTGGTGAGATCCGAGGGACACTGCAGCGGGGGTGGTGCTCCAGGAGTCGAGGCAGTGCGGTGAGGTCCGGGACGCGGTGCTGTCGATGCCTGCGTGGGTCCAGCAGGGGAGGCAGCAGCGCGCTCACCGGAGAGGTGTGGATCCAGAGGCGACCAGGGACAGACAGGAGCCAGAGGGAAAGAGCCAGTCGCGTATCTCCGCAACTGAGCTCTGATTCTTCCGTGCCCGAGCCAGTGCTCCCGATAGGCGGGTAACTCACCCCGCAGAGGCACTGGCTCTGGAGGATGCTCCAGGGGCTGTCTGCACAGTAGTTACTGTGGCAGGAGTGACAGCAGCGCGGTGACCGGTGAGGCACTCACGAGCTGGAGGAGCGCTCCAGCGTATGTACTGCAAATGAAGGAAGGGAGAATGCAGGTTAGCAGCACTAACAAAACAACTGTCATAAATAATCCCCGGCCACTCTGTACCACGTTAAGGGTGTGTAAGAGTACGAACTGGCGCCTGTCTGTGGTTCTTCCTCTGTTTAAATACCCAGCTCTCCTGAGCTGGGTAACGATCCACACCTGCAACCACTGATGACTGCCACGCCCTGGAACTGACAATTAGTGTCACAAGCACCACACTCACCAGCTGCAGAGATCCCCATAGTCACCAGTGAAACACACAACTTACAGTGAAAAAACCATCACCAACATCAATCCCCAAACACAAAACCCCAGACCCTGACAACGGCTAGAACAAGCCCAAGTTACAAGGACATTTAACATGAGTGTGAATTTCTTAGCCACAGTTAGAAAGAAAAAGACAATGCTGCATATTAATGTAGTGGTTTCCCTCTAATTTATCAGTAAAATAAAAAAAACATCTGCAGACACACGTTTTAAAAGGTTCGAATAGTGATCGGTCTCTTTGGTCTTTTCATAAAGAAAAATATAAACAGACCAAATTCACTTGATGGACTCAGTTAGCTAACTGGAACAGAATTGTATTTCCTAAAATGCCAAATGTTTCTTAATTATGTAGAAAATGGAACACATGGAGCACATTCCTTTGTTCAAACTATTTATTCGACATAATTTTGTAAATTCCAAAATAACTTGTTCCGTAAGTTTTGACTTGTATTTGACACGTACCTTATTATCCAAACAAACCTGATCATTTGATCCAATAAAGCTCGCGTCTGGATGAGTCGTGGCAGCTCATAGTGACACTAACAGCTGTTTGTGGATTTCTGCCTAATTACAGCTCACTTTTCTTTGTTGAGTCACTGATTTCCCACAGATACATTCTACACTGTCTTTGCTATAAGGCTAATTTAAAAACTCACAAACTCTCTCGTTACAGACACGCACACAGTTATTGTCCTTGGATACAGATTTAAGTGTTGTTTCTAAAAACTACATTAAAGGGGAGATAATCCAGAGACAGGTGATATATTTTAGTGATGCTGCTTCATGGTTAGGTCATCCAACACCTGGTAGAGGTCAAATATTTATGGAATCCCCCAAAAGTCCCAAACTAAAGATATACAGACATTATTAGACATAGAACAGTCACACGAAATAAATTTAGCAGCACCATAAACAGCTGATTGGTGTCTGAAGCTTGTTTATTCAGATAAAAAAAGAATTATTTCCATGAGAGAAGAAGTTATTTCTTTATTAAGGTGTTGTTTGTTCAACATGGTGACAGCTGTGGTAAAAACTTTCTGTGTCTTGTGGGTTTGGCATTCAGTGATCTGTTGAACCATCCTGAGGGGAGAGAAGAGGAGAGAAGGACCCTCCTAATGCTGCCTGCCCTTTTCCTCACTCTGGAGGAGTGCAGGTCCTGGATGGAGGAGTGCAGGTCCTGGATGGAGGAGTGCAGGTCCTGGATGGAGGAGCCCAGGTCCTGGATGGAGGAGTACAGGTCCTGGATGGAGGAGCCCAGGTCCTGGATGGAAGAGTACAGGTCCTGGATGGAGGAGTGCAGGTCCTGGATGGAGGAGTGCAGGTCCTGGATGGAAGAGTACAGGTCCTGGATGGAGGAGTCCAGGTCCTGGATGGAGGAGTGCAGGTCCTGGATGGAGGAGTGCAGGTCCTGGATGGAGGAGCCCAGGTCCTGGATGGAGGAGTACAGGTCCTGGATGGAGGAGCCCAGGTCCTGGATGGAAGAGTACAGGTCCTGGATGGAGGAGTGCAGGTCCTGGATGGAGGAGTGCAGGTCCTGGATGGAGGAGCCCAGGTCCTGGATGGAGGAGTACAGGTCCTGGATGGAGGAGCCCAGGTCCTGGATGGAAGAGTACAGGTCCTGGATGGAGGAGTACAGGTCCTGGATGGAGGAGCCCAGGTCCTGGATGGAGGAGTGCAGGTCCTGGATGGAAGAGTACAGGTCCTGGATGGAGGAGTGCAGGTCCTGGATGGAGGAGCCCAGGTCCTGGATGGAAGAGTACAGGTCCTGGATGGAGGAGTACAGGTCCTGGATGGAGGAGCCCAGGTCCTGGATGGAGGAGTCCAGGTTCTACTACTACTACTACTACTGTCATTTAGCAGACGCTTTTATCCAAAGGTCCTGGATGGAGGAGTGCAGGTCCTGGATGGAGGAGTGCAGGTCCTGGATGGAGGAGTGCAGGTCCTGGATGGAAGAGTACAGGTCCTGGATGGAGGAGTCCAGGTCCTGGATGGAGGAGTGCAGGTCCTGGATGGAGGAGTACAGGGCCTGGATGGAGGAGACAGGTCCTGGATTGAGGAGTACAGGTCCTGGATGGAGGAGTACAGGTCCTGGATGGAGGAGTACAGGTCCTGGATGGAGGAGTCCAGGTCCTGGATGGAGGAGTGCAGGTCCTGGATGGAGGAGTGCAGGTCCTGGATGGAAGAGTACAGGTCCTGGATGGAGGAGCCCAGGTCCTGGATGGAGGAGTACAGGTCCTGGATGGAGGAGTCCAGGTCCTGGATGGAGGAGTGCAGGTCCTGGATGGAGGAGTGCAGGTCCTGGATGGAGGAGTGCAGGTCCTGGATGGAAGAGTACAGGTCCTGGATGGAGGAGTCCAGGTCCTGGATGGAGGAGTGCAGGTCCTGGGTGGAGGAGTGCAGGTCCTGGATGGAGGAGTGCAGGTCCTGGGTGGAGGAGTGCAGGTCCTGAATTGAGGGCAGATCAGCATTAGTGATCCTCTTCATAGACTTGGTAGTTGTCTGCAGTCTGTTTCTGTCTAGTTTGGTTGTTGAACCAAACTAAACTGTGATGGACTGGCAGAGACTTCATACCAGCAGCAGCTCCTGTAGCAGGTTAAACATCTTGCAGGAAGTTCAATGTCTGCTGGATGTTCTCCTGGGTGATGGTTGTCTCTAGTCTAGACACCTGAATGTGTCCACCATTGACACAATACTACTGTATATGATAGTGGGCTGGAGGCTCCTTCTTTAGTCTAAAGTTGTGGAAAGGTAACAGACAAGTAATATCTCACCTCTTGTTTCTATGTGACTCTTTGAGTTTGTTGGAATAGTTCTGACCAGATTAACAAGACAATGTCTCGTCATAGCAGGACTAATAAGACTTTATGTTAGATAGAACAACTCCGTAGGGGTTCATGCTAGTGCAGTTTTTAAATCTCTTATATTCTTGTCAGTTTAACATTTCATGTTAAATAAGTCTGACATATTCCCTTTTTTCTTCTTGTTCTTTGTTACGTTTGTGTCCAATAAACTGGATGTTTCAATGTTTTTCAAGAACCAGTACTTACATCCAATTTTACACAGTGTTGATGAGTTAAAAGTCCAGAAATCCTAAACTACATCTGTCCTTTTACAAAAATATGCTTTTGGTTTTTTTGAAGCCTTGTGATTTGAGTTTTATCACATGACCACTGGTCAATGCTGAAGCCAAAGGTTTTATGTATCAGTTTTATCTCTAGAACGTTGTTGTTTACTGACACAAACTACTTACTGTAAACAATTACAAGCCGGTGTCTATTTATATATTGTAAGACATATTATAAAATATATCTCATATTATTTAAAGTAACTGAAAATTCTAATATCATTTCAAATGGAAGAATTTACTCTGATAATAAAGAAAATCCTGCAACATTTTAAACTAAATATGATAAAAAAAACGGATGCAGGTTCTGTTTTATTGGTAAATAACAAATAAATAAGTAATTCTTCATCTCTTTAATTTATCCTTTAGACTCAAATAGTCTTGATCAGCTTATTATTCAAACTATCAGAAGGTTTATAAAACCAGATTATTTATACTATTTAATAAGCATCTCAGGTAAACACATACTGTTACATTCAAAGGTCAATATGTTTGTTACTGGGATATTATTATACTCTCCATATGCTGAGATACTTAAACATTAGAAAGAAAAATCAAGACTATACAAATAATGAAAAAACATCAAAATGTAGGCTGGTACAAGAAAAATCAAATAAACCAGAGTGGAAGTATAACACAAAACATAAACACGTTTAGATTTTAGACTTTTATTCACTTAAATTCTCAAGTGTTAAAGCAAGAACAAAACATTTATCATGTCCTTTGGTGGGATTTTAGTACACTTTTATTAATACTGGATAATTAAACTAATATTCTTTGATGCCAGCACGTTGCCAATACAAAGGAAAATCAACTGCACAAAGGAAAGTAGATAAAAGAACAACTGATAAAAAAAGAAACTGGGAAAAAAAAAAGAAACAACAAAAAAAGCCGTGTCTGCATTTGGAGGTCTTAAATAGATACATTAAAGGTCACCTTTTTTTCAATTACAGTTCGGCAGAGATACAAAAGGACTACATGACTTTTTTATTTTTTGTTTGTTCTGTCAAGAAAAGAACTTGCAAATACACTGATGGATTTTCTACTCGCTTCCTGTCTTCTCAGGTGAAAACTATCTTTTGACAACAATTGAAGGGAGCAATGTTGCTCTAAGATGAAAAATAAAAAAAAGAATCTGACAGCTTCACTGGATCATCTCTTTTTTTTTTTTTTGACGGAGAGGGAAACAATGAGGAGCCTCTTACACATGTGCATCACTAACATTGGACAAAAGAATCTTTTAACCAGCGAGGTTTTACAGAGTAACGTTCACGAATGCACAGGTCAGTGTCGGCATCGGGGGAGAGGTGGGAGGTGAGGGGGGAGGAGCTTAACAGGAGGGAAGATGAGACAGAGCTTGAAAGAGAGAAAGATTGAAAGGGATTAACGTGGGTAAAGTTTTGTGTCACAAAGCAGCAGTCCGGACAGATTTCCTTCTATCCACAATGCACTGACAGCAAAGAATGCTTCCTGGGTTGTTGTGGGTTTTTTTTGTTTGTTTTTTGTATTTTTTTCACCTCTTTCTGTTTGTCATCACATTGAAGTGTAACGCCTCTGTCTCTGAGGACAGTCTCTGCTGTTCAGCGAGGACAGTTTGTGGTTTCTTCTTCTTCTTTCCTTCGTCGTCAGTCCAGCAAACATTAACTCCCAGAAGCATCCCGAGGGGGGATCCGCGGCCACTGTTGGCTTGTGCGAGAGCTGATTGGCTGCAGCTGTTGTTGCCGTGGCAATAGGAGAGGAAGTGAACAAGTCTGTCATCTTGAGTTATTCCTTCTCAAACTGGAAGGAGCTCATGTACCTTGTATGGCTTAGAGGGGGAGGGGAAAGTGGGGGGGGGGACTCACCATTCTTTGTTTCATTTTTCTTATCAGGCAAACGCTCACTTATAATTTTAATAATAATTGTATATCTTTTTTTTATACATTTTTATATATTTTTGGAAATAAATGTAAAGTTTTTGCACACTGTCTGTTTCATTCTGGTTATTGTCAGCACGTGTTCGATGAGTCTGGCAGCAGAGAAGCTCTGTACGGTCCAGAAAGCTTGTGGTTGTTCAGTTTTAATGATCGTTTGTTTCAAAAGGGGGGAGGGCAGGGGGGGGAAACGGGGGGCTCAGGTGAAGACGATTGGAGGAATGTCACCCCCACTTAGTAACAGGTCTCTTCAGAGCATAGTGGGCCAGCAGGAGACCTCTCTCAGCAGTGCTGAACCCAGCAGAAGCAGCGTCAGCAAACAGCAGAAGAACGGAGGCATCAGGGGGTCCTTGCCCGATTCTGGGCCTTTGCAGCCCCCCAGCTCAGACTCGCAGCGGGGCTTCTCGCACAGCAGGCCCGTGTAGGCTGAGGGACAGTTGCAGCGGATGTTGTTCTCGCACACCCCGCCATTTTGGCAGCGCAGGAGTTCGTTGTCACACACCCGAGCTGCAGTGGGAGGAATGTTAACAGAGAGAGAGAGAGAAGTCACAATCTGGTGCAAACACGTGTTGGATGACACGGAATGTAACATACTACATTATTCTTACATGACTAATCTGGATAATCTAGAGTTGGGATACATTAAACAGTAATAACAGATCTAACATCTCCACATTTGAACAGATGTTTCCATCATGTTAAAGGAGTATGTTTTATCTTACAGATAGATGAGATCACTGTTAGAACACCTGTGTGGGACTAGAAACACCTGAGAAGTCTCAGCTAAAACTCTTTTCACACAATGTCCCTATTATGTTGGACATAAAACAGCTCTATTGAACAGTATCATGCCTTTAAGATGTTAGACACAAGACAGAAAGCTCCAAATTTTAGGCCTCAAAACATCCCAAAAACTTTATAATTACCACCACATGACCTGTAGAAAAGAAAATTATTTCTAAACAGGTGTTTGACATGAAAGAGGAGAAACAGAGGTGTTAACAAGGTTTGCATTCCCCACTTCTGCAGACATGCGTAGTGGTCGGTCAGTAACAAATAATTATAAGCAGAACTTCCTCTAAATGGAATGCAGCCTTAATTAAGATGACATTCAAGTCAAAATGGCTGCTGTGAAATTGGCTCATGTGAAGATGAATATAAAAACTAGAAACAGGATCATACAAGCTGCAAATAGATAAAAACACATTGTAAGTGGATCGATTGTATTTAAAAGGAAGACAGTTTAATGTAAGACAGGATTAAATGTCTGTCTGGGTTCACAGAACGTGAATCTCATTGGAGGATTAATTAAAGTTCAGTTTAATGCATAAGGAGATCTGAAGATGTTTGTAGTCAACATCATGTATTTAAATGATAAAGTTTTATTCTTTACAGAAAATGTTTGCTGCCTTCCAGACTGAATCCTTCAGTTTTACATTTGGTGTTTTAATATTTTGAAGTTTTTTTTTTGGTGAGCAGGAAAGTTGTTATTCAGTTCAAACAGTTAGTTCTCTGTTTCTATAAATATTTAAGCTGCATAACACCAATTGGTTCATTTCTGAAATCATCAAAAAAACGGATCAAGTGATGAAACCAGCTTTATTTTGAACTCTTGGAGGTTGTACCGATCATTAATTTTTGTTGCTGCTGAGCAGAGAAGCAGGTGGTTGTTATTATAATAAGAGTGATAGATTTACTAAGAATAGATGGAGAGAATTTAAAATTATGTTGCAAATGTGACCATCTGGAGAGTCAGACTGAAGTGACTGCAGTCCATTCAGACCTCGATCTGGGTCGGTCTATGAGATGTGACGGGACAGCAGGTTTGGTTTGTCCATGTGAGGATCCTTACAACCTTTTTACACAAATCTGTGTCTGATTTTAGTGGAATCACATCAGGTAATGAACTCACCACAAAAATCTTTGGATGTGATTTGATGTGATTTTTCTGGACAGCCTCTATGTCAGTTTGAAAAAAAATCTTTATCACCTCACAAGTTTGTTGGTGTGAAACAACGTCGTTGTTCCCTTTCCAGTATAATCTCTTTAAAGTCTCATATTTCGACACTAAATTCTGCCGTAAACCATAAATCTGAAGGTTTTAAAGCTCATATGTCAGTTTATACTGAGGCTCGTGTTTGTCTGTTAACCACCGACGTCTAATTAAACTCCACTGAATCATCTCAGTTACTGCACACAAATCCACACTTTCCTCAACGCCTGCGAGGCTTTTCCCGAAAAAGCACTGACTTTAGACAAACTGAACATTAGGTGAAAATCGGTGTATATTTAGAGCTGGGACACCGAAGCCACTCTATTCCCGGTGGAGGCAAGCTGTCAAGCAAGCTGGAGGCAAACAAAGCTGCGAGGCACAAACTAATAAACCAACAGAGACAAATAAACAGTGATAAACACAGGGGCCACTTCTGCCCATTTCAATCCTTTATGGGTGTGGAAAACAATGCACCAAGCAATCTATGAAGTCTATGGGACATAAATATCACAATAAGAAATATAAGACCTGTCTCCTAATACTCGGGGATTGGATGCACGTCGTCTCCCAGGAATAGCCAAATAGAGCTTTGATGGGAACCTTTCTCAGAAATAGCGAATGCTCGATTCCTATTTGTTCGTCCTGCTGGAGAAAATGGAGTTGCTGTGTGGCCAAGAAGGTTGCAATCACCGCGAACATGCAGGTGCACACGGGACATCTGAACTCTTTGACTTATTTACATGAAACTGATATTCAGATAAGTGAAACCAGTGAAGAAGTTGGGAAGCAGCTGCTAATCCGTTTACCTCTAAGGTCTCGATACTGGAAAACAGAACGTGTCCTTTAACACGTCAAGGAAGAACCCTCAGATATATTAATGAAAAAATCATGAGGGTTTTATATGATCATTACTCAAAGCAGACACGCGCAGATCTAAAATGACCTTCTGTTTCATTTCTTTTAATCCTATTAGCTCGTGTGGATAATAAAAGTGGTGCATCAGGATGCAGGTAGTTATTGTATGTGCTCATGTTAAATTCAGAGCTGTCCAAGGTAAACCAGGTTGTCTCCAGCTCCACGAGGCTGATCAGGGATGCTTACAGCAATCACTGCTTTACACAGTAAAACACCTTGAAAAGAAGGAGATTAAAAGCTGAAAATATGTGGTATATATTAATAAGATGATGCTGCATATCGGTGCATGTAAACTAGTTAAATAGTCTCTGATGAAAGGTGAAAATGTTTCTGTCCGTTTTTGTTCTCATGAGCCACCAAACAGGTATTAATGAAAGTCTCAAACATTAATCACTGGATGTGCTGATAAATCTGTTGGACCACAATTCCAAATGTTTATTTTCTGATTTTAAGTAAAGTTTGAATTATTTATACTTTAATTATTGTGGATTTTTTTTTCTTTTTTCTGTAAAAAAAGAAACTAGACATCTAAACATAATCCGGTTCAGGTTAAAAGAAAAGGAGCGCCCCCTGTTGGCTGGTTTCAGTACAATTTTTAAGCCCCCCCCCCCCTCTATGGAAATCAATGGGACATTTTCTTGACAGAGAAATAAAAATAACCCTCAGATTTTGGATGTAATGTTACATACTAACAAGTCTACTGTACAGTAATATTATATGAGAAAATAACAAGAGAGCTGTTTTAATGTTTTTCTTTTTATGTCTGTCATTACTCATTCTGATGATGCAACCATTAAACTTCACCTGAAATGGTAATATTAAATAAAAGGAAACTGTCAAAACAAACAAACAAACAAAAACCCAAAACAAAGCATTCAAAGCATCACAATGACTAATGGAGAAACTTAATGTTAGAAAGTTGTTGATATGTATGTTCTAGTGGATTTTAGGTTCAGGGACATTTCAGTTTTTTTGTTTAAATTTTTGTGTGACATCTGGGAAAAATTGTTAAATGTTAAAAAATATATATTTTTCAGAAAATGTGTCGAGATTAAACAGGCTGGTTTGTTCCAGTTTGTGTTTCATATATTTTTCTTATTTTTGTGATAACAGCTGTGTTTATGCATCAGTGCTAGTGCTAGTATTAAATATGACACAGATTTGTACGTATGTATATAACATGTATAACATGTAACCCTTCAGTTACATAAAGCTCTGTGGTGGACAGAGCTTCACTCTACACGTCATTTCTGTTTGCAAAACCTGAATTTCTTCGTCAACACGCAACAAAATACCTGAGACTGTTTCAACGATCCAGAAACCTCTTCCTCTATGCTCACAGAGAACAGACGAGGTGGGGCCGTAGAAAATACTTTTTTTTTTGCAGATAAACTTCAGAAATTTGTTTAATTGAGATGCAGCTTCACTGTTTCTTGTAATTATTAACCAAACAGTGAAAAGCTATACATTTGCAGCAATATTTCACAGAAAATGCAGTTTTATTTGCATCATTTTCAGCATGTGTTTGATGGATTGATGTGCATTAACATACATAGCATTTTTACTTTTAGAGCATTCCTCTTAAAAATTAATTCAAAATGATGCTTAAACCTGTACAGACAGTTCAGCTGGTTCGAAAGGTGACTCCAGGTAATGGCCATTCCCTGCAGGCAGACTGTTTGCCAATTAAGCAAAGCTAAAGTCGAACATGAAACACGGTATTGATTATTTAAAAACAAACATCAATGACAAGTCGTGTCAGACATAGAGGTTCGAGAAGATTAAAGGTGCTGTAGCGCTGCTGAAGCCTTAAAACTGGGTTCTTCTCGGAGCTCGGCAGCTTTATCTGCTTTCAGTCTCCCCACATCGACTCCATCGCATTACTGTGAGTAAACAAAGCCAGCACCAGCGGTAAATGACAAGATTTGTTGTGTTTGCTTTTGATATGAGTGATAATATTTAGAGAGGGTGCCAGTGAACTAGGTGCGCCTGTCTGGGAAAGTGATGTGTTTGACAAGAGATTTAGTTTTTTAATTGCATTTTTCCGTCTGCATGCAAATTGGCCATGAACATAAGTACTGCATCAGGAGTACAATAAAGGAAGATCAAGACTGAAAAGTTTTCTAACTTTTTGCACTCTGGGTTTCACTTATAAGTATAGTTCTTTTTTTTTTACAAGGAATATTTTAGGTGCAACTGTTATGAAGACTTTTTTCTAAAGTGTATCTCTGTAGTTTTTTCACACATGCACTGTAGTCCTGAACAGTTTTCAGAGATGCTCTAGTGGAGTGGCACAGGAATGCTAATCAAACTGTCTGAATTTGATCTGGAAACTGTTATCCAGCTCTGCTGTGAAAAACTTGGAATATCAGGTGAGACAATGCAGTAACAAATCACCCAGAGCATTTACTCTGAGCAAAACATGGACATTTTATTCTTCTGGTTTATTCTCAAATCATGAAAGACAGAGATCTG
Organism: Pachypanchax playfairii; assembly: GCA_006937955.1. Classification (NCBI taxonomy): domain Eukaryota; kingdom Metazoa; phylum Chordata; class Actinopteri; order Cyprinodontiformes; family Aplocheilidae; genus Pachypanchax; species Pachypanchax playfairii. Next base: position 723,309 of record SSNP01000074.1, on the reverse strand, counting down.
CTTTGCGGTGGAGTGTAGCTAACACTACTGTTAAACAGTTTCTTGCCATGTATGTTGGGGTATTTTGATTGTGCTTTTATGTTGGTCAAAACTTTTTTGTAAAAACTTAAAGAGGCCATTTCATACAAATTTCATGCCTTTGTGGTTATTTCTTAAGTATTAACCAGTCATATGAAACATTTTATATCTAAAAACATCAGGAAACACTAATTAACAGACCTTTGAATCTGTCTGCATTAAAATTCGGATGCTTCGGGCTCCTTCCGTCAGTCCTCGAGCAGCAGCTCGTTCATATTCATTATTCGAATTTGCTGGACTCTGGTTGGCTAACAAACTAGCCTATCAGAGCAAGGTATACTGTTTCCTGCCCCGCTGCGCATGGCAACGTAAGACGTCGTGTCTTCCTGTTTGCTACGTCTTATGCTACAGCTTTTAGCCAGCAGCATGCTAGACGTGGTTTCAACTGAGGGAGCTGATAATACTAACAAACACAGAAGTTGTGACGAAACAGATACAGACCATTCGAACTCGGGTTTTATCGCCACCTGCATAGTTTGAGAGATTAAAACTGAAAGAGCAGTTATTGACCTGTTTTCACACCCGCTATGCAGGTAAGAACACCTGCGGAGCCAAAATATTCAACAGAAACTTCAGAGAAAACGTTTTTAATGGAAGGGCCTTTAAGTCTTGTGACTAAAATGGTGTGTGTAATGTTGATGGTGCATTTCAGTTTCCTATTTTGTGCCTGTGTTGGTGGGAATTTTACACTATAACAGAGTGTTAGCATGGTGTATTTGCTAAGCTGTTTAGTTTATGCCTGTGTAGCATTTTAGTGTCAATTGTTTTGTTGCCACTCTGTTTCTGCGGTGTTCACAGGTAGGGATGAAATGACGAGTCATGGTAAGGTCATTAAGTTGTCCTAAACAGATTATCACAACAAGTAACACCAGTGCTTTGCAACATCAACATGCTAGCAACAACAACATGCTAGCAACAGAATGGGGCAGAGGCAGGTCTATGGCACCAACAGCAATGGGCACACTCTACATCTGGTACCCAGAAAAAGTATGTAGACAATGTGAATTCAGCAGCAGCCATGACATTGTAACATTTTTTTTGCTTATTGAAGCATGGGATTGTGTAATTCTACTGTCAGGTCATCACTGTGTGCATTTTGCTATTAAATCTGTGCAGTGTGCGATTTGTCGGGGGGGAATTACCCACCCTCTGCTTTTGATGTCCCCCCCCCCCCTCTGGTCCTTTATTTTTTATCCCTGGGGGGGATAAGTTATTTTTGTTCCTCTATCTCGTCCAACCATACTTGCCAACCCTCCCGATTTAACCGAGAGAATCCAGAATTTTATTGCTCTCCCGGGACCATCATTCTCCCAAATTTCTCCCGATTTCCACCGAGATAACAATATTGCTAAACCATCCGTCACTGGGCGCTGTTTCCGGCTGGACAATAATAACGGTTACACCTTGAATTCACCACCATCCGTTGCATAGGTACTGCTATTTAATTAGTTAACTTACGTTATTACTGTGGACTAAATAAGCACCGTGTGTTTAATGTATTTATGTGCGACCAACCCCCCCCCGCCGCGGTTCTTTTGGATCGTTTGAAAGTGAACACTAAAAATGATGTTAATTTTCTTTTCTTTGCATTGTCAGAGCAACAGGCAAATGTTTGGACACACCCATAGAAGAGGGCCCCAACAATGGCCGATAAGGGCCAAGAGGGCTTTTATATAGAAAATATCTGGGAAGGATCATAAAAATACGCTTAAAAAATTAACGGGACACAATCATTTTGTTATGAAATAAGTTGTAAATTCGTAAACTGAAGTTATTTATTTAAACCCTCATCATCCTCTTCAGAATACAGTAACTCAACAACAGAGTGTCTTCAGTCAGAAGATTCTTCAGATCCGCTGCAGCACAGACCGCTACAGGAGATCCTTCCTGTCCACAGCTAGAACCCTCTACAGGAGACCCTTCCTGTCCACAGCTAGAACCCTCTACAGGAGATCCTTCCTGTCCACAGCTAGAACCTTCTACAATGGCTCCTTGAAGAAGAACTGAGCTACAACAACACTTAATTTCCTTTTGGGGGTTTAATAAAGTATTTTTGATTGATTTGATTGATTGATTATAAAGCCATCGGAGGGTCAAGAGTGATGTCTAATATGAAGCTAAACATGTTTTTTGATGAGTATCCACTTAGACACGTTTCAAAACAGTAACTTCAAGTTTTAAAAGTTATTTTGTACTGCTTTAACAAACTCCAGAAAACTGACTCTATCTTGGGTTGAGAAAGAAAATAAACACATTACGAAAGTTAAGTAAGACTATCTATCTGTCTGTCTGTCTGTCTGTCTGTCTGTCTGTCTGTCTGTCTGTCTGTCTGTCTGTCTATCTATCTATCTATCTATCTATCTATCTATCTATCTATCTATCTATCTATCTATCTATCTATTAAATTTTTAAATTTGAAATTTGACAAGGACAAAAGCAAGTAAAATGTTCATAAAAATGTTGGTATCACACAATATTACATAAAATTTATATAGGTGTTTTTTTGAAGCTGTGTATTATACACCAGAGCAAAGGGGCGTGGCATTTATTAAATAATCTGACACTAAGAAAAAAACCCTAAAAACTAAAATCTCACTCAAGCTAACTTTGCATCAATCAGCATTTGGACCATCATCTTTGCAGGTTATGTACTGTCAGCTTCTCATTGGACTATCACCCATCTGCACTTCTTAAACACAATCCTTTACATTCCAAAGCAGCTTCATGCTGTAAGACTTGCTGCTTGCTTTGCACTCACTCTTCGATTCAAATGATTTCTTCAAAATGATGCAATATCAACACAAAAAACTGCCATCAAAGAGTTCAGTTTGCAAATATTGACGTGTTAGAAGGAAACAGCTTTTATTACACCGTATTTTAGCTCCATGTCCTGGCGCCTTGGCACCCCCCCGAGAGTTCCTCCCCACCTTCGACTTTATATTACATGCTGAGAGAGAATCTCCAATAAAGAGTCTCAGCTGTGAGCTACATGTGTAAACAGCAGCTGTGGAAGAGAAATTCCAGATGAAATTTTTATTCTCCTGAACGTCTTCTGTGATTGTGTGTAAAAACAGCCCAAATGTGATCCAGCCGAGACTTTGTTCAAGGTTAGATCTCAGCAAGGATGGACTGTGGTTCATAAAAAAATAAATAAAAATAAGTATTCATTAATAACCTTATTTTCAGAAATTAATTTTTGATATTAAAAATATTAGTAGGAAAACTGTGGAAGATAATGGAGGTTTCAGTAAGTGTTTAGATGTGGATGTTGTTTTAACAGAAGTTGAGATCTTTTAGTTTAATAATAGAACTTAACTATGGAAAACACGGCAGTTTTAATGTGTATTTTTTTATATATAGTTATCGTTGTACATTTTTGCAGCTCAGCACAAATGTCTTCTCTTTTTAAAAGTTTCAGAATTACATAAACTACTTAAATCTCACTTCAAGAGTAGAACTTTGGGGATTAATGCAAATACTCGACAGTAAGTGTTTGAGTTAGTGTCTGTTTACTAATTATTGGCTAATCTGTCTAATAAATTTACTGATCCATTCACCTTACATGTAATTCTCCATGTTTACATTAGCTCTGTAGGAATATGTTTTTTTCACACCATTTTCTTACTTTCTTTTGTTACTTGCAGACATTTCTATATATTTATTTTTTACAGAGCTGAGAATTCTCAAATTTACCATGTAGTGCATCAGGATTTGTGCATCCTAAGAAGGATGTGAGCCATGCCTGCTTTCTTTTTCTCCTTTTCCTTCACACGTCCTTTTGTGTAGAAACAGATGTGCATGTTGACAGCATGTGTTTACTCTGTACACACTGAATACATTAGGAGGCACCAACAGGTTGCAGTAAAAACAGTGCATTTTAATGAAGATCCATCTGTGCCAGAAGTACTAAAATAACCCTGTTTATTTCACACTGGATTCAAATCACAATGTACAATCCTCTCTTTATTTGTGAGTTGCAGATTGACAGCAACTAAATATGATTGTGAATCAATGGAATTCAAAGTCCAGCTGAAATGTACTGCGTTCTGATGGATCTGATATTAACGGAGGTTCCTGCTGTTATTGCTGGTCTTCAGATAACTGATTAGATATTTTGATTATACAGCATATGCTGTTTCTTGTAATTATTATAAACTGTATATATTTTAGACTTGTGATTATATCCTATCTGAGCATTAAATACATTTACTTGTATGCTTTACGTGTATACTTTATGTAATTAAGTTCTTTTTAAAGTAAATCTTGTCATGTAAAAAGAAACTCTAACTTCTTTTATGTCTAAGGTTTTACATATCAGGACATAATAAAACAGATTTATCATCACCATAATTTAAATTTACCATCAAGTGTCATGATCTCTACTCCTGCCACTATGATCAGGCCTATTAACTACTTTTAACTGCTTCTGTGCTCCTATTGGTCAATGTTTATGCCACCTAGTCACACCCTGTTGTCACCTGTTCCTGATTAGATCTGGGTTCTCTTGGTCATGTCTTGTCTCTTATCCTGTCCCATAGTTCATAGTTTCATAAAGCCTTGAGTTTTTACCTGAACCCTGCCCGTACCTTCACCTGTTTATTGGATTCATGGACTTTGACTGGTTCTGGACAGAGATTTTTGCCTGTCGCCTCCTTTTGCTAACGTAAGTCTCCTGTTTATTTCATGCTGACGGAGGAAGAGGAACGTATCTTGTGTTTTCATTGACTGAAGAAGAGGAGCACAAGAAGAGTTTAACCTTTGTGTTTTTGATTGAAGAAGAGGAGCATTTCATGAAGATTATTTCCTGCTTGTTGAATGACAAAGAGAAAAGTTTGTGTTTTCATCTGTAAGAATAAACTTTTTAAAAAGCCTTTCTGTTTCCCAAGTTTGTGCAAATCTGAGTTCCACCTAGTCAGATCTTTAGTTCATGACAACAGTCCCCATAAACACATGCTGGTGTCTTTGGGGTCATTTTCCTGTAACACATGAGGCAGTTTGGTTCAGCTGTCAGACGAATGACCTCACATTTAATCCTAAAATACTTCAGTTTACAAGAGGATCCCATAATTGGTTCAGTGTTTTTGTGGTGTTCAGGTCCTGAGACTGTAAAACAAGTCATATTATCATCCCTCCACCACGGTGCTGACAGCTGGGGTGATGAGTTAGTGCTGATGTGTTATGTTTGGTTTCAGATACACCAGTTGCTTTAAACTAGACCACTTTGCTCTTATCTGTCCAAAGGATGCTGCCCGAGAAGTTTGTGGTTCATTCAGATGCAACTTGTCTAACCTAAACTACGTTGCCATGTTCTGTGTGGTGTGTGGAAAATTTCTGCTGCAACCCTTCCAAACAAGACATTCTTGTTCTGTCTTTTTCTAATCGAATGTGAAAAGTGTCATGAACTTCAACCTTTAACCTGCAGAGTCTCAACCAGCTCTCGGGGCCTTTTCAGTTTCTCTGAGCCTTGCTCAGCCTGACCTCGGAGTGAATTTACTGGTATATTCACTCTTGAGAGGACTGGAAACTGAACTTATAGAATATTCCTCGTTTGAATAAATTTTGATGAACTCTTTATTTTTGGAAATCACCTTTCATTTTTCTGAGATCAATGGGCAACAACAACTACTTCTCTGATGTTTTTACTCCTTGTGTGTTAACACGCACATGTATGACTCAGACCAGCTAATAGCCAAAATCTTATGGATGTAAATGCACTGATGAGGATCAGATAATCAACACATTTGATCATCAGCACCTCACCAGGACTTTCCCTCTTAAAGCAAGACTGGACTTCATTTTTCAAACACAGTTTTTTTGGGTTCATTATTAATAAATAATGAATTGGTAGAAACTGTTCTGTTATTGTACATGAGATTTGACTTGAAACATGTTTGAATTTTATACTGACTAAATCGTTCTTAAAATATCCTGAGACGTAGAGGATGGAGTTTCTTTTAACCATGACTCGGGCTTTTAACACTTTTATGGTGCATTCACACCGGCCCAACCATCAACTTCATAAGCGGCAAGTTTATATGTAAAGTCTATGGTGGACGGGCGTCAGACAGACGTCAACGGCTCTGCGGCGCTTTGTGAGCGTTATGAGCGGCAACTTTTCAAGCTTTTCTAGCGTTTCAGGCGTTGACGCTTGAAAAGCTAGAAAAGCTAGAAAAGGTCAAAGTTCAGCTAGCTGAACTTTTGACGTTGATAACGCTCTTGAAGCGGCATGTCAACCAATCAGAGCGTCTCATCGTAGTGACGTAAGACGTCACAGCACGTAGCCGGAAAGAAGCGGGATCAGCCAAAATGGAAGATAAATTAACCTCATCCAAACGTAGCTCCTGGAGCAAATGGTTAAACTCACCAAACTCAGAACGCATTTGAAGAATGGGGTGTATCCACAAACGGCGCTGATGCACCCGACGTCGACGTTGTCTAGATCTATGAAGTAAATAAATCCAAGCCACTGTCTCAATATGATCTGCCATAGCTCCGAACATTCGATAACAAAGGAAGCCCCGCCTTCGCGCTCTTTTTCGGTCAGGCTTTACGAGCTTTAACGCCTATGCGCTCTGACTGGCAGGCGTTATGAGCTTCAACTTCAAACGTCAAATTTGGAGCGTTATCAGCGTTGCTTGACGTTGACAAAGTGGCCGGTGTGAACGCACCATTAGGTATTTCCGTGTGCTTTTTTCAGGCGATTATTACTGGAATGTTATATTAAGTTCTGGTATATCAGGAAGAATGCAAATAAAATCCTATCATCCAGAGGAGAAAATACAAGGCTCTACTCGAAATTAATCATGTCACCTCCAAAGAAGCTACAGTATGTTATTTATGCCTGCTGCATAATAAAGGGAAGTTGTAATGTTTTCTCTTCCCAAATTTTTTGTCAAAAAACTTAAAATCCCATTTTCTGAAGTTTATTCTGTCTGTAGACTTAAACTGAAGTTTGACTTAAAAAAAAAGAAAGCAGACTACGCAAGGCAAGTGAAATGATGGGAGGAGGCATAAACAACATTAATAAATGGGTTGGACCTGAAAATGACCTGAAGTCTTTAAAAAAAATGTGCTGGAAGTTGCTGTCCTGTTGTGTTTCTGTAAAGAGGATCACGGGCAGAATGTCAAGCAGTCAATATTGACTCAGCTGTTGTGTTGAGTATGTGTGACACGCCTGGGTGACTGAGTTACCGAGCAGCATGCATCCTGCCATTATTTTCCTGTCTGAGGCATAACGTGCACCTGCTGATCTTTTATTGGACATGCAGCCACAGTGAGGGTGAAATGCAGGTTCATAACTATATAGTGCAGTTACATCACTCTAGTTATGTGTTAGGTCTGTCTGTGTTATGGTGGCTGGGCAGCACATTCCTCCAGCCAAAGCTCAGGAATCACACGGAGAAAAGAATCAGAGAGAGTTAGCTTAAGGAGACAGAGCGGAGGGGGGAGAAGAGTCAGGAGCTGCACAGGGAAGGATGCGGTTCTACTTACATTTGCAGCCATTGTCCCACAAATAGCCGGGTAGACACTCCTGACACTTGGGCCCCGTTGTGCCCTCCTTACATATACAATATCCTGTGCCATTACAGCGATCACTGACTGAGCCAACGGGATTACAATTACACTCTGGAAAAACAAGACACACACACACACACACAGACTGGAGAACAGGGTGGTGCTTTAGAACTTTCGTGGCACACATCTGGTGTTCTCACAGCACGGAACACGGTCCTCAAAAACTCAAAAAGCTGTGTGATTGTTTATATCCAATTTAAAACGAAAATACTAAACGATTAAAGATTTCAGACAGGAAAAATGCTTCCATTTCAACGATAATGAGGACAGAATGAAAGAAGAGTGAAGTTGGTTTGAGATTCATTAACACTTTACATTCTTTACAAATGTTTCGTTATCTTTTAATAAATTTTTCAATTATTTAAAAAAGAAACATGCAATGAGAGCATATATGCAGAGCGATATCAGTAGCTTTGACATCAGGTGGAACATGCTCCTGGAAAATCATCATTCATACAGAGAGAGAGAAAGATGGACAGATAGAAGATGGACGATGGCATGAAACAGATGGAGCAAAAGGAGTTGAAGAGATGAAAGAATGTTACATTGAAATGGGCATTGTTGCTCTAAGTTTCTAATCTTTTAATTATATGCTCATTATATTCCCTTTACAAGTATTTTCTTTGTAATTTGGTCTTAATAACAACAAAAAAGTGCATCTAAAAAATAAAAAGCCGTGTTGTGTTTCGGGTGTCCTACACCTAATTGACCTTTCAGCTTTCTACAGCAACTTGCAGCACTCTGCAGTCAAACTGACACTTATTTTGACAGTCCCTTACCATAACATTGCACCTTCTGTGGCTGCGCTGCACGTGGCTTCACCCGACTGACATCCAGGGGTCAGGCAAGAGGAGAGAGGTGACGGCATGTGACAAACTGGGGGGTCAGGAAAGGGCAGAGCAATGGTGAGTTTGGCCGGCGGTAACGCTTCTGTGACTCCTAATGCCAAGTGACGGGTTTCAGCTGCTGCTCCTGAGGCCATTTCATGTATGTGGCATATGCAGTTGCCTGGCATCTCTGACTGGCTGGTTGTGTGACTGGAGCAGAATTTCTCTCAGAGCTCTTGTTGCCTGTCAGACTCGCCCCTCAGGACTTACAAACGCACCTGACACTGAGCGGTGTGAATTCACACCACATACACTAGCTAAAGATTTCAATAGGGAACCAAACTATTGCCTGGGGAACTATGTGAGATGCAGGTTTCTTTAAAAATGTTATTTTACGCACAAGAAAATATTCTAAATGTCTGTCAACAAGTCGAGAACCAAATAGAAACACCTGGTGACAGTGGTGTTTTTTTTATTTAAATTATATTTAACATTCTATAGCTACAAAGACTTTGCGACAGGTAGGTCATGTATGAACGAGTTCATATGAGTTATAGTTTCCTTACAACATTTTCAGTGTATTTGGTGAAGCATCTAAATGCTAAAAACTTCCACCTGGTCACAAATGCAAATGTTTAATTTAGGAAATATAATTTGTATTCTGTATAAAATGAATATAAAAATACTAAATATCTGTTGAAAAAAGCAGTGTTAGCTTTTTTCTTGAAATTCAGTCTAATTTATGTAAGTGACATTAAATTTCTCAAATTAGATTTTAGCAAAATTTGAATAAAACTATAGTAAATTATAAGACAATGAGGCTCAATGGAAATATTTACAACTTTCAGCAGATGTCAAATTTGCCTTTTAACTACAGTCAACTTCTAGTTAGTTCTTTTTAACACTATGTCTTCCTTTATTTACACAACTTAATATATTGTGAATGGCAGCTAGATGTGTTTTAATTAACAGTTGTGAACTTTATGCTCTTAAAGGGGCCTTTCCAATAAAAACAGTTTTTCTGAGGTTTCTGTTGAATATTTTAGCTCCACAGGTGTTCTTACCTTCATAGTGGGTGTGAAAACATGTCAACAACTTCTCTTTCAGTTTTTATTTCTCAAACTACACAGTTGGCGATAACACCCGAGTTCAAACATCCGGTATCTGTTTCGTCACAACTCCTTTGTTTGTTAGTATTATCAACTCCCTCAGTTGAAACTACACCTAGCATGCTGCTGGCCAAAAGGTGTTAGCATAAGACGTATCAAACAGAAAGACACAACGTCTGACGTTGCCATGCGCAGCGGTGCAGGAAACACTATACCTTGCTCTCATAGGCTAGTTTGTTAGCCAATCAGAGTCCAGCAAATTCAAATAATGAATATGAACAAGCTGCTGACGAAGCAGCCTGACGAAAGGGGCTGGACCCACCCGAATTTTAATGCAAGAGATTGAAAGGTCTGTTAATAAGTGTTTCCTGACGTTTTTTAGATATAAAATGTTTCATATTACTGGTTAATACTTAAGAAATAACCACAAAGTCCTGAAATTTGTATGAAATGGCCTCTTTAAAATCTAAACTTGCAGGAGGACAACCAACTAAAACACATTATATATAAAAACTTTGTTGTTAGCCACAAATATCAATAATCTCAATAAACCTTTAATGGATTAATTTTGATTAAGTCTACATGTTTTAATGTTATGCTAGAAGGAATAATTAAAACCATTTCAACATGATATTAGTGTATCTGCCCACAGTTAAATGAAAAGCTGTGTTAAACACTTATAGTAAAATGAAATGATTGGTGTGTCAGAGCAGAAGAAACAACTGAGATGTCCACTGAGGAGCATGGGAACAAGACAATGTATAGATAATGCAGCTGTAGGGCATGAGGTGACACTCCCTCCACTGAGGAGTCAAAGACAAAAGGTGAGGTGGAAAAGGTGTGAAAGCATGCTGGTGGTGGACAGGGCCAGGTGGGGGACTAACCTATGCACACATTTTCATCATCCAGTTCTGCTGAGGCATTGCGGTAGAAGCCCAGCTTGCATTGCTGGCAGTGCTGGCCCCTAGTGTTGTGCTTACAGCTCACACAAATGACTGTGTTTAGCACCTCGATGTAGCTGCATCGGTTGGAGTGGCCGGAGCATTCGCAGTCTTGCAAAAAGAGAGGAAATGTGAAGGGAGGAGAGGAGGGAGGGTAAAAGAGGGGAAAAGAAAGAGTCGTAGAGATGTTGGTGCTGCGAGAGCTACAGCGGAGAGGTTAGCAAATGTCTGAGCGAGGCGCCGTGGCATGCGACGTGGAAAATGCCGATGCTTCATGGTGGAAGAGGAAATGCTGATAGTCATGATAATTCTGGCAAAGGCACAGCCAGAGTTAGAAACAGATACCACAAAGTAATAGCATGTTGTTAGTAAGAGCTGAGAGGTCACATTACTTCAAGCACACCACAACACGAGGTGAGAAAGGCTCCGAAATAAGAGGACAGAGACACAGAGACATGAATACAACAAAACGCCACAGAGCATAAAGGCAGGTCAAACATGTATGAAATGGATCCTTCAGCTTCTTGGTTTGCGAGAGAAATGTAGAAGCTTTGTTTGACTAAACTTCTTCTGAGTTCTTAAGTTCAAAATTTTAATATTTATATCCAAACATTTGAACCTAATCTGAAAGTTTAATCTGAAACATAACAGTCAGGCCTGCATGCAGTAGAAACTTTACAACCCACCCCTTAATATAAACAAATGGAACATTTTTCTAAGTAAAATATAAACATAAACTTTAGATACTTTTTGTTGAAATCTTTTGAATCACATAGATCTCACCTTATTACTGTATGTTCTGATAGGCTTTTTTCTGATATGTTTAACTGCAATTGGTTATTTGATTTTTAAAAATATTATGACTGTGTGTAGCTGAGTAGGTGGGACTTTCAATCCCTAGTCACTATTTAACAGACTCTGGATCCTAAAAGACAACATGGTAGCACTTGTAAACAGGGTATTCTGGCTTCGCTCTTAACCAAAGGAAGGAGTTGGAGACATATTGTCTAGTTAATATACACTACCAGTCAAAACTTTGGACTAACTCAAACTTTTGACTAGTAGTGTATATGTTGATGACTCAGTGATATGTCGAAGAGGAAGATGTGAACATTTTTTAAAGGCACTTGATAATAATCTTAAATAATCACATGGCCGGAAACATTATTTCACACCACATAATTCTAAAGTGTTTGAGCATGTGTAGAAAGTAGAAAGTACATCTGAGCATTTTATTATACTTAATTAGATCTCTGAAAACTGGATTGCAGAATTAGTTTTGACACTTTGCCGCAGCGCCGTCTACAACGTTTCAGCTGTGAGGAGTAAACACATAATGCTGCACTCTTCATGTGAGGATCAGTCTGCCATGTGGAGTGACCACTGACACTGTGTCACAGCACAGACAGATGTGGCCCTTAAGCCTTGTTGGCAACGGTTTGGACCAGCAGCATTCTTAAGGATCCAGAATATGGAGCTTAGCAGATGGAGCTTTTGTCCAAGGGATTGCTGTTATTAGGAATCTGTATTGAGGTCAGTTGTCTTCCGTTCAGCCAGTACCAACCTGCCATGCTTACAAGCAAAAGGAGCAGAAAGTCAAGTCCACTCTAACTTCTACCTAAATCAGAGAGTGAGCTATAAGGTCTTCTACATTTGATGGCTTACTCTCACAAGACAAATAATATCTGCTTGCTAGAAATAGGCTAAGGTCATAAATCATGCATGCATGGGAGAAAAAAAAGTCTCAGAAAAATGTTCCCCCAAAAATAGTTGTAGCCAAAACACCCACTTTATTTGCACAGAAAATAAACGATTCTATGACGCTTCTACGGTGCTGAGAAACTATTTGAAAGAAGAATGAGTCCTCAATGTGCTCTTAACAGTGAAAGCCATCAGTCCAAGACTGGGCTGGAGAGACAGATACAGAGTTCTTTGCCACTGTGATATGAGAGTCAGGGGGATAACAAGTAAACAGGAACACCAGTGTGCACAGTGTAAAGGCTTGGGGTGTCATCTGGGGGCAATGTATGAATTCCAGAGCTCCTACCTCGCTTGCTGTTTGCAACGTGGACAGGAGGGGCAGTGGACAAAGCAACTTGAGGAGCTACTAGACAAATTAAAAGAAGAAACAAACAAATATATAAAACAAAAATATAATATTGCAATTAAAAAATAACACATGTAATGTCAGAGAATTAAGAATAACAGGCATCATGCCTAATAAAAAAGAAAACAAAATGTACAAAAGAAACATGTAACAATGATGAATGATGGCACTGGGAAATTAGGAGTGACGTTGCCAAGTCAAGCTGGCTGCATGTAGCAACATCTGTTACAAATGCCTTAGATAATGAACAAAATAAATATTATGGTTCCTCCTCAATGCTTCATTTCATTAACAAGTACTCTGTGTAATTCAAAGGCTTCTGTTTCTCCAGACACAAATTATTCATTTACAAACTACTGTCCACCTTGGGAGGATGCAAGCCAAGAATTTTCAACCTATTAATTTATGAATAGGAGTGTCAGTAAAACAAAAAGCTAAGAATATCATGTCATTCCACCATTTCTGTTCAGATTAGAAAACAAAGTGTAAGAAAAACCCCAAAATGGGCCAGACCATTGCTTTTAAACTCAGGGTAATAAGGCCCTGATACATACACTTTACGTGTTTGTTGGTAGTCATGGGAACATGGAGCACAGCGCTTGTGTGCTAGTTATCTATAAGGTGGATATGAATAGCATCTGCATGATGGATTTAGCTGAGATTAATTCATTATCTGTGTGAAAACCAGTGAAACCTCTTCTGATTTTCATCCTAATTAAACAATACAGAAAGGCCTAATGTAACTCTGGGTTACAGATGATAAACATCCAGCTGCAACACACTGTCAAGTGAATGCCTCGTGAATGTAGAACCCTACTATTCAAGCAAAAAAAGTTGAATGACGATAGTTTTTAGTTTGTCTTGAAGCTCGGTAAATTTTAAAACACTTCTTTTGAACTCTCTTGGCTACCAAAGAGCCAGTTTTTGGTGAAGTAAGGCCCCCTTAAAACCTGATGAAGACAATTTGCAATTGCATGAAACATCAGCTAAAATGTGGGTGGCCTTTGGAGAGTCTTGCTGAGCTCTTCGTGGGACTGATTCAGGTGATAGAGTGTGATAAATCGATAAGGGTTTTGAGCATCTCCAAAACGTCTGTTGCAAGATCACAGTGGTTTAACCTCTTGATGACAGCATGTCATATACATACAGCTTGGTCCTTAAGAATTTGTGGCAAGGCTCTTGCCTTATGTCCAGGCTAGAACACCATCATGTTTACATAGTGCTCTGAGTGGTCCTGTCATTGATACAACCTATAGACTCCTGCCACACTCCTATCCCATGGCTGTAAAGCTCAAACCCCACCCACCACATTTCAATAAATACTGCATCCACAATCAGCCATCCTCCATTTGTGTTTTGGATGCCAAGCATGAAAAAATTTGGCAGAGCAAAACCTTTTTGACAAGTACGAAGAGCGCAGCAGAGTCCAGATTGCCTTCAAATTGGAGGAGGATATTAAAATTTGCAGCAATCCAATCATGTTCTAACAGGTTGTATAGGCTGCAGGAAGCTTAGCACAGTCTTCAGCTAGTGTGAAGGGGGCCTAAATGATTCTGTGGAAGAATATAACCTTTGCATAATCTTTGATGCCTACCTTCTTTTCGGTTAGCAACACCTAGGGATGAGACATTCGGCCGTACTGCGTACAATTGAGAAAAACCAGGAGTTATTCATGAATCTTTGTGTGATCCACTCAATAGATTGTCTAGGGGTGGGGGAGTGGGTGGGGACTACGTGGTTGTTGACACAGACAACTGGAAACATGAGCATGTCCAGCATGGCTCAAATCTGTAAGTCAGGAAACAGCAAATACAATGGGGCAGGGCTGACATGGACGAGCAAGAAGAAATGCATCCAAACACCCTTTGAAAAGACATTGGAGACGTTGTATGTAATTTGTGTGCTTTCTCATGGACTTGTAAATCTTTGTGGCAATGGCAATGATGAGTGAAAAACAGAAGTAAATCAAAGATGAAACCCTGCTAAACTCAACATGTCGTGCATGATTTATGCAAGGGATTCGATACTACATACTGCAAATGAAGACGTTAGGGGGCATTTTGTTTAATTCATCACATTGACTATGTAATCAATATCTAATTATAGTGTATTTCTGGTAGAGGAATAACAATGAATAAATAATGGCAGGTGTTGGTACTTGGAATGACGGACTGCTGTGGGGAGCATAACCTCATAATTACATACAAGTCAGTATTTCCGTGTCAGGGAAATACTTTGCGGTTGGAAATGGAGAGGACTCAGCCAAGGCAAGAAATACAGATAAATTTCCTTATTGTGCCCCTTCATCTCTTCACTTGATCTTTCCGTCCTTTTGCTATTGACTCCATGAATCATGCAATCTTGGCCAATTAACATCTAATAGTGTCCTGGCAAGAGGCCTATTTCCCCAACTACTTATTAAAAGAGAATATGACTGCTCTACTTGAAGTGATACCTTACAGTGGATTTTTTTTCCACATAGGATAATTATTCCAAGCTCTTTTTAAAATTGCAATGATGTTAGATGGCACTTTATCTTTAAGATTTGAACATAAACCTCTGTGTCAATGACTTTTCAAGTCCCTTAATATTACAAGTCACCGGTTTAAAAACGGCTTGCTTAAATCCTTTGAATTTATTATGATGCCCTTTAAAAATAATAATACCTGTTCCTGTGTAGAGAGTCTGGAATCAGTGATGACTTCAGGGCTTTCAAGTTATTTGAGATATTGGATGAAAGTCTCTTTAATTTGATAGATTAACAAATAAAAAGCATAAGAAGGAGAAGGGTGAGCCCAATCACCTCTGGTCTTATAAGAATGTGAAATGCCCGTTTTCTTGTTTGTATACTTTGTTGCAGTGATGAGCACTTAGTGTTGAAGCCGTTCACTCAAACACAAAAGTATGACTTGTAGAGGGCAGGGTGAAATCCAAATATTCATAAGAAATCTGCACTGCCTGAATTCATGAGATAAATCAAGTTAACTTGAATTATTTCATGTGTGCAACTGATTGAATGTAATACACATCTGGGTCCCATTAATTATTTTGTTATGGAGAACATTCAGGTAAGGCGAGTGAAATTAGTGGTGACGGATTTTAATAAATGCCACGCTTATAATGAAATGCAATCTAGCAGAGGCAGAATTGTTTTTAAAATA
Source organism: Pachypanchax playfairii (assembly GCA_006937955.1). NCBI lineage: Eukaryota > Metazoa > Chordata > Actinopteri > Cyprinodontiformes > Aplocheilidae > Pachypanchax > Pachypanchax playfairii. The sequence goes on along the minus strand of SSNP01000074.1, from coordinate 707,511 downwards.
TTAATTTCACTTTAATGGTCTGCATTAGGCAATTCTGCCTGGCTTAATAAACTTGAAATAGAATTGAGAAAAGTCAATAAGGAATTCAATTACCTTCAACCAACAACATGAAAAGCGCAGCCCCCCCCCCCCCCCCCCCCCCCCCCCCCCCCCCCCCCCCCCCCCCCCCCCCCCACACACTCCTACGCAAGCGTTGCCTCCAGTCCTTTCAACAAGCTCAAGGACGTCATAACCTTTTCCTCCCTCTCTATCCTTACTTTATTAATATTGCCAACACAAACTTGATGTTTATTTGCACTGAAAACCACTTCATCTTCATCGGCGCTCATGGAAAAAGAGAAACAGTCAGCATGTTTCATTTTTTTATGCATTATTTTTTCTGTGGGAGGCTGCAGCGTCAAGACAGCCACTCGTGAGAAATTTAAATCCCCGGGGGTCAATCTGGATGAGAAGAGAGGACTCTGGTTTTGTGTCCAATCAACATCACCTCCAAACATACACACACACACATAGCCACACACTTATCAGGGTAGACACTCTTCCCGTGAAGGATTTGAGGACAGCCGTTGGACATGGTGCGGCCTGATGTTCTGGATGAGATGTAGAAGCCAGATGTGCAGCAGTGGATAAGCACATGCAGCATGTATGATGACCATGCAAACACACACGTACACTCTAAGCTCTACTCCCGCCATGCATGGAGACACAGCATATCTTCTACAGATGTGAAGGAGGTGAGCGGTAGAAGACGTTTAGGGGGAGGGTGGAGAGACTAGCCACATGTCCACTTCTGACTCATCATGTAGCATCAGATGCTAAAGCAGCATTCTCTTCCTGCATAAGCCGTCACGCTAAAGCCTGATTAAAAACCACCTGGGAACAATCCGTTTCCAGTGTAAGTCCCAAACAAACAAACATGTTTTGGGAAACCTTCCCAATGGTCATCTTAGCCCTTAAATGATGACAAACAAGTCGCTGTACTTACATCCTTCAGAGACATAAGCTTACTAACTCTTCAGTGTTAGGATGTATATAAACATGCTAAGAGAGGCCTATGGAAGCTGAAATCTAGTTCTCAGGTAGAATCTATTGAGTGTTTTTCTACACTTGAGATTAGATTTAAATGATGCTAGAAGTTCTTAAAGATCAGATTGTTTTTATTATGTCCTGATATGTAAAACCCTAAAATCTAAAGAGGATGGACATTCTTTTTATCTCCACTTTATTCTGATTATTTTTTGCCAATTTAGAAAGAACTTGCATGCCTAATCAGACAGTCAAAACAGGCCCAGGATTGTCAATTTACTAATCAATCTGTTGCCCGGGGGATAGAGGATACTCACTAAGATGCAGGGAATGAAAAAGATTAGGGAGACTTGAGCCCAGCTGTGAATGCACTTTGACTTGTTCAATACAGTCATACGGTTCGTGCATCACACAGCCTTCCAGGCAGCGGTAACTTGAGACATGGCACCTCTATTCTTTCTCCTCCTCCTCAGGGGCTACTGGTTGACGAAGATAATACCAGCCAAGGCGTTTGAGGCTTATATTAAAATGACCCTCTGTGACATTATACTGCCAGAGAGGTCTTGGCACTTTAATAAAGTCTAGATGCCATTTATTTATAATGCATAGGAGAAGAGGAGGGAATAAAAAAAACACAAATGACATTCAGCATGCAGAGCCAGGGAAGTGCTATCTAGTTGGGCCTGAGTAAAGTAAATTAATATGCCCGCATCATGACAATATAGCCTCCAGCTATTGCTTATCACCTCACGCCAAAACCCTGCCAGGAAAAATGTTTGTCAACAGTTGTTGAGTGACTTTTTTGCAGGAAGATTTGAATCAGAAATGAACACTTGGCACCACAATCAGGGACATACAATGAAGAGTGGGACAATAAGCAAAGCAAAGCATCAAGCATCCATGTACTGCTTTGTTTTTCTTAATATATTCTGTTTACTTACTAACTGGACCAATGTTATTAGGAATACCTGCAAGACAAGAAGAGAAAAAACAACTTTAATGAAAGCTTGACATTGACTTTAAGGCAGTATTTCCTTCTAAAGATATTCTGCTTACATCGACTCTCTTCTCTTTACATCTCAATAAATGGTGTAAACTCCAAACAAAATATATAAAACTTGCAGGCCATTGCTTGGTTTGAAAATGCTTCCTCCTGCCTGTTCAGCTTTAGTTTCCTTCATTGTTCCTATTTTAAATCCTCCACTACTGCTAACACATGACATTGAAATGTGAAGGCTCCCATCTTCTTCATCTGACACCCCCCCCCCTCAATAAATAAAGAGAATCCCAATCAAAAGGCATCATACTGCATATGCCAAACTCTGCCTCTAACACCAAAAGAGGGCATGTCTTTTCCTGTTGCATGCCTGTCCGTTCCCCCATCGAGAAGTCTCTTGAGCCAGGCAGCCAGTGAGCAGATAATTCAGTCTGTCTCATCCCCATGGTGACCAGATCTCCTCCACACTAGGACGCTGACTGGCTGCGGATCTGAGAAAACGAAGAAATTCCAGCATTTCTTTCTGTGACCATTTCTTAATCTGAACCAACCACTGACATCTTGGTTTTAATTAGGACTGTAAACACCATGTTCACAGCTGCGATGGCATCAGACACAAGGAACAGACAATGTCCTTTTTTTCTCTGTTTCATGTCCTCAAAGGCGTGTGAACATAGTAGCTGTGCATGAAAAATCATTTTTTACAGAGAATTGGTCCAGTGGAGAATATTCTTTCAGGGTATCAACTTCTTTTCTGAACATCCTTTTAGACTGAAGCCCTGCCTTACATTCACAGTGCCCCCTTCCCACAATGAGCCAGCCTGCACCACAAAAACAAACGACCTCTTCTCTATGGGAAGTAAAGCATGCTGGGCAATGGCAGACATGCTTCCACATTTCTCTTAAATTGGAGCAGATGAGATGATATAAGGACGGCTCTCGTCTCCTCTGTCATCTGCTCACTATCCCACATACAGCGGAGGAAGCTGGCGAGGTGTGCGTGCATAAGTTTGGGTCGGGCTTTACAGGTGATCGAACCATCCAAAAATATCTCGAAGTTCTCCATAGGGGGGTTAGGGGGCATGAGGAATTCTTGAGAATGTGGTAATGTGTTTGTGTATGTGGACTTTGATCAAACTGCGGTCATTCAGCCACTTTCACTTTGATCTCTGCCTGCCAGTTGTATTTAGGAGCCAAATATGTGAACTGTCTGAGAGCTGTGAAGTGCAGGTGGTTCTGCTGACACATGGATCTCAGACCTCAAGGGGGTGGACAGATGCTCAGCATGACACGAAGGACTGGACAAGGATAATCAGTCAGACATTGCTACACTGTGGTACAACAGGACCGTGAGATCCATACACATGCTCAGGTTTAACTAGTGTATACAACTAATACATCAGAGTTCTGACCCAGTATGTCCAGGTGCTAAAATGTAGCAGCAGGAAATTGTTACTTTGTACATATGCAGCAATTAACAGTTCAGTTTCAGTGATGATTTTTGCAAAGCCTTATTTTAATCCACTAGCAGTGTGCAAATGAAAAACCTTTTAAAGAGGCCCTTCCATTAAAAACGTTTTTTTTTAGGTTTCTGTTGAATATTTTAGCTTTACAGGTGTTCTTACCTTCATAGTGGGTGTGAAAACAGGTCAACAACTTATCTTTCAGTTTTTATCTCTCAAACTACGCAGGTGGCAATAACACCCGAGTTCTCCCGAGTTCGAACGGCATGTATTTGTTACGTCACAACTTCTTTGTTCGTTAGTATTCATCAGCTCCCGGAGTTGAAACCACGCCTAGTATGCTGCTGGCTAAAAGCTGTTAGCATAAGACGTAGCAAACAGGAAGAGAGTACGTGTGATGTTGCCATGCGCAGTGGGGCAGGAAACAGTATACCTTGCTCTCAAAGGCTAGTTTGTTAGCCAATCAGAGTCCAGCAAATTTGAATAATGAACATAAACGAGCTGCTGCCGAAGCCTGACAAAACCAGCCGAATCTTCACGCAGACAGATTGAAAGGTCTGTTAATAAGTGTTTCCTAACGGTTTTTAGATATAAAATGTTTCATATTACAGGTTAATACTTAAGAAATAACCACAAAGTCCTGAAATTTGTATGAAATGACCTCTTTAAAATAAACCCCTAAAATTACATAATTTATTTAAAGAGAAGATTTTTTGCTAACTTTGCATATTCTTTTCTTTTTAACAGTATTAATAATTTGGACAGTTTACCAGGGCTCTAGGACATCAGTTATAAGACTGTGCTGACTCTATTTCTCTTCTTTAGAGTTTGTTTTATCCTTTCTTTTGCAAATCAGTTGAGAGATCTGACGAGGACCCCAGTGTTGCTAACTGTCTCGAACAGAAAGTAGCTGAAACTGACCCAGAAAGTCACTAGATGTCGACAAATGACCTTGCATGCTAATTTACATATTAAAGACATCATCACGCCATCCCTTTTGTGCTTTTTAAGCAAAAGTTGTGTAAATTAGCCTTTAAAAAGGCTTTGAATCAAAACAAGAGTTTTAAAACGTGAAGGGAGAACAATGTTCATGTCTGGCTTATTAAAGAAAGATCGGCCTTATAATGCCTGCAGATTTAGTTTTTACTTTTGAACATTTCATTTGTAAAACAACTTCATTTGTGAGTGGGAGAATCTGAGAAAGGTCTATGATTACTCAGTCGATGTCACATGATCATGCTGCATGCACATGTGTACATCATTCCCTTTCTAAACATCTGGGAGGAAGTATGGTCTGAGCAGCCTGGGTCTCTAATCTGATTTGTCGCTGGGTGCTTTTTGGAAAAAAAGTCGCTGAGTGGGTCTAAAAAGTTGTCAGAAATAGTAACAAAGTCTCTAAGTTGGTAACAGTGCTAGCCACATGCCAGCTTGATTTGCTTAGGCCCCTTCACACAAGGATGATGACCTCACTTATAATCAGCCTGAATGTGGGGGATGTTTAAAGGGTCTTGGTGAGTGGACTCCTCATTATGAATAGAGGAGTGAGATGTATCAACAGTGGCTTTGAGCAGGCACAAAACTTCTATAGCAAGGTTAATGTGATTTATTAACTGGGTGGCAGCTTCTGGCCTGGTGTCAGTGTATCCATGACTTTGGACCCATGTGCATTGATGCAGTTTGGTTTTCAGGAGTTTAAGCAGGAATGGTGATGCTGAACTTCATACTTGGGCTAAATCTCCAATCAAAACTTTCATAGTTTTATAAGTTGCCAACCCTCTTAAAGTTCTCTCACATTTACCTTCACTTTCTGACGTATGGAAACTAAATTGAAAAGGGTTCTAGATGCCCATGATAAACAAACAAACAAACAAACAAACAAACAAACAAACAAACAAACAAACAAACAAACAAACAAACAAACAAACAAACAAACAAACAACAAGGAACAATACAGCTTTAATAAAAGGCTGGTTATTCACCCAGCAGAAAATAAACCACACAGGCACTATCTACATCTAAGTTTGAAGATTAGGAGCTCAGTGCATTAAATGAAGAGAGAAATAAACATTAAACCAGAGAGTGAAAAGGAAGGAGGGAAGTGAGTTTCTCTTGTTATTACAGAAAAAACTCATTTTATTGTGCAATACAAAACAGCTTAGGTTCACAGTTTGAACAAATATGTTCTTAAAACAGTTTTTATGCAGAGAAAATATACTGATCCATGTGAATGTTCTCTGTTTTCACTAAATGTGAACTACTGTACATGTTCATGATTATGCAGCCAGTAATACATGCAGGACTAAAATATCTCTGTTTCATCACATGGTCAGTGTTAATCCACTTACACTCATAATGCATCAGAGTATGTTGTGACACTTTGCCTTCCTCTGTCATGCAAATAAAATACACGTACAATATAAATCATGTTCTTCACAAACAAGTATCCATCAATATTATGTTGTCAGGTTTCTCTTAGTCATTTAGAGGAGTTTAACCTTTTCTTCCAGGTCATGCTCTGGAGCACCAGTGGCCTGTCAGCACAATTATTCACCGTTTTATGAACAACCTGTGGGGCACGGGCAGATCCACGGATCCCATGTCAGGTCATTCGATTAATTTTCAATCACCGTCAATTTCAATCCCCTTCACCTGCCTGGCTGTGCTATTAGAGGCCACGGCTGCAATCTAATTTTGTCCTATCGCACAGGAAGCGCATTAGGAGCTGCTTATGTTGACGGTGCGCTCCATTGATTTTTATGTGCTGTGCAGGGATCAGGATTGCAAGCTGCTGGGTAGCAAACATGATCTCCGGGGGTCCCGTGTGATTCGCTGCATATTATATGTGGGCATGCAGGGTCAGCACATCAATATATGACATCCACCCACAGATGAGGGCATTAAAATGCTCTACTGCTTGAAACATGTGGAACACCAACTGATTTTCAATAAATCTCTCTTTAAAACAGGGTTGAGTGGCATTTATTTTTTAATTTAAAGCCTTCCTACAGTTATTCAGAGGTTTATAATGTTATTAGTAAGGTTTGCAATATTGTGCTAATATAGCACACAATTTACTGCATTTTAAGGGTTTTTAGGGGTAGGGTTGTTACAAATAGAACAAAGTGATTTAAACAAGACAAACAGCTCGTACAAAATGTTTATTATAAATTCAACATGCCACCTAAAGAGTTATTTTTGAGTTTAATAATATTACAATAACATGAAGAAAATCAACATGTCGTTTCTAAAAACTATTTTTTACTGCCTGCTGTCATATTGGCCTTTTCATAAATGTGTAGGAGAAAGCAGGCTGCAGACTTTCAATTAAAAATCCAAAGGTGTGCGTATAGCTTACGTGGAGGAAAGCAGGTGTTTTAAAATTTCTGCTACCTTTGTAGAAACAGCAAGCCCTCTACAGTAACTGCCAGGGGAGGGTAATAAAAGCTGCATCTTAATTGAGGATTTGGCTAACGTCATTTATATTTCATAAAAGGTCCTTCATTAAAAACACTTTTTGGTCAATTTATTTATTTAAAAAACTAACACTGAAGCAGAAACAAAGCTGGTGCTTCTAGTAGCTGGTACAGGTTTGAGTCCAGCTCTCACTGTGTAAATAATTGGTCTTTAAAACAGTTATAACAGCTGTTATTTTTGGATACCTCAGTCTATGTTGTGATGGTATTATGACCCAACTGCTTCATAAAACAGTAGTTTAAGGTTTAGAACCTGCAGTTTGTTCTTTATCGATCCTTCCTCCCAGGTTATCAGAATGTTTTCTGTGGATATCAGGCCTTTACATCTTCTTTCCCTGAACAGGCTCATCTGTCATGTATTCACTCTGAATGTGTCTGCACCTACTTGACTACATTTTTTACATCTTTTAGAGATGCTTCTGTTCAGTCGTTGACTCAGAGTAATATTGCGGGTGTGTGACTGTGGGTGTCTTTACAATGTTTCTGTCAGTACTCATTCGGCTCTGACCTTCAGTGTGTCTCACCTGTTTGCTTTAGCGTTAGCTGGATTGCTCTGTGAAAAGGGGCTTATCTGCTGAATTTCCACCCCAGGCAAAAGTTGGTAATTACTTTCCCTGGCTGCCATCATTTTCTAGCAATCCATCATCATCTGGAGCTCTTTGGCTATGTGGAGCCCTGTGATGGTGACAGGCATTGCTAACTGGTTAGCAGCAGCAGGGCTGCCAAAACACAAGCACACAGCTCGTGAGCTGATTGAATTCCTCAGGAGCAAAATTACGGTTTGCCTCGCTGGAGTGCCTGGCTTGCTAGCTCCGTCTCAATGTGTAGCTCTGAATTGAAAGTGGCAAGTCTTAAAGTACCCAGAAGCTACATTCGAAGAAAGACAGTTAAAGATTTCGAGAGTGAGGCGTACGTTGGTGGTTGCAGCAGCAGCACAGGGGGAAGGAAGACGGAGGCGGTGGGATCTTAACATGGAAAAAATATATATTTGAAAGAGAGATTACCGTCACAGCTGCACACTGCTGAGACGTGAAGAAGAAAGTGTAAACAAGTTTGTTCTCTAGGGTGACTGGGGATGTTGTGGGGAGAAAAAAAGAATATGTGAGCAAAACAAAAAGTGCAAGGACGAACAGAGACAGTAAAAGAAGAGTAAAGAAAAAGCAATGAGGAAGACAAGTAGAAACTGGTTTGTCAGAAACAATTTCCAATTACTCTTTACAAAGAAACATACATGAACAATAGATGAAGATTTAATTATTGGGGTAAAAAAAGTGCATTAGCATAAAATAAGTAGGTGTGGGTGAAAGTAATTGGGGAAGAATGGAAATGTAGTTTTCACAGAAAACCAGAGTTAAACTGAATACATGGAGCTGTAGGTCTGATCATATTCTCTTCTAAAGATCCAACTCAAATAATTATTATCTGAACATTTAAATTTGACAATAAAATCCAGGAATGTAATAAACATTATGTAACCCAGTAGAAAAGATGCCCCTATTTCTCTCCTTGTTATTTATCAATGCGACTGCAACCTTTTTATTTTGAAAAACTGTGTATTTTTGAAAGAGTATGATTCTCTCTCTCTTAAGTTATCTCCCTGTTTCATGGTTAACTTGGGCGATAAGGACCTTTTTACTTGTCAAAAATAATGGTGATCCCACCCTCTGAGCAGTGGAACAGCAGACATTAGTTACGCGGCCTTTTTAACACTGAGAATGAACGAAATAGGTTGTAGAGCTGAAGTATGTTGGTTGTCTCTGTGAGTTTTGGAGCAGAAAACAAATATTCACACTGTTTAATTGTTAATTCAAGGTGTTTGTTTCATTAAAGAGGCCATTTCATACATATTTCAGGACTTTGTGGTTATTTCTTAAGTATTAACCAGTAATATGAAACATTTTATATCTAAAAAACGTCAGGAAACACTGATTAACAGACCTTTCAATCTGTCTGCATTAAAATTCGAGTTGTTCCGGCTCCTTCCGTCAGGCTGCTTCGGCTGCTTCATTAGCAGCTTGTTCATATTCAGTGTTTGAATTTGCTGGACTCTGATTGGCTAACAAACTATCCTATGAGAGCAAAGAATTCTGTTTCCTGCCCCGCTGTGCATGGCAACGCCGGACGTCGTGTCTTTCTGTTTGCTACGTTACGCTACAGCTTTTAGCCAGCAGCATGCTAGGCGTGGTTTCAACTGTGGAAGCTGCCGAAAACTAACAAACAAAGGAGTTGTGATGAAACAAATACAGGTCGTTCAGACTCGGGAGAAATCGGGTGTTATCGCCACCTGCATAGTTTGAGAGATAAAAACTGAAAGAGAAGATGTTGACCTGTTTTCACACCCAGTATGAAGGTAAGAACACCTGTGGAGCTAAAATATTCAACAGAAACCTCAGAAAAACTGTTTTTAATGGAAGGGCCTATTTAAGTAAGTGGGAGTACAAGCCTTAGAGGCTGTTTCATTCTGTTCATGCTGATACCTCGGTGAGTTCAGAACATGTACTTACTAAAGGAACTCTGCTAGCGCCACGTTAAAGTTAGCGATTTGCTAATGTTAATGGCGAGTTGATTTATTTAATTTAAAATTGATGGAAATGCAATTTATATTTAGCATATTGTTTTACCAAATAATATTTAAGTTCATAGCATTTTAATGATGCACTTTCAGTTCTTTTTGCACTGTTTTTGGTTGACTGCAATTATGGGTTAATGTAAAATGTACATTTCGATAGTTTACAATGTGAATTTTTACAGTAATTCCAATACATTTCTACACTAAGAATTGGATAAGGTTTTACTGATTCATGTGATGACTTTAGAGGACATTGCTGTGAAACAAGATACTCCTTGGCGATATGCTAAATTGATGGCTTTTTTCAACAGCATTAATGTTTTAAAATGCCATACTTTAAGTGGTTCTAAATATTAATCATCATTTTATGGTTAAATAAGTTGTGATGAAAAGAGAAATTAAATTGTTTCACATGGGTTATAAATAATTTAACCTATTACAACATCAGAACAGCAGCTAAAATCATGCACAAAAATGATTACTGTGTACTGTTACAATAGTAACATGAGAAAAGAAGACAAATAAACTGTGCTATCACATTTAGAATGGACTTTAACTAGCTGTGTACAATAATATTGATGTTGTTGTGTAGGCTTGGTTTTTTCTTGCAAGAAACCTGGATTGGATTCCTGATTCTCTCTGTGCCCAGAACTGAACTTACACTGAAGAACATCCTTCTCTACAGCACCAAACTACAAAGTGGTAATAACTCAAGCCACAGAAGGGAAACAGTACTGAATCCAAAGTGAACTTTGACTTGACTGACAACTAACAGGACAGACTGAAATATTGAGCTCAATGGGACTGGGGTTTCTTCTGGATGAAATGTTGACTTTTTATTTTATTGTAAAATGGTATTGGATTTTCACTGTTCTAGTTTTGCTCATTTCATGTCTCCATTGATTTAATTCCACATTCTCTTCAGTTTCTGCTGTTACCCTTTTTAAACCTAGCTACTGTTCTGTACATTTGACTTATCATAGTTACTTCACATGATTACAGGGCTATATTTATATTTCATATACTTTTTCTTAAAGGGACTCTAAGGAAGTTTAACAACAAATACATTTATAGAACTCTACAATTTCTTCCTCATACATGCTCCAACAATGTCCTGGTCATTAGAAAGAGCCCAGGCATTTTCACTGTGGTTGTCTCTATATGCATGTAAAATCATTTTATTAGTTATTAATAGTGCTTGTTCGGGACGAACACACACCGTACTTTCCAGAGGCAATCGAAGGCATCATGAAGTCATGCGCGTTCGCGCTTAGGCGTAGCATTTGCTATTGCTAGCTAAAAGCTGCAGAGAGAGTAGCTTTTGAAGCATGGATTCTACTGAGAACAAGAGAGCACACTCCAGGCCAGACCCCAACCAAGAAAAAAGAACCAAGAGTTTTTTCCAGCGTGACAAAAAGGGTGAAATTTGAGTCAGATCGACGGAGGTAAAGATCGGTTTGACGTATGAGAAGTGGAAAATGCTGAGAGAATCTTGGTATGACAAAGGACCTTTTTATTGCTTGACAGATAATAAATTATTACTAAATTTGTGGGGAAAAGAGTTGTGTCAAGTTCTGTGAGCGACCGTACTGAGTAAGTCATCTTCTCAGGAAGAAGATCTTTGGTTGGAACGCTGGAACACCTGCTCATTAAACTGCGCGGGCGGAGAAGAAGCGAAGGCTTATTCGCAGACTGGTCTGGATTACACTCAACACTTCTGTGTCTCCTCGGACTCTCCCGAGCTCTGTGAAACCTGGAGTCATCTGAACCTGTCTCTCCGCCTACCCTGAGTTTGATCATTGTTCAAAATAAAGTCACTTTTAACAACTCTGAAATCTGAGTCCAGCCTGACTTCTGCATGTGAGTCAAATGCTTATCTGAGTCCATGAAAAGTTGATGTATTCAGGAGTTTCCACATTTTTCCTGTTGTAGAAACATTTTTAAGCTGTCTGACGCGCTCACAGCTGATTTGGTTTAAATATCATAACATCACATTTATTATCTCAGTTGAAGTCATGCCTGCAAATCTGTAAATTGTCAAATACTGGACTGACTCAGCTGTGAGTGTACAGACAGCATTCGTGCCTCATGCATGAGCTTACAGTTAAGGCCGCTGTTACGCGTTTGGCCTGATGGGGCAATTGCGAGTCCAAAAATTTCAAACTCCTTCTAGGTCCTTTATTTCCAATTTCCAATTCAAACCAGGAAAAGTCAGAAAAAAATTCCACATTTTTTGAACAAATTTAAAATCCAGGCAAAATGACAATGAATTCCTGTGTAGTAAATTGACACTTTGAACCAGTCAAATACTAGTTTAAAATTTTAGAACTCATTTGCCATTATACAGTTGGAAGATATATAGGCTTGTGTCTAAAGTTTTCCTTGCGTCTATGAGTGGTGCTATAGGTAAAAAATAATTACTGCCTCTGTTTTTGTATACACAAAATTTAAGAAAGCTTAATTCTAGAGGCAGACTGTTGTGTTCAACTACAAAGGTTTTAGTTCAAACTGACAGTAACAACATTATATCTTTATGTATGTTTTACATTTTTTTAATGCATTAACATTTTACAACAAGCTAAAATTTCTTTACTGAAATGATCAATTAATCTGATTATTTTCTTTCTACTGTAATTCTTTCTTCAGACAAACTGACGACGTGTCTTTGGGAATGAGTGTGAGCTTAGGTGAAACAAACAACACGTCCTTCTTGGACTGAAGGACAAAGAATCTAAAGTGCTTTTCATTAACATGCTGTGCAGAGCTCATGAGCGGAGAACAATAAATAAAACTACTTTTTGTAAACTATATGAAATACAAACTCCTGGTTGTGTCGTTTGGCACCTGATGTGATGGTGCTTTTTGATATGCTCATCTGGACTGCAGCAGAGGCAGGGTGATGATGAGGTTGCTCGTCTTCCGCAGAAGATCAATCATGTCAGATAAATCCGCCGCATGTTCATGCCCTTTACTGCTTTGATCAAAGGAGATCCATAAACTCCGAGGCTGATTTCAGCTAAAAAGGAACAAGTGTCTGATAATCCTGCTCTGACAGGGTAATCTACTCATTTTGTCAGGAAAAAGCACTTCATTTTCACAAACGTTGTGTCTGAGTAAAAGGGTCTCACTACCTTATTAGTAAGAAATAATTAGTCTCAGCAGAAGCATCGAACTACCTCATCACCCTAAAATGTGAATAATGTACAAATATTAGAACAATGTGTAAGGGTAATGAGGGCAGGTGATTTATTATCTTACGGCTTTCATGAATGAAATCACCCGACCCAGTAAGTGTGTGCTAACAGGCTCTTTACTGAACAGCAAGGCTTCACCCCCCCCCATACAGAGCCACAGACTCATATTGAAATGTTTCAGATCACTAAACAAATATTAAAACCACACAACAATAATTTAAGTACATTAAAAATAGTTTTTAAATGAGACTTAGCACTATGTAAAAAGTAATTGTCACCCCTTTTTAAACCCTGAATTGACTGTGATAATATTTTACCTGTTTGCACTCACTGGTTTGGGGCACCACCTTCTGATTTGATGGAAATTAGAGTATTGCATTCAAATGACTAAGTTAATGAGTCATGTGATGATCCGTTTCTTTCCCAAGACTCTGAAAGTGACTCAATACTACATGTAAAAACTCAAAGAGGCAGCCAATTAAACTTATAATGTACATGTATTAATAAAACAAACAAAAAATAAAAAAAACAAATTAATAAATGTAATAAAACAAAATCAGGGTAAAACAAGGAGTAAATGGTTAAGTATCATCATTTATCTAGTGAATAACTGAAGGCATAGACTATAACATTGAATCTATGGGAGTTTAATTTTATATTATAAGAGAATGGGCAAGTAATTGTTGACTTATCTATATGTTGAACGGATAACGTGGGAAGTCAGATTTTAGGATAAATGGACAAGAGGTGAGGTTGGAGTCGGGGTAAAACTTGATTATCACATTGGGCCTTTGAAATAGCCACATAAATTGAAACCTGGTAGTAGCAGCTGGAACTGTGCTGACCATTACTTTTGAGGTGCAGTAGTTCTACTGACTACTGGAGGGTGGAGGAGTTCAGTCTACCCAGGTGGAAATCCCTAAGCTGCATTGAAGGCACCTTCACCCAGGTGCACGAGGAACAGTTTCTGTTCACTATAGGGATCAAAGTTTGTCTGTCAGTAGCTGATTCTTGGAGGGCCAAATTTGATGATAGAGATCAGGAGCTCTGGTTCTGGATAGGCTTGGATAGATTGCAGATCCAGTCAAATAATGCACATAAAAAATATATATGGAATACAGAAGTTTCTAGAATAGTCTAATGTGTGCTGCACTTGGCTTAGTTAAATTAACTGGTTCCTTCGCTGGAGAATTACCAAAAAGAAAATAAATAATTAAATGTGGATGAAAAGTTTACAAACTGTAACAAAAATTTAATGGATGTGCGTGACAAAACACAAAACAAAAGCTAAGAAGAGATTTTAGGGCCAAGAGAGATAAAAACACATACAGGACAAGAGACCATGAGGGATGATGCACTGAAGTTCCAACCTGTGGACTCTGCCTGTAAGTCTCAGTGGATTTCAGCAATCATCCATTTTAATCTTCTACCCACTTTTCACAGAAATGGACGGAAAAATCAAAGAGGTTTGTCACTGGGAAATACTTTGAGTTTAGTTAAAGGTGAAAACTATGTCCAGATATATTAATAAAAGAGTTGCTCAGAAACTCTCTTATGAAAACACTTTTGTGACATAGTTTGGTTTAAGTGGAATTTTAACAGATCTAGAAATCAGCAGAGCATTCATTTATCCAAAATCATGATAAAATTACAAAAAAGGTGGATTATACCACTCCCAATTATAAACAGAAATGTTAATACATTCACACTTTTCCCATCCTTTAGACTACCGGAGACTGCAAGCAAAATGTACACTGTGGGATCACCTACTAAAGAGGGCAAAGTGTGTGGATGTATGACCTCAGTTTAGCTCCTAGGCTAAAGTCTTCTTTTGATATATGATGAAATCTCACAAGATATAACTTCTTTGAAGTATATGTTTTTGTCTGTTAAAAATGAGGCTTGTTTACTTATGCAAGGTTAGAGATGCATGTCTCCTGTTGGAAATCAGGTTCTATTGTTGGGTTTGATGCTTTGAGAGCGACAGAGCAGTCCTTAGGGGTGACAGCACTTGGGGAGTTCAGGAGAAACCAGATGTGAACTGAGTTCAGCTCTTCTCCCAGGGGTTATATCCTTTGCAGGGAGTTTTTGGCATGTATGTGGTAAAGAGGTCGATCTGTAGGTGGTAAAGAAGGTCATCTGTTTATAGCAGAGCTTTACAGATAGTTTGATAATTCCATGGTAAGGAGATATTAAATGCTACATATTCCCCACTGTGTTTTATAACCTCATCCTTATCAAACACAACCAACAGCAATCAAAATGGCACTGAAGAACATCTTGGTGTCCTGGCAAATAGTATCCTGATACTTCCATGTCAAGATTGTGGTGAAGACCATATAAGCGTTGCTGGAATGATCAGCCATGCAGTAGAGAGGTCATCACGTGTTGAGAATATTTGTGTGTCTATCTCTAGTGTCCATTAAATTTTGTTAAAAGGGAAAGTGGGAACACCAAAACAAATTCGGGAGTTAAACATGTCTATAGGATGGACAGGGGCAAGCTAAGGATGTTGTTTAGAACTACTATTATAACAAATAGTATAAAAGTTCATAATCAAACTAAAATTGAATACGACTAGAAATGATGATTTTCCAAATTATGGAGGGCTGAGATACACTCACATGCAATAAAAATGAAAAGTAACAATAAAATGAATTAAATATAATAAAATCAAAAGGTGAATCCTGAAAGTGGTGGAGAATCCTCAGACAGCAAGGGAGCCTAAAGATGGGGGAATTCTATCCGCTGAAAGAATATCCCTGGAGGATCTTATGTCTAAATCAGAACAGAGGTGACAGAGGTGAGCATAGTAATCCACTGTGTGTGGATATAGTCTACTGATATTAAAACATTGGTGTGTTCACTGCTGCTGTGGATTTCAGCAGGGCTTTGCTGTGGGTGCTTAACGCTGGTACTTTACCTTGGATTGTTTTCTCAAGAGTGATAACTATCCATGTTACCCGTCTGATGGTTACTGCAGAAGTACTTCCTGTCAATGGCTTATGGGGCATTTGATGGATGCAATGTTGTAGTAAGTTCATTACACCCCCACTAGTACTAATGGATTAGTTTAATTAGCAGGGTTAGTCAGTGGTCATGACTGGTGGTCAACCTGCACGTATTCTAGTTACAAAATGTTTGTTTATCCTAGCTGGTTTTAATTTGCCTATAATTAAACATCTACTTGGGATATTAGGTGTTTTGGAGTTTATAATTTTATGAGTTAAATTGTCTGATCATAGTCAACCTCAGTGGTCCTGGTAGTGGTTCAGTGGAGTTCACTTTGATTACTAGGAAAATGTTTGAGGTTTGGTTCTCTTTGTCTTTTGGTGACCCAAATTTGATGCTTGACTAGAAGTGGTTTGTCTGCACCAGCGGATGGTCCTGCACAGAGTGGCCTGTGCCTTTGAAATAGTTTTCTCATGCTTGATGTTGTTTCCGTGTTTTGGACAATCTCATGCGGGCGATCACCTGTCCGGTCCATGGACTCAGGTTGGTCATGTATCCTCTGTGGTGTCCAGCATGTAGCAAAGTGAATTGATTTCCTGTGGCGCAGGGAGGGGCAGGGCTTCACGGACCTGTGCCCAGAGTTTCAGGTGTTTAAAATCGATTAGTGGTTCAAAATGATTGAGCAAATTTTTGCTCACAAGGAAGTGAAGGGACTAGAGAGGGGACACATACACAGTGATAAACAACATCTTTTGGAAAGCTGAGTTCAGTTTCACAAACCAGACCCTAGTCTGATTACTATTAGACTGTAAAATAAAGGAATCATTAAAAGAATAGAATACTAATATATAATCAATATAATTTGTTCAGACAACCTGAAATTGCTTCATGAACTCAACAAAATAAAACAGCACAATACTTTTCAAAACAAATTCAAGAACAGATAAGAAACGAAGTCAAGGACACCTATCGTTATGGAAAGAGTTACAAATTCATTTCTAAGGCTTCAGGACTCCAGAAAATAACAGTGTGAGCCAACAATGGAGAAAACATGGAACAGTGGTAAACATTGCCAGGAGTGACCAGATGACAAAAACTATGCCAAAAACCCATCGACAGCTTCTCCAGGAAGTTACAGAAGAACCCAATATAACATCTAACGCTCTGCAGGCCTCACCTGCCTCCGTTAAGGTCAGTGTTCATTATTCAACAATAAGAAGGACACTGGGTAAAAATGCCTCCATGGAACAGTTCCAGTGTTAAAAAGACTGCTGACTCTTACCAAAAATCTTCTTGATGATCCTCAATACTTTCTGTCTAATATTCTGTGGGCTAATGAGACAAAGGAAGTTTGAAATGTGTGTCCTGTTGAATGTGCTTTAAAACTGAGACTGTATTTCATTGACAGTTAAACACAGTGGTGATAGTGTGATGGTCTGGGGCTACTTGGCTGATTAAAGACCAGGACAACTTGTTGAACTTGATGAAACCATGAACTCTGCTCTGAAACAAACAAAAAGACCCCTAAAAAACAGTGTCCAGCCATCAGTCTATCAACTTAAGCTCCAGAGCACTTGTGTTATGCAGCAGGACAATGATCTGAAACAAATCAGCAAGTCCACCTCTAAATGAATATATTTAAAAATATTAAATATTACTACAATAGGTAAGGTCTTGGTTAGGGAGTTTTTGAGCTAACTATACTACGAGCCAGCTGTGAATGAGCTAAAAAAAACTCTTCTTTCACATCTAAAGAAAGTTCACAGAGATGTGGAGACTGAATAAATAAATAAACAAATCACTCCAAATCATGTAAACAAACACACATAAATCAATTGTAAAGTCATGTCCAGGATGCTGTTCACAATCTAGAGTAAAGTTTTGAGAGGCCAGTACGTCCTGCACCCCCTCCAGTGCCAACTTCTGTTTACCGCCGTATCCTTCAGTCCTACAGTGAAATGAACTGCCAGAGTTAATTCTCCAACTGATCCCTCTCCTTCTGTCTCCACAGAGGAAGGAAACAAGAATGAGTGAGGATGAGAGGAGGGTGGGTGTGTGCAGAGGTGGGGGGGTGGTTATAGATTGAGAGAGGAGAAGCAAGAGCCCAGAAGGCCGAGTTAGCGGTGACAAAGAGTGATGCCCACCTCCCCTCCCTTCTATCTTTGCCATCCATTTATAATCCCCATCACTCTTTAAATCCTGTTCTTCTTCTGCACTTTTGCGCAGCAAACATGGCGTCCTTATAAGATGACACATTAATACCACCTTCCACACCACCAACACCCAAAGCCCCCCCCCCGTATGATGATTCATTGACCTCCTTATCGCGTCAGACTACACGATGGGCAGTGAAAATAAATTAAATCTTAATCACATTTTCATCTTTGACAAATTTGTCTCTGTGGAGATGCCATATGTTCTCTTGGTTTGGGGGGAAAACATTGAAAGAAGAGGTCTGGAGCCTCGGTGCATTTCTCTGTCAGCTTTGCGTGCTTTCTTTCCTAGTCAGGAGGGATAACCTTGCATTCCTATAGATTTTTTTTGCAGCATTATTACATTATGGATTTTTCCTCCTTCAAGACAAAGTATAATAACGCACTTTATACTGGGACTGTTGTTTCATCATTTGCAGGGCAAAAGGAATTTGTTGTGTGTATATGTGTCCTTGTGTAGTTATGAATGTGTCTACATGAGTGCTTGTGTGTGTGTGTGTGTGTGTGTGACTTTTTTTTTAATAATGTGCTGTCAATCTGAGCTCTGGGAATGGCTATTTCACTAACCCTCCCTAAGTCTCATAACGTGGATCCTTGGGGAAGCAGAATAAGTCATCAGTGGCCGGCGGCTGCGAGTCCTCCGAGCAGCAGAGAGAGGAAGGCAGGAACCAGAGTAATAAAGAGACGGGGTGGGATAAAAGTTGCGAGCTCACTTGAACTCAAAGCTGCTCATCACTCTGTGTTATCTGCTGATGTATGAGAAGAACACAGACTGCTTTAGAAAAAATAGATAACACCTAGTAATACTGTCAAAATGAAATGCTTTATCTACTAACAGGTATATTTACTCACTAAACTTCCAGCCAGGTAAACACCTAGAAATGAGGTGCTGGCTCTGCCTAAAACACAGTGTTTTCATTGACATCTTATTATTTTTTTTGTATAATCTGTTACTAATTTAATTAGATATAAATAATGATAAAGTGACTCAGAATTCTTAATATGAGACTGGAAATGTAGTTCCTCTCTTCCTGTTCAGAATAAACCGATGTATTGCTTGTTTTGTGTTTTTTATATTTATGTTTGCAATCAGATGTTAGTTTCCTCTCAGGGAATAAAATAAAAGCAGAAAAGTAAGAACTTAAAGGGGTAGTTCAGATCTTTTGAAGTTGGTCTCCATGAAACATTTAAAGACAACTGATGTCTCATCTTTTAGTTCTACGAAGGACCTCAGTTTGGAGAAACAGAGATTAGTTTTGTTTGTATGGGAACATGACTGGTTAATCACTGTGGGGTCAGTTCTGTGGTAGATTTTGTATTCTAAAGACAGCTTTATCCCAAAAAATCTCATAGTGTTTATTATGAAAACCTTTATACATTCATTTTACACAAATATTACAGCATAATGGTATGAAATTCCAACTGGAAGTGATAAAAATAGTTAGATCTACTAACTCTGCTGCAAAGGACCATGTAATTTCATGTACACAACCATGTATTTCTAAATTTATGGTTGTGTTGATGTTTGTAATAAAGTACTGTATTTTCAATGAATCGTCATGACATATTTTAAGGTACAGTATGTAAGAACAGTTTAATGTCCCACCGATGTTGAAAATAAAGTCACATTGTAACAGATCTCCATCTCAACCGGCTGGGTGGTCGCTAGTTGTGGTCATTTTAAAAACGCTGGTCCATCCACACACCAGAATCATTATTTACATGTCCAGACTTCCTGGTTCCAGAACGAATCACATGTGAGTCTGCAAGGCTGCCAAGTCTTCAACACAAGCAGCTGTAATTCCACAACGAGCAGCAGTAAAAAGTAAGAAACCACCTCATCCTTCCATATGAGCAGCCGAGCTGCACGTGATGGGACGTTCAAATACACTTAGGAAAACTCAATGCGGAACAAATAGGTCTTTAGACTTTCTCAAAAATGTAACAAATACAAGAGAAACTAAAGAAGAATTAACATCAGAACTGGCAACTCAACAGAAAAATCAGGGAGGGGGTGAGTGGCTGAGAGCAGACATTTTTTTTCTACATGAACTGTGGGACATTGCTACATCAAGAAATGCACAACGTTTTTCCCTTTGCTCATTTTTCAATGAAGAAATCATCTCTAGTCCTAAAACAGATTCAATAGCTGCTTTTATGCGTACATCCACCAGCGCAGCCATGTTTGTTTTGCTCAGCCCGCCTGGGCACTTGTTGTCAATCATACCTGAACACCCGCCCAAAAGCACAATGCTAACACGTGATTGAGCCGAACTACCAGTGGAGTTGAGTCAGATTGTTTAGTTGTTTCAGTACATTTCCGTGGGTTTGGAAAACTCTCGCAAGAATCCATCTTGCAGTGTAAGGTTACATATTTTTATAATTACATTCCAGTTTTTTTTAGCTAAATCTCTTTCCTCCACACTGTTTTCCTGTAACAGCTGCTTAGACACATACCATCTACACATATCATCCACCTGCTGTGATGCACCATGTTCAGTTCATTTGGAGTTATAATTCTCAAATTCTAATTGTAACATATTAGCACCCAGCACCAATGTCCTGTATTTATTTCTCATTGTTCTTTATGTCTTGTCAGTGTGTTTTTCCAGTTTACTTCTCTTCATCTTTTCACAACACTGTGATTCGTCTGAAAGATATTTTATCTAAAATAATGTCACATTTTTCTTTGTGAAAAAATCTGTGCACTTAAATATTTATTTTATAAGACCACATATACAGATAGAAGTTTTGTACGAAGGAAAGAAATAACAAATCCTTCAAACTATGTGACACACCAAACTGACTTTGGAGGAAAAATGAGACAAACTAGAACTCAAGTGGATTTAAAATGTTTTCTTCTGTTTTGTATGAAAATTGTAGCCGCAGCTGGAAAACATTATTTAATGGCTTTAACTCATTTTCTGTGTTGGTGTAAAGTCTTGGCCTCCACTTCAAGAGACACTTCAAAATATAATGAGGTCTGGATGAAAATCAGTGCTGTGAATGACGACAGCTGCAGACCCACAGCAGTATAATTAATATCATTCTTTTAGTTCTGAAAAGACTCAGCAGTAAAGAGCAGGTGCTATAAATGTGACAACATGACTGAGTTCTTGTGTGTTTTCTAATTAGTCAACTAAATAACGCTGTTATTTTGAGCTTATTCATACTTATTTTTCACATAATCATCTGAAAGCGGAAATAAATTGTTTGATGTTAAGATCAGAGCTGCTTTAGAGATTTTAGAGCCCAAGGTGAAACCCCTGACTTCTCATCACTCCACCAGTTGGCAGTAATGTGTATCTTTTGACTTTAACACAAAATTTATGTGTAGTCACAAGACAAAAAATCAGAGTAAGGAAGGAAATAAAAAGCTGAGCCAATAACAGCCATTATCCATGTGGATTTAAAAGAGTGTTTAAAGTGACTGAAAGAAAACTGACAACATGATTTTAAAGTGTTTCACAGCCGAACATGTTTCACCACATGAAGGGGAAAGTGTCCTTTTTCAATCCAAAGATTTCCTCTTTGAGGTACAGCAGTGTGAACTTTCTCTGCTAGTGGAGGAGGCAACTACTGTATACCCTGTTCCTCAGTGAGCTGCCCCATGGTTAGGGCGTGAAGAAGGCTCATCTTCCACCTGCAGCGGGAGAACAGAGCAAAGTGCAACATGTTGGCATGGCACCAGGTGCGCTGCCCCATGGAAGGGGTGGACCAGATGACGATGAACATGATGGCTGGCAGGTTTAGCACAGTAATGAGGTTTATGAGGACTCGATGCAGAGCTTTGATAGCCTGACCAATCAGATCCTCCTGCATTATGTTCAAATGCAGAAGGGTCTGACACCGGAGCCGCACCCAATCATTTCCACGTCAAATTTTAGAACAGACCAATTACATATCACCTTTGTTGTGCGTCATCCTGAAAACACGGAACTAGGGTTTTCCACCCAGAGCACAACATTCAACATGGCGGACTCGGCTGTGGATGAAGTGTTTACTTCTGCGCTTGCTTGGGGCGGTCAAATATCTGAGTGTGCAATGACACCTCGTATTCGCAAGTTTTTGACACAAAAGCAACAACTGTCATTAATATTCGTCTTTTCTCCTCCATTAACCATGGCTACCATTACGGCTCCGCTCGCTAAACCTCTTGTTTTCGTTGCGCCTCGTGTGTATCCGCTTTAGCGTCACATATGTTGCGTCACTTCTGGGTTTCTGTGATTGGTTCTCTCTCAACTGGCTAAGCCCGCCTTCGAAATTGAGAGACATCGGTTCAGCTCCAGGCCCTCACGTCTTTGTAAATATAATCTGTCAAAGACTTGGGCCTGGTTGATCAGGTAAGAGCTTTGAAGAGCCTGTAGGTCCCACCTGTGCACCGCAGAGCCTGTTGATTTCCTGTCCATATTTATAACTGAAGATTTCTGGACACTGATCACAACACAAACCAACACATAAGTCCACCATTGGCCAGTCAAGCAATGAAGCCCAGATCAAGAGTCCAGGACTGGTATGATGTCACAGTCCAGGAGATGAAAGATCCTTCGCTGGAGGATTACTGGGCTAACCTGGCTCTGCCAGATCTATGTGTAGCCCCACCTCTTGTCAAGTCGAGGGAACACATACATGTGGAACTGCTCCGTTTGAAAGCGCATATAAAAAGGAGGGACATCTGATATAATATTTTGTGCTGATTGGAGGACGCACCAGCAAGTGCCCAACTACAATGATTTGTCTTTAGCCAATCACAGTAAATCAAGCTCTTGCAAATCCATTCAGGAGTAATACAACACATCTTTACGACCAAGAAATGCACAAAGTTCTTAATTTTTCTCCTTTTTCAACCAAGAAATCGCCTCTAGTCCTAAAACAAATTCAATAGCCGCTTTTATGCGTACATCCACCAGCACAGCCATGTTTGTTTTACTTTGCCTTCCTGACACTTGCTGCAGTGAGAAGCATGTTAAGAGGAGGCAGCCAGGCCACGATAAGCTGTTCAAGGTGCATCCAGTGCTGGATACCATCATCCCATGCTTCCAAAGGAAGGTCCACTTTGAAGCAATCCAACCAAAACAAGCCTGATAAATATGGCTACAAAGACTTTCTTCTGACTGAAGCCAAATCAGGTTTTGTGTTGCAGTGGACCTTGTATACAGAGCAACCAATGTACAAGGTCCTCGGGGGCCACGGCGTCTAGACACCATCTTGTGCAGGAGCTGATGGCCGCCATACAGAGGAAAAGGGCATGTGGTGTAATTGGATAGTTACTGCTTATATGGACACAGTGTTGTGGGACCGTCTCACTAAAGTTACCATGTCTTTGAAAGAAAACAATGGACCCGAGTGTTGTGTATTAGGTCTAATCATTCTTTGTTTTATTTGATTCATCATGTCATGCTGGTTTCTCTTGAATCAGTCACCTTATTGCAGTTACCTGGTCTCTGCTGCTGAGCTGAGTGCACTCGTCTGTCTCTGTCCCATCTCAAGCAGGAAGCTACATCTGTTCAGAGCCAGTTATGCATTATGCTGCACATTCTCATGTCATTCCTCTTTTTGTTCTGGTCAGTATTATCTCATCAAGTGTATTGAAACCTGTTCCAACCCTGACCTTGAGTTTGGCTGAACATTTGGACTCCTGTCATCATTTTTTCTGGGGGTTAATCAACCTTGTTCTGTATCGTGACCACGTTCCAGTTTGCACTGTATCTGTAGTCTGTCAAGAGGAAAACTCACAGGTTTTTTTTATTTTTGGACAGATGCTATTGTACCTGTCCCAACCCATTTATATACATTTCATCACAGAATAAATTTTTTGCTCTGTTTGATTTTTATAAGATTTATCAATGTCAATATTTCAATAATTTATTGTATTTTTCAAATTAATTTTCAAACTTTAGAAGGAAGCAGCAATGATTCTTCTGTCATTGATGACATTTATTTATTAGAAATTAATTTCTTATTGGTGCAATGGTGAGCAGCTTCAATATGTTCTTTAATTCATTTTTAATACTTTTTTCTCTGTTTATGAGATGCTGTAATGATTCTTTGAATGAAATCTGTATTGATTATTGAATGTTTTATACTTTGGTGTTTTGCTGACATGTTATTTTCAGGTATTCTCTACATCACCCAAACGCTCTCCTGCACTCATCACCCTGCTCTTTATAAAGCAGCATGTTCTCATGATGATGCTGCCATGTAACTGCACAGCAGGCTCAGTTCTGGCATGATACATTCAAACTGTTTCAGGATGAGCTTACATATCAGAAGATCTTAGCATGACATGACCTCATGTTGGGGTCATAGTCAAGGCATAACGCCATCATAGCCAGTATTAAAGAGGCCATTTCATACACATTTCAGGACTTCGTGGTTCTTTCTTAAGTATTAACCAGTAATATGAAACATTTTATATCTAAAAAACGTCAGGAAACACTTATTAACAGACCTTTCAATCTCTCTTCATTAAAACTCGGGTGGTTCCGGCTCCTTCTGTCAGGTTGCTTCATCAGCAGCTCGTTCATAATCATTATTTGAATTTGCTGGACTCTGATTGGCTAACAAACTAGCCTATCAAAGCAAGGTATACTGTTTCCTGCCCCGCTGCACATGGCAACATCAGACGTTGTGTCTTCCTGTTTGATACAGTACGTCTTATGCTACAGATTTTTAGTGAGCCACATGCTAGGCGTGGTTTCAACTGGGGGAGATGCTGAATACTAACAAACAAAGGAGTTGTGATGAAACAGATACAGGCCGTTCGAACTTGGGAGAACTCGGGTTTTATCGCCACCTGTGTAGTTTGAGAGATAAAAACTGAAAGAGAAGTTGTTGACCTGTTTTCACACCCACTATGAAGGTAAGAACACCTGTAGAGCTAAAATATTCAACAGAAACCTCAGAAAAACAGTTTTTAATGGAAGGGCGTCTTTAATTCTAATTTTCTACCACCAAGCCACAGAGGTGTGTGTTTATGTCCCATGTAAAAGATACACTATGGCCAAACTCCACCTTGGTTTTGCATATGCTTCAACACAAGTAAAAGACAATGACGATGATATAGAACCATAAATAACCTACTGCTTTCTACCACCGATAATACAATATATTACATTGTTAATGTATGTCAGAGGACCTCACCAAGACCCTGCAAAGACCACCCAAGTTCTGGTTGATTTTTTTTACATCATAACAGGGTCTTCATACTGCGAGAGGAGGGGTGTGTGGGGATTTTTGTAAATAACTGCACAACACTGAACAACTCATGATCACAGTTTGATCATATTATGTCACAGAGCAGAACAAAAGAGTCCAATTTCTCCAAAATTACACACAAGACATTAGAGTCACTCAAATTAATTCATCACTTCTCTGTCTTTACCTATCTGGCCCTGCTTTTATCAGCCAGCATGTTGCTGGTGTCTGTGTTTGTACTTACATATATTAGCGGTGCCTTTAGGAATGGGCAGATAGGAGCCCGCACTCCACGCTCGCCCTTGGTAGTTCCTCTTACAGCGACCGCAGTCGGGCCCAGTGGTGTTGTGTTCGCACTCACAGCTCAACTTCTCTTTGTCATACACACAGCTATTGGCATGAAGATTGCACTTGCACCTGTAAAAGAATGAATAAATAAATAAAAGAAAGGTGAGTGTTCAGGAAGGGGATGAAAGAGGACAACTGCATAAACATGGGTTGAATGTTCTGCTTCTGAAAGAAAAACAGCTTATTTTATTTCGCCAGGACAATGCGGCTGAAAGGCAGAGCGTCCTTGACAAGAAGCACTGAAATACAAACAGAAGCAACTTCAACAGATGCTAGTTCAAAGGAGACGGACGACTGCACAAACAAATCTAACGTTGTTATTTCCTTGATCCTTTTTGTTCCCAACCCTTCCACTTGGGAAGGCAGCTCACTTTTAATTGTCCCACAGGAGGATGCATAATCGTAACAGTCAATAGACGAGGGAACACTGTGTGTAGAAAATGAACAAAACACTAAGACATGCAGTCTGAGGAAAACAAGACAAGGTAAATTGTGAAATAGACTCTTGGAGAATGAACGTATTGAAAGGCTTGTAGCTCTGCAGGACGATGAATAGCTTGGAGTTAGCCAGAGGGCGGCACGGAGCAACAGCACGACTACCTTCTCCGTGACAAATTAATATGAGATGGGATCTCAGAGGCATATTTTCCAGTTTGGGAAGAGGGACTCCCTTAAGGTACACTAAATCCTCACTCACATCCTGCTCACAGGAGCCTCCATTTAACAATAAACTCAGCAAATTCGTTTTCTGCTGCGGCTAGATCAGTTCGAGGGGGTATCTATCTGTTAAATTAATGTATGTGCCTCATGCTTCACAAAATACTTCGAGAAAAATTGAGAATTTCTGGGCTGTTGTATGACAACAAGACTAAGTGTTGGAACGTCTTCTGCACAAAAAGTCCTGACTATGTGGTTTAATAGAAGACTCTAACTTAAAATTGTGTTCATGGAATTAGAAATAGAATTATCTATTAAACACAATAAATATCTTTCTGTTGCTGTGGTCAGCTTATGTCAAAGCTTTTCTCCTTTACATACTATATTGTAGTTTTGTTTATTTGTATTTTTAGCATTTTTATGTTTTAAATTAGCTGCATTTTCATCCTCAAATATAGTTCAAGATCATTCTTTGATCATTTTAATATAAATGCCTTTAAAGGCATAATATGTTACAGTGAAATACTCACACAAGTCTAATGTCCCACTGATGTTGAAAGTAAAATTACTTTGTAACAGATCTCGATCTCAGTCGGCTGGGTGGTTGCCATACATGCCAAGCTTGAGAACTCAGAATTAGGGAGACTGTGGTTTCGGGGGGGGGGGAGGGTGTCAGTGTGGGCACAGGAGCAGAGCGGGGGGGAAGGCTGCGTGATAGTAGTTGTACGTTGTGTAGCAGCAGGGGTTTTATAGTCGTGTTACAGCAGGGTGGGACCGTTTGCAGCATGTAATCTGTGCTTGTCAGACGGTCCTTCAGGTGTTATCGCTATAAATTGCCGGTTGGAAAAAACGGATGGCGGAAAGTGTTGGAAATCGGGAGAAAGTTGGATCCGGGAGATTTTCGGGAGGGGCACTGAAATCGGGAGAGTTGACATGTATGGTGGTCACCAGCTTTTGTCATTTTAAAAACGCTGATCTGTGATGGAATCATTGTTTCCTATAACTATTACACGTCCAGACTTCCTGATTCCATAGCAAATTACATGTGAGCCCGCAAGGTTGCCAAGTCTTCAACACAAGCAGTTGCAATTTAACAACGACCAGCATTAAAGAGTAAAAGAAAAAGCCCTGAGTTAACTTATAGTCAACCTAAGAAACCTCAACATCTTTCCTAAAAATTTAGCAAATACAAGAGAAACAAAATGAGGATCAACATTGGAACTGGCAACTCAGTTGAGAGCAGATGGTTTTGTTTTTCTATATGAACAATTTGACGACAAGGTCTAATTTTTACATATTGCACCTTTAAACTGTTGAATGATATATATGTTTTACAGTTAGCACTAACAACTTGAGACATTTAAAGGCGCGTAGTTCAAAAATGTTTGGTATTTTCTTGTATTAAAAATTCAAGCTCATACCTTGTATCTCAATATTTTTTCTTATGTTATGTAACAACAACCTTTAATTTATGAAATAGGACAACCGAAAAGATTATTTGACCATTATGATTTAAACAGAACAGGTCTGAGTCTGTATATAATACTTTAAATCTGTACTAGCTCTAGTTTCTACTTTCAACCAGAAGAGTTACATGAGTCAACAGTGCTGACCATAGCTTGCATGAATAAGTATGGAATTGTATGAAAACATCTATGTGATGCTAAATTTACTCTGCTCTTAGTCTGTAAAAGTTTACTTTATTCAGATGAACTACTAAAATAATTTTCAGATTAAATTTGTTTTAGGATGAGAAATCTGATTTGGAAGAGCCCAGCTCAAGCTAATAGCTAACTCATAGCTAATGTTAGCTCATCAGACAAGTGAGGACTAATGTCTGTTTATCCAAACTGAGGCTCTTCGCAGAGCTGTCTACATCCAGTCAGACATTATTTTTTAACCTTTCCACAAAAACTCATATCAGAAAATATAAACACTCATAAAATCAAATCCACCCATCAGAAAAGAATTAGTATGTTTGTTTACTCCCCTTTCCCCTTTTTTTCCCAAGAAACTCTTTATTTTCAAAATAAATTATTTTTTGGTAAATATTAATACACAAAGAATCAAAAATTCAATTTTCTTTCCTTTTGGAGTTTCTGCTGAAGGTCACTTGAGAGACTTTGACTGTGACATTGTTTGGTTTCACTGAATTAAATGCTCTGCAACGATCACATTAGTATTAATTTAACACTGAGGTGTAGTGGGACTAATTGAGATAAAGTTGCTCATGCTGAGTGGATAAAGTAAACACAAGATCAGAGCCCATTCCCACTGGGTCTGTTTGTGTGCAATACTGAGTGAAAATGACTTCACATGGACCCTTCGTGGTTTAACCTTCAGTTTCTTTTAACGTTGGCAACATTTTAATCAGGGTCCAGAAATGATGATGCCATTGGCACAATGATGGAGACCGACAGTGAGGCCTGAGGGGTCTTCCAGCCACCGGCGGTGTTTGCTTTCAGCCAGCTCCTCATCGTGGGTGCCAGGGAGGGACTCCTCACTGCTGTATCAGCAACAACATCCTCATACAGAACTATTTAACAGTGTTTTTACTCTTGATGGCCTCTGGGGTTTTTAACACTGTCTTCATCTTCTCCTTGCACTGTTTCTTTTTAAAAGATCTGTCTCTTGACCTCTTCTCAGTTTTTGTATACTCCTCATATCTCTTCTCTCTTTCCATCCACCTGCTAGTATGTCCTTCTAAATTCTGCTCCGGTGTTTCCCGTTAATGAATATTCATGCCGCTAAGGCGTCTTTGTTTTTGTGCGGTGCTCTCAAAGTAATTTGCTCGAGGCATTACTGAGTGTGCCTGCCACCGGCTGGCTAAAGATCCTGATATGTATTCATAAAATTGTCCCCATGAGGCTGTGAGCTTAAATTGCTTGACTGGACGAATAATAATCTCAATATTAAAAAAAAAGGAAAACTTGACTAAACTTTGATTTCATTTTGTATAAGAGAAAACAACAATCATATTCTCATATCTGACAAGAGTTTAAAGTTCTCCTTGAAACGTGGGGACTGGTGATATTGCTTGGTGCAAATTCATTTATTTATTTTTTTGAGCCAGTGGTGCAGAGCAGCCCGCTGAGACTCACCATACCTGCAGCAGTTTGTCTATGACCTCTCCAATAATGGGATTCTGATTGACACAGTGAGGGTGGATGACAGACTCATTGGTGACGCTAGCAATGACAAACACAAACAAGACCGACAGGAAAAGTTCCCTTTGTGTTGTTTAAGTCCTCAGAAAACAGCTTCAGTCCTCTTTTATGCTTTGTAATGTTTTCCACTCATCTCGAAATTGATCGAGCACTTTTCATTCTCTTCATTCTTTTCCACATGGCTGCACACAGACAAAATAAAACCAGTTTTATTGAATGAATGAAAGTACTTAGAATCTTCACTTAACACTTGGTAGAAAACAATTACAGCATCAAGTCCTTCATTATACTGTTTCTTCTACTCTTTATCTGAGCTTAATCTGGATGGATGAACATCTGGATGAGAATCCCATCATCTCCACTCCCAGATCTCAGACTGTGGAGGTATGGGGTTTTCACTGGTGGCAGAATATAATCTTCATGTTAAGCCTTGTTACTGCCTCCACCACAAGGTGTGACCCTGTGCAGCAATCACCGTAGAATCCTTCATGTCTTCTTCACACTACAGTCAAGCTGGGACTCATAGTTGAACAAAACATTTCTCCACATGTTCAGATTCCAGTGTACATTTTGCAGACACCAGATGAGGGGCAGTCATGCCAGGCATATGAGGCTAGACACTGGTTCTGTGCAGTGTTTCCAGACGTACAATAATTATCGTGTTTGTATGGCAATTTAGCTCATCATTGCAATTGAAATACGTGCAGGCCGTGGCAGCATGAGCTCAATTGCAATGCAAGTTAGAAGTGATCGATAATTTTGCTCAAAATACAATAATTTCAAGCTCTTAGTACGATACTTTCACATTTCCAGTCTAGCAACACTGGTTCTGTGCAGTCTGTTCTGGATTGTCTGGGTAGAGCAGCAATGGCAATCGACTGGTGAAGGTGAAGAAACCGTCTTCTAGTGACGTCAATTTTAGGACATCAGATTCTCTGCATGTCTCTAACATCCACCTGCTGTTTAGAACTTGGTCTTCAACTTAGGAGGGACAATTTACCAACTCAACTTTGCTGCTAAAACAACAAATGGATTTTCCTTAAAAATTGCACAATTTAAAAGGGAATAATCTGGTTTTCCAACATTACAAGTTTTCTTGCCAGGAAGCATCATAACAAAAAAGAAATATTCTACTAAATTTAACCCTTTTTCATGCTAAGTTGGATTCATCTTGTGATCTTCAGAACTTTAGAATATTGTATGTAACCTAACATAACAAGAGTCTTGAACACATTATATAAAAAAACGATAATTTAATTTAGTCAATTTAATATTCAGAAATCACTCCATTTTGTTGAGCAACATCAAAGTCAAAAGGATCAACTAATAATTAATAGTATTTATCTTCAATCCAAGATCACAACATCCCTGATGTATAAAGCTGCTGATCCCAACAAATTGAGCAAAATAAACTCAACATGGTCCTTAGCTGTGTTAACTAAGTGAAGCAATTAAATTTCAATATAAACACCCGGGTATTTTCATACACAAGCCAAGTGGGTCAAACGTTTGGTTAATAAGTCCCTTTTTTCCTGCAGCACGTGTCTGCATTCAGTGTGTGTAAAACACATCAGGGTTGTGAAAAGCAGGCAGTGTGGGACGTGGTGAAGGGCAGCTGTTTCACAGAATTATACAGCTTAATTACATGAGATGAAAATGAAATAAAAACAGGAGTGGCAGCAAAAAAGGTCCAGAGGTTTGTGTTTAAGTGATTTGTTTTCAGTGTAACGAGGTAATTACACTCAGAAGGAAATTTACTGATCTAATTTTTCCTAAAATAAAAAAAATAAAAAACAGTTGAAAATTACACTTTGTGCTTCTCTCCCATTGGCATGTAACTCGTATCCCTGCAGTGGCTTAAACGAGTCAGCATGCTCGCTAACGTGTTACCTGTTAATTGCCTTTTCTACTTCTTGCCACTTGGCCTGTGGTGCATTGTGGGAAGTGCAAGGTGCAAGATCTCAGCCCCAGCTCACTGGAGATAGACCTCAGCCTCCAACCTCCTCCTAATTAAATCCATCCTCCTCATCTCTACTTCTTCTTTAAAGTTGAGAAAAGTGGTGTCTATGTGTGTGTGTGTGTGTGAGAAAGTCTTCACTCAGTTATTCCTCCTTCAAACATCAGCTTCTGGCTCAGCTGCAGAAATCATGTCATGGGCATCTTGGGAAAATGCAACGGAAAACCCTGACACACAGCTGATAAATGATAAAATTGAATCAAAATGTTGTTTTATCATTAGTGTATGAAATGTGTCATAGTTAGGAATATTATCATGGTGTTTAAAAAAATGGTTCAAAACATGAAAATACTCTTACACACTGAAATGGTTGCACAAGTTATTAGTACAGTAGTATTAGTAGTAGTATTCATCATTTACTTATTCACATATTTAATATGCACAATTTCAAAAAATTTAAAATGTTATGAGGTTGTTTTAAGTTAAGCACAAAGTGCATTTGATTATTGTGAAGGGATTCAAGTTGTGTCCTGAGGGAAAATAAAAGTAATTGAATTAATTCAACAAAAAGCTTCATATTTTAGCAGTTCTTTCAAATATATGTGAACGTATGACCCCGTGGTAAAACAATAACATAAAAAATAAAAAGGAAGCCACAAGTTAAACTGATAAAGAACTTATCTGTTTTCAGCTCGAGTTGCCTTCTATGTGTTGACATGATCTCAAAACATCTTTCCTGTTATGTGGCTGATCTGCCTGTGGCTGTGAGTGTGTGTGTGGGTGTGATTAACCTCATTTCCAACAGGTGGATCAGCTCTGGAGCGGCAGGTGTGGCCCATTCTCCTCTTCACCTGAGAGGGGATTTAAGGGGAGGATCAACACGAGACAGGCGCCAGATAGTTCTCTTTCATCGCTTGGTAGAGTTGCTAATACTGACCACATGCACATTCCTGAAAGACGAGCCCCATAACGCTTGGTCTTTCTTTTCCTTTCTCTACAGGAGTTTCACACGGATCCGACGCCTCTCCGAGGATCTGCACCTCCTGTCCTGGAGACAATCCGATACCACAGGCTCTCACGCTGGCTTGGTTCTCCCTGGATTGTTCTCCGCCTGTCTCTTCCTCCCCGGAGCCTGCACCTGCTGGACACACAGACCCAGAGCTGATCTGTTCACCCTCCAGCACCTGCACATCTCACTCCGGACCACAGACCTCTTTTCAGCCACCAACAACTCCTCCTCTCAACACCACCATCTGCGCCATCCAAGTAAGCCTTCTCTCATGTTCTCATGCTTGCTCCAACATCACAACCCCTCAGATAACTAACCTGTGCTCTCACCGTTTAGAGTTCCACGGTTCCATCCCGGTGAGGCCCGGTTCCTGTACCGCCAGCAGCACAGGAGTTACGTGCCTGGCCGTGCTCCTTTTCATAACTTCAATAAACACTTTAAAACTGTTTTGTGGTCTGGGGCTTGTGCTTGTAAGAGGGTTCGCACCAAACAGAGGCCATGACAGAACTATCTGGCCACCAGAACCCTACGGCACAGCTCCAGGCTGCACTCTCCCAACAGGGAATTCTTCTGGGCAAGCATGAGAGCTTCCTACAGGGAATGGCGCAGCAACAGACCCACATTATAGATACCATGGACAGACTCACCCGGCGATTCACGGAGCTATCCGCGCGTCTGGCGGACACCGACACTAGGATGACGGATCTCTCTGTGTCTGAACCCCAGGCCGCGTCTCCTCCGGTCGCACCTCCCGAGCCAGTCCATCGAGGAGTCTCTCCTCCAAATCCACAGCCCTATGACGGAGACCTCCGTAAGTGCAAAGGATTTATACTTCAGTGTAATCTCATGTTTAACAGTACTCCTAACTCTTTCGGCACAGACGCCAGCAGGATCTCGTTCCTGGTCGCCGGAATGCGCGACAGAGCCCTCAGGTGGGCGGAGGCGTATATCGACTCCAACCCCATCGACCAGACGGAATACGAGGAATTTCTGGATGCTTTCAAGCAAACGTTCGACTCGGAGGAGACGGAGGAGGAGACGATGGACCAGCTGCTCCGGATTCGGCAAGGGAAGCAGTCGGTGGCGGATTTCGCCATCGAGTTCCGCACCCTGGCTGCCAGAACAGCATGGAACGACTCCGCCCTTCGAGGAGTGTTTAAGAACGCGCTCACGGAGAGACTGCAGGATGAACTCTCCGGTCGTGACAGTCCGACCTCATTCAACCAGCTGGTCAAGCTCGCCATTCGGCTGGACAACCGGGCTCGGGAGAGACTCCGATCCCGGGTCTCAGCCTTTACAACCCAGGAACGACCACCACCTTCGCCGCCCCGACGGCGTCCGGTTCGCCTTCCCTCACCCGAACCGAGGCAGCCGGAACGGGTCCGTCTCAGCTACGCCGAAAGGAGGCGACGTCAAGCCGAAGGAGCCTGTCTCTACTGTGCTTCTCCCAAACATGCAGTAAATAACTGCCCGGAAGCGCCAAACGACAGCGCCCGCTAGTGAGGATGGGGATCCTGGCGGGCGGAAAGTGCCAAAGTCCCCGTTTGACTCTTCCAATTTCTATATGTTATCAGAACCAGGAGCCTGTTAAGTGTGTTGCGCTTATAGACTCCGGTTCTGAGAAGAATTTAATTCACCCAGAGTTAGTTAGAAAGTGTCACCTCTCTTTGACCCCACTGCCCGCGCCTCTTTGTGTGCGCGCTTTAGACGGTAGCTCTATGGCGTCAATAACTCACTGCACTGACTCTGTTTCCCTTGTTGTCTCCGGAAATCACAGAGAGAACATTAAATTTTTTGTTTACCCCAGCACGGAGGTTCCCGTAGTCCTGGGATACCCGTGGTTGGCGCAACATTGTCCGCTAATTGACTGGGTTCACAACCGCATCACGTCATGGAGCCCGCACTGCCTGGAGCGGTGTTTACAGTCTGCACTTCCGGTGGGTGTTCCCG
>SSNP01000074.1:662556-673239 GCA_006937955.1 Pachypanchax playfairii | reverse complement strand
CACCATTTTCACAAAACTGGACCTTCGCAACGCTTATCACCTTGTCCGCATTCGGGCAGGTGATGAGTGGAAGACAGCTTTCAAAACACACATTGGACACTACGAATACTCCGTCATGCCCTTCGGACTTACCAATGCACCAGCAGTGTTCCAAGCACTAATCAATGACGTACTCAGGGACTTCTTACATCAGTTTGTGTTCGTCTACCTAGACGATATTTTGATTTTTTCCCCAGATCCACAGACTCATCAGCGACACGTCCGGCTGGTCCTCCAAAGGCTCCTGGAGAACCGGCTCTACGTCAAGGCCGAGAAATGTGAGTTTCACACACCCACCATCACATTTCTCGGTTTCATTCTAGAGGGTGGACAGATCAGACCGGACCCCGTCAAGACTCAAGCCGTGGAGGAGTGGCCAGTGCCTACCTGCCGGAAGCAGCTGCAACGGTTCCTGGGCTTCTCTAACTTTTACCGCAGGTTCATCCGCGGTTTCAGCCTCATAGTGGGACCCCTTACGGCGCTGACCTCTCCCAAGGTGCCGTTCCACTGGGGCCCGGAGGCTGAGGCCGCCTTCAGGAACCTGCAACAGCGCTTCACGGCAGCGCCCATCCTTATTCACCCGGACACCAGCGCCCAGTTCACCCTGGAGGTGGACGCTTCTGAGGAAGGCGTGGGAGCTGTCCTGTCCCAGCGCTCGGCGGCGGACAACAAGCTCCACCCGTGCGCTTTCTTCTCTAAGCGCTTCACGCCGCCGGAGCGCAACTATAACATCGGGGACAGGGAGCTCCTGGCAATAAAACTGGCGCTGGAAGAATGGAGGCACTGGCTTGAAGGTACGCAACTCCCTATAATAATCTGGACTGACCATAAAAATCTAATCTATCTTCAGAGTGCGAAACGCCTCAACCCCCGCCAGTTCCGTTGGTCCCTCTTCTTCACCAGGTTCAATCTCTCCATCTCCTACCGGCCGGGGTCCAAGAACCAGAAGCCGGACGCGCTCTCCCGCCTTCATCAGCCCGAGCTCCCGGAGGAGCGGACGGAGACCATCTTACCTGGGTCCTGCTTCGTCCGCTCACTCACCTGGGACATCGAGAGGCTGATCCGGCGAGCGCAGGAGGCGGAGCCAGACCCTGGAGGAGGACCTCCCAACCGGCTCTACGTGCCATCCTCGGTCCGAGCGCAGGTCATCCGCTGGGGGCACAACACGAAGTTCTCCTGCCATCCTGGCACCAGTCGAACCATCGCCTTCCTGCAGAGGTATTTTTGGTGGCCAGCTATACATAAGGATGTTGGAGAATTCGTGTCTGCTTGTTGTGTGTGTGCCCGCAGCAAGCCGTCCCACCGGCCTCCAGCGGGACTCCTGCAGCCGCTCCCGGTCCCATCCAGACCCTGGTCGCACATCGCTTTGGACTTCGTCACCGGCCTCCCCATCTCTAAAGGCAAGTCCGTCATCCTCACAATTATTGACCGTTTTTCCAAGGCATGCCACCTCATCGCGCTGCCGAAGCTCCCGTCAGCCCCCGAGACCGCCCGCCTCCTGTTCCGCCATGTGTTTCGCCTGCATGGCATCCCGTCGGAGGTGCTCTCGGATCGGGGCACGCAGTTCACCGCCAGGGTCTGGAAGGAGTTTTGTGTGATGTTGGGAGCCACGCCCCGGTTCACTTCAGGGTTCCACCCGCAGACGAATGGGCAGTGTGAGCGTCTCAACCAGGAGATGGAAAGTATGCTGCGCTGTGTGTGCGAAGAAAATCCTGCCACATGGTGTCAGCATCTCTCCTGGGTTGAGTACGCGCACAACGCGCACATCTCGTCTGCGACGGGGCTCTCTCCATTCGAGTGTTCCCTCGGCTACCAGCCCACGCTCATCCCTTCCTCCTGCCCAGAGCCGGTCATTCCCACGGTCCGCACCCACATCCGCCAGATACGCCGCGTCTGGTCTGGAACCAAGCGTGCGCTGGAGCGCACGGCGGCAAGGACTAAGGCGGGTGCGGACCGCAGACGCATCCCGGCTCCCACCTACTCCCCGGGACAAAGGGTCTGGCTCACCGCTAAGGACTTCCCCCTCAAGGCCTCTACCAGGAAGCTCTCCCCTCGGTTCTTGGGCCCCTTCACTGTGGAGGAAGTCCCCAGTCCAGCTACGGTCAGGCTCCGGCTCCCCTCTCACCTCCGTGTCCATCCGGTCTTCCATGTATCCAAGGTGAAGCCCGTGATGTCCAGTCCTCTCTGCCCTCCGCCACCTTCCCCCCCGCCCGCCCGTATGATTGACGGCCACCCGGCTTTCACAGTCCGGCGGATTGTGGGTGTCCGTCCCCGGGGGCGGGGTTTCCAGTACCTGGTGGACTGGGAGGGTTATGGCCCTGAGGACCGCTCCTGGGTTCCCCGGTCCTTCATCTTGGACCCCACCTTAATCACGGACTTCGAAGCGTCCTCCGCCTCGTCGTCCTCATCCCTGCCTGCATCTTCGGCGCGACCGCCTGGAGGCGGTCGTTAGGGGGGGGGGTACTGTTATGTGGCTGATCTGCCTGTGGCTGTGAGTGTGTGTGTGGGTGTGATTAACCTCATTTCCAACAGGTGGATCAGCTCTGGAGCGGCAGGTGTGGCCCATTCTCCTCTTCACCTGAGAGGGGATTTAAGGGGAGGATCAACACGAGACAGGCGCCAGATAGTTCTCTTTCATCGCTTGGTAGAGTTGCTAATACTGACCACATGCACATTCCTGAAAGACGAGCCCCATAACGCTTGGTCTTTCTTTTCCTTTCTCTACAGGAGTTTCACACGGATCCGACGCCTCTCCGAGGATCTGCACCTCCTGTCCTGGAGACAATCCGATACCACAGGCTCTCACGCTGGCTTGGTTCTCCCTGGATTGTTCTCCGCCTGTCTCTTCCTCCCCGGAGCCTGCACCTGCTGGACACACAGACCCAGAGCTGATCTGTTCACCCTCCAGCACCTGCACATCTCACTCCGGACCACAGACCTCTTTTCAGCCACCAACAACTCCTCCTCTCAACACCACCATCTGCGCCATCCAAGTAAGCCTTCTCTCATGTTCTCATGCTTGCTCCAACATCACAACCCCTCAGATAACTAACCTGTGCTCTCACCGTTTAGAGTTCCACGGTTCCATCCCGGTGAGGCCCGGTTCCTGTACCGCCAGCAGCACAGGAGTTACGTGCCTGGCCGTGCTCCTTTTCATAACTTCAATAAACACTTTAAAACTGTTTTGTGGTCTGGGGCTTGTGCTTGTAAGAGGGTTCGCACCAAACAGAGGCCATGACATTTCCTCAGTGGTTTAGTTTTGTTGCCTGTAACTGTTAGACAGTCGGTTGCAATTTCCATGAACCTTAAGACCCACACCGATAAAAATCATGTTTTTCATGTTGTTAACATGATCTTGTGGCCTTTTTCTCATGTTAGAAGACATGTCTTAAGAAAATTAAGCTCAAATTGCATTTCTGAGAATTTCTGCATTCAAATTGCTGTGAATCAATAGCAGACGCAAAACTGTGGTCTAAAACAGACTGGATTTGTGACATAGGAAATCCACTGGGCGGGCCACAAGCATTTGCTCTGAGCTAGTGTAAACAGAGTGCCCTCTACAAAGGGGAGTGGTGGGGGATCCTCCATGCCAATGGTTCCACCTACAGCAAAGAGGCAAATAGCTAATGAGCTACTGCCACTATGCAGAAACTTCTTCCGAGAAAAGGACACAGGTTTTGTGATTTTGGATACAAAACACCATAATCATAATTTAAAGCCACTTGGACGCTTAAAAATAGATCAAAAGGTGATCAGAGTGGATCTCTAATGTCATTTTAAAAAGTAATATTAGGTGGAGGAAATTTTCTCACTTTAACTATTCAAACTGTCAACGCTTTCATCAGGGGCGGAGCTAGGGAGGGGCCGGGGGGGCACGGCCACCCCAAGCTGAGTTCTGGCCACCCCAGACACATTTATGTTTTTTGTATTTTCTATATTTTTGAAGTGCATCGTTGTTACTTTACCTGTACTAATAAGTAAAAATACTTGGACTAGTTGGAATAATAATAGATCTTTGCCACTGCTGCCAATGTCAAAATGTTGTATTTGTTTGGTTGAAGGTGGTTTAAAACTATGCATTTTTTGTGTGACATGTTGGCCCCCCAAAACATTAAAGAGGCCATTTCATACAAATATTAGGACTTTTTGGTTATTTCTTAAGTATTAACCTGTAATATGAAACATTTTATATCAAAAAAACATTAGGAAACACTGATTAACAGACATTTGAATCTGTCTGCATTAAAATTTGGGTGGTTCCAGGCCCGTCAGGCCTCGAGCAGCAGCTTGTTCATATTCATTATTCGGATTTGCTGGACTCAGATTGGTTAAGAAACTAGCCTATGAGAGCAAGGTATACTGTTTCCTGCCTCGCTGCACATGGCAATGTCACATGTACTCTCTTCCTGTTCGCTACATTATGCTTTTAGCCAGCAGCATGCTAGGCGTGGTTTCAACTGCGGGAGTTGCCAAATACTAACGAACAAAGGAGTTGTGATGAAACAGATACAGGCTGTTCAGACTCGTGAGAACTCGGGTGTTATCGCCACCTGCGTAGTTTGAGAGATTAAAGAAGTTGTTGACCTGTTTTCACACCCACTATGATGGTAAGAACACTTGTGGAGCTAAAATATTCAACAGAAACCTCAGAAAAAACGTTTTTAATGGAAGGGCCTCTCTAACAGTTCCATCTGGGCCACCCCATTGAAAATTTCCTGGCTCCGCCACAGGCTTTCATCCCTACAGCTAATAAACTATGATTTGAGGCCCTGAGGAACACCTAACTAAGGACACATGCTGACAACTCCTTATCTTTGATTGGCTGAACACTATTTGTAAGCTCCACCTTTTGGTTGATGTAAAATCTTTTGCTTATGGTCAGCATCATCTCTTGACCACTTTTTTCCTCCAATGCTGATATGCTGATTAACCCTTTAACACACAATTATCATATAGGCTAATTTTCTTGACACATTTTCTATCAATTCATAGCAAAAAAAAAAAATAATTTTTTAATTCCAACATTTCTGCTGTCTAACCTTCAAACTTCTCTGTTCTCCACCCCCCTGCTCCCTGTGTTCATCAAATCTGACCTTATTTAGCTCCATCATTGCATGTGAAGTTGTCTGTCTCCTGTGACATTCGTAAAAATTCAGCAAAGCACTTCTCATCTCTCAGGAACCGTTTAAATATTCTCTCTCGCCCAAATGTTTGAATAGTTATGGTGATATGAAGTGCACATGGTAAAATCTAGGTTGACATTATTTTCTTGTTTGTGTTCAAACTGTGATACCCTGTGAATGCTTTGTGCTGCCATAATGCATCAAGTACCCTCCAAAAGGCTATTTTCTATTCTTTTCAAAGTTGTTTGAATTTTATTTCTTGTAGAAATGGTAGCAAAATTAGTTTAATGTTAAGATAAGGTTAAATATGTTGCTAGCAACCTTAAAAGAATTAAAGGAGTGAGACACACGGGAGGGAAAAATGTTGCAGGAAGTGATTGGAGACCCAAAATGCAGCTTCACAACCAACTTTCATTTGGATTTGCAAAGTTGCGAAATGTAAAAACAATGACTTCATGCAGAAGGGGTTCTACTGAGCCTTAACTGCTTTGCTGCAATGCCTGACTGCTCTCTTGTTTACAAGAGGAAACACTGGAAGAGATATGCCGAAGCTGCCCAATTAAGGTTTGGAACTGAAACACAGAACAGAGACCCAGCTGCTGCTAAACTATGGCTGCACACGTAAAACAATATATAAAAAAAGAAATCTTGCAAATTTTAATTGTTGTCTTGGTGCAATGGTTTGGATGTTTTTTTTTTTTTACTCTGTTATACTCTCATAAATAATTCATAATAAATGTGGAAAAAAACAAGATCTTGCAAAACGAAAACAATAAATGATTTATTCAAGTCCCTCCACTGGCACACTAACAAGAATTGTCACCATCCTCCTTTAGGATCAGCTACATGCACGGTAGGAAACGTGGCTCACGCCTGCATCAATCTGTCCAAGCCATCCATCTATTGAACCCCTCAGCATTACTAATGTATGCAGTTGGACATGCTATCCAAGCAGGAGTCAATCAAGAGGTCTTTACTGCCTGTGACACGCCAAGTCAGTTCAATAGAATCGACAGGCCGGGCTTCTCTGCTCTCAGCTACAGAGGACAGGGACAACAAAAGAGAAAAGGACTGAGGAGGAGTGAGAGAGCTCCATCACTGGGAGAATAGTGTTGTATGGGCTCAAAGGTGAGACCAGGTCGAGGAGTGACATTAAATGATCTTGTCATTTTATAAATGATCGCTTTAAGCTTTAAACAGAAGCAGAGACTTTCCTAAAGATACACTTTTAACTCATCTGCAGCCTGCAAGAGCTCAGGCTGCATTTTCAAGTTTCTATTTATGAGTTCATATGCTTTAAATTGTATCTGTAGAATGTATGTGGGCCATAAAATCTCTTTATTTATATATTTGAATGGCTTCCTGCAGCAATATGGCAATTAGAAAAAAAAGAAATGTAATTTTTTCTTGTTTTATTTTTGTGCCAATGTTTTTACTAATTAAAACTTGACAACACTTTTCCCAGTGTCTGGAGAAGACATGTTGGATGTCCACCCCATCAAAAGTCAAAGTCTGAAACCATGGTAGGACCCCAAAGAACAGGTTTAAAGATACAGTATGTAAGAATTAGACCTTGTCGTTAAATCCGAGTCCCGCAGTTCATGTAGAAAAAAAAACATCTGCTCTCAGCCACTTATCCCCTCCCCTCCCTGATTTTTCTGCTGGGTTGCCAGTTCCAGTGTTGATCCTTGTTTAGTTTCTCTTGTGTTTTTAATTTTTTGGAAATGTCTGAAGGCCTATTTGTTCAACATTGAGTTTTCCTAAGTGTGTTTGAACGCCCCATCACGCGCAGCTCGGCTGATCAGTTGGAAGGATGTGGTGGTTTCTTACTTTTTGCTCCTGGTCATTGCTTAATTAAAACTGCCTGTGTTGAAGACTTGGCAGCCTTGCAGACTCACATGTGATTCGTTATGGAACCAGGAAGTCTGGACGTGTAAATAATGATTCTGGTCCAGACCAGCGTCTTTAAAATGACAGAAACTGCGATCACCTAGCTGAGATCGAGATCTGTTACAATGTGACTTTATTTTCAACATTGGTGGGACATTAGACTGTTGTGTGAGTATTTCACTGTAAAATTCTTACATACTGTACCTTTAAATACAGAAAATGTTGGCATTTTATCAGCTTGATGAAGATTGTTACACTGAGTACTGAGAAATCTCTTTTTCCACTTAAACTTAGGTTGAAGGTTATTAGTGACTCAAGTCATTGTTTTTTTCCGATAACAAGTTCCCCGGGTAGACCTAATGTTTTCACGGGATAAAATCCAGTGATTTACAGACACTAAAAGATTTGTGATTTGGACTTACTGTTTTTACTATTCATAGTTTAACGAGGTTCCATTTGTGAACAGTTACATGCTATTTTATTTATTCCACTTAATTCTATTTACAACACAATCCTGTACTGTCAGATTCCAATAAAGATTCAAACCCAAATACATTATATGTTTTAATTTGTAGTGTTAACTTAGGCATAATAATGGATTTGGGGAAATTAGTAGTAATTACCTCAGCTCAAGTATCATGCCTAATATTTTAAGATCTCAGCTTTGTTAAAAAAAACAGGATTTCACAAGGAAGAAATTGGAGAGACAACAGTTCTTAAATATATATAGTGATTTATTTACAGATACTGAATGATCGAGTGATTCCAAACCAGATTATGGCAAGATGAGGGAATTAATGGGTTAGGACAAATAAATCAAAAAGAAAATTAGTGGTTAAGTAATTGTGATTCTGAAAGAGAGATAAAGAACTTCTATTATTATCGAAACATATCAAATTATGGACACAAGCCATGAACCACAGCTCACTGTGTTTTTGGATCCATTGAGGCCAAGATGAACACTTGACTGGGTTTTCGCTCCAGGTGGCTCCTCCCGCTAACCTGACTCTTCCAGATCATTGTGTAGCTCCGTGTCCAGTCGGTGCTACACACTCATCTGGGATTTCTCCATGTGACAGCGTCTGAACAACGGAGGGACATTCCAACCTGATGGAAATGTTGATGCCTAAATATTTGATGTTTCCAAACTGGGAAAGCTGGACTGATCTGAGTGTTTGAGTTAGAGAAAAGGGCTTTTGCTTTGCTCTAATTGATGGAGTAGTCTGAAATGGATGAGACTTTATTTAGAAGTGTTATTAACTCTGAGAGAGATATTTGTTTGTTTTCCAAGAAAAGTAAAACATCATCAGCGTATAAAATGATTTTATGTGTCAGACTTGCTGTTTTAACTTCACAGATATTGTTGTTTTTTCAGATTGCAGCTGCTAATGGGTCGATAAATATAGCTAGCGATATAGCGATAGAGAGTCACATTCTTGCGTTTTCTGAGATTAGCTGGCTGTTACAGCCGTCTTGAATGGGACTGATCCAACAGTTAATGAGTTGTAGATGTACAGCTGATGATTTCAGCTGAGATTACTGAGATAACACAAATTACAGCTTCATCTTAACCCTCTATATGTACTGTATGTTAGATCCTAAACAGATTATTTAAACTGGTTTTCCTGTTAATGGATATTGCATGTGATTATTATATATTTAATATATGGATTTGTGCTTCAGGATTTTTATGTTTCTTTAATTAAACCCTGAAAAAAACTGATTTTGATCCAGGTTCTCCAGGTGATCATCAACATACATCCAGTCTACTCTTTATTTCAAAAACTATAGAAAACACAGTTGCAAAACAATTGAGCAAACGGCCTTCAGCTGATCCCAAATTCTGCTAGAGTTCTGATGAGAGTTAAAAGGAGAGATCTCACTTCTCCAGTTTTAGCATCACTTCATTGGCTCCCTGTAAAATTCAGAACAAAATTTAAAATTTTATATCTCACATAGAAAGCTCTAAACAGCCAAATAGTATAACTTTATCTCTGTTTATCTTTCCATAGAAATGACAGGTTTGTCTGTGTCTCTTTCCTGTCAGCTCAGACCCAGTCAGCCAATGCAGAAGGCTGGTTCTGGTTCTGCTGGAGGTTTCTTCCTGTTAGAAGAGACTTGTTCCTTTCCACTGTGACCAATTCTGCTGCTCAGGATGGGGGATTGTGTAAAACTGTGGATTCAACCCAAATGGCTGGTTTCTTAGATAGGAAATGTTTTATTTTTACTAGTGCCTTGAAATGTATTTTGTTATGAACTAACACTTTATAAATAAAAATAAATTGAACTGAATGATCTTCTGAGAGTTTCGTGGAAAACTGTTCAGTGCTTTGTGAGATATGTTGATAATAAAACACACACAAATCAACATGGACAACATGCATGTTTACACATGTTGCCCAGCTTGACAGGATGGTGGTTCACTCTTTGAGTTCTTCATACTCTCTCTCGTATCTCGTGTGTGACCATCTTCCATCTCTTCATCTTCTTCCACTTCCTGATAACCACCTTTGCCCTCCATTCTTTCATTAACACTTTTCTTTTGATCATTTTGAATCTTTTACCACCTTGTCGTGTTCCTGTTCTTCTCTGAAATGTCTCCTGCAGATGTTCAGTCTCTGTTCCTTCCTTTGGAAAGAAAAAAAAAAAACTGAACCTGTCATCATTCCTCTTAAGTTACTGTAACTTCACTATGATTCCCTTTAATATTAAAAGTGGTCTGTATTAATATGACATTTACCATAACACTGAAGGCTAACTTTTACAGCTCCAGTAATCTCACACTTTTCCTCTTATTTTTGTTTATTCAGGTACCTCAATCAAGAAAGTTTTTTCAATACAAGGAGGTAACTGGACTTCTTTTTCTGTCTCTTGAAAATATTACAAATGTGAAAGGTGAGATATTTTCAAGAGACGGGAAAAAGTCCAGTTGCCACACTTCTTTTTTAGGAAAATCATTTTTAGATTGACATGTCCTGGATGACTGAATCTACTCAAAATCATTCAGATAACTTGTTTGATTTACCTTCTGTTGCACCTCTTTCAAACTTAGTACTCTTTATGTTCAAGTAAACACAAACACAGATGAAAAAGTGGGAGGAGTGACTATGTTGCATCATCTCATGCTGTATGAGCAGCTGAACATGAACTCATGAACATTATCTCATAACTTTTATCATAACTTTTCTTTGACTTCAATGCTTCGGGTAGAAAAAACTTTTTTAGGGGGACAAATACCCCTCCACACCACCCTGTTACCCCTTCCTCTTCAGTGTTTGTTCAATGTTTGTACCGAAACTCTGTAAATAAGAGAAATACCAAGTGGCTTGATTCATTTTAACATAGTTTTTTGTTAATTAGCACAGACTTGTTCTTTAATTTATCCAATCTGTGTAGAAACAAACTGTGAGCATGTAGCGCTGCTGTGAGACACTACTACTACTACTACTACTACTGTCATTTAGCAGACGCTTTTATCCAAAGCGACTTACATTGAGAGAACATACAAGCAAGAATTCAAAGAGAAGGAAAAAAATATAAGGAGGCGGACTGTTTGGAGTCCAGTTTAATTCCGACGCTGATACATCAAGTGTAACAATTTTTTTTTTTTTTTTTTTTTTTTTTTTTTTTT
>SSNP01000074.1:606080-662546 GCA_006937955.1 Pachypanchax playfairii | reverse complement strand
ATTTTTTTTTTTTTTTTTTTTTTTTTTTTTTTTGTGAGAGATAAATTCTCAAATCGCTATCATAAATCATAAATTAATCCTACATTAAGACTGAAAGTGTTCTTTCACACAACGTATGCCCACTCTTACCAACCACCAGGAGGA
Source organism: Pachypanchax playfairii (assembly GCA_006937955.1). Taxonomy (NCBI): domain Eukaryota; kingdom Metazoa; phylum Chordata; class Actinopteri; order Cyprinodontiformes; family Aplocheilidae; genus Pachypanchax; species Pachypanchax playfairii. The sequence continues at coordinate 662,402 of SSNP01000074.1, read as the reverse complement.
TTATAATAGTACCAGTTACTGATGGCTGAGAAAACCAGTGCAGCTAATTAAACTTGCCACCATATTTACTCAGAAAACTATAAAGGTTTGTTGCAGAGCGAGATTTTTTTTTTTCTGTTTCCAAATACCTAATTATTAACAAGTCAAATCATTAGAAGGGTTACTGCCACATCGACGGTTACTGTTGAAAGAACTTACTGATGTTTTCAGTTATTTTGTCTGTGACGGAGCTATAAAACATTCAATTTACTGTCGTGATGTCCTGGTCAAAGGATCCTCTAATCTCCATTTTATAAAATTCAATCTACCATCATTCATAGCCGTGACCCTGTATCACCCCTGAGTCATCAGGCTCCACTAAATTACATTATCAAAGCAGTCTGAAAATATTCTGTGCATCAGATTTGTCTGTTTGATCATATTTTCTATAGGTTACAGTTGTTTTGTGGGATCCTCTTCTGTTTGATGGTCATATATAATGAGCATCATCATTCATTGGCCACCACCACACATAGCACACTCAGAATCTCTTTTCGTGACTCATGGATCCGGTTATCAGAGAGCTTTTTCCACCCATCAGTCAGTGTTGCCTTCATATCAGAGTCACATATCACGAGCAAGATCTCGCCATGTCAACGCTGTAACTGTATGTGAATTGGCAGCCACTCAAGGTGAATTAGACAAGCACTGCCATGACGCTGTTAACACTTTGCCGTCTGCTTGAAACGCTGAAACTGCTTCAGCTTGTGAAGGGGGAAATACAGCCATATGGCATTTTCTTCTCTGATGAGGTTTTCTTCTCAAGTTGTCCAAGCCAATATGGCTGGCTCAGTGGGACACCTAACTGATGAGTGGATGGACAGGTCTTTTTAGTGTTTCAGGCTGCATAGAGCTCATCATTATTCAGAAATGCTAAACTCAAAGGTATTGCAATTGTTACCACTTGTGTTAAGTGCTCTCAAAGATTATGTTTCATTTGTTTACTGTAGCGGCCTAATCCTGTTTAAGGGTTGAAGCCTTTCCCAGAAGTCTTTGTGTGGGAGGCGGGGAACACCCTGGACAGGTCAACAGTCCATCATAAAACTTGTGAGAAAATTGAAATGTTTCAAGATAATTTGGAAACTCCTTTGTGAGATACAGGCTTCATGCACTGAACCAACAGAAGTCATGTCAAGTTTATTTCTAGAGCATTTTAAAACACAGCGTGAAAGCTGACCACAGTGCTGTACAGCAAATTAAAAAATAATGCAAAAAATAAATGAAAATACAAGAATAAATAAATACTTAAACACAGAATAAAATAAGAATAAAATACAATAAAAGACAGGCTGTAAAATCAGTAGTAGGGGTGTTGACACAACAGATAACATCAATAACTAAAAGCTAACTTAAAGTAATGGATTTTCAGGTGAGATTTGAATGAATTTATAAAGGTGGACTGTCTCACGGAGAGAGGGAGATTGTTCCCTAATGTAGGACCAGTAAATGAAAAAGCACGTTCACCAGAAACATAAATATTCACAGAAATAATAATTGTTCTAATTCATCAGACTTTTGAAAGTTGCTGTCAAATAATAAAATAAAAAAAGGAAAAATGGTCTAAGCAATGGTGATCTTTTGTAAAGCCAGAAAGGATTCCAGACACCACTTCAAGTTCCTGATGTACAATATCCTGACTTAGTCAGGAACAAGGACTGGATGGAAAAAATAAGTTTAAAGAGGCCATTTCACACAAATTTCATGACTGTGCTTATTTCTGAAGTATTCACCTGTAATATGAAACATTTTATATCTAAAAAAACTTTGGCTCTAACTCATTAATTTTCATCATGCTAATTTGCTGGACTCAGATTGGCTAACAAACTAGCCTATGAAAGCAAGGCTTCATGTTTCCTTCCCCGCTGTGCAAGGCAACAACGCACGGAGTCTCTTGTGGTTTGATACGTCTTATGCTACAGCTTTTAGCCAGCAGCATGCTAGGCGTGGTCTCAACTGCACAAGCTGATGAATACTAACAAACAAAGGAGTTGTGATGAAAGAGATACAGGCCATTCGGACTTCGGAGAAATCGGGTGTTATCACCACCTGCGTAGTTTGAGAGATAAAAACTGAAAGAGAAGTTGTTGACCTGTTTTCACACCCACTATGAAGGTAAGAACACCTGTGGAGCTAAAATATTCAACAGAAACCTCAGAAAAACTGTTTTTAAAAAACTGTTTTTAATGGAAGGGCCTCTTTACGATACAAAAGTTTAGACAAAAATGTTGACAGAGATTCAAACATCCTGATTAAAGCCACTTTAAAAGACTTCAAGAAAGTTTGGCTTCATATTGTAATTAAGATGAAAAATCACTTTTGGCACAACAAAAGTAAGGTTTGTGTTTTTCCATTTACCATTTACTATGCAGGTTTTTCCAGCATCTTCCCAACCTTTACCTGATGCTTAAGTACGAATAAAGTGGTGAAGGCTGCCAGAGAACGAGAGGTCAATTAAGGGATTAGTCATGAAATCTTGACAGGAAGACCCATCACAAGTGTGGCTGCAGTCACGGTAGATGGGGAGGAATCACGCCGAAAAAGGCCTCTCCATTAATGAAATGGGTCGCCACATGAATGTTGAATGTGCTCTGTCGACTGTGAGTAAGACAAAAATGCTTCTGATACGGCTGATCTCTGTGCAGAGACCACTTCTGGCAGTAGATGGTGACCCTGTCTAGACGATAAAAAGGCTTAATGGGAATTCAGACGTAAAATGGCTCGTGGTGTCTATCGAGGATGTTCTGATTTTAATAGAACACCAGTAAACCGATCATGGTTAATCGCTTGACTTGTTGTATTGGTATTTTTCAGGGGTTTGGGATTGATGCTTAGAAAACCATTACATCTAAGGCTTGGCAGGTATAAGGGAACCAAAATGTCAATCCTTGAAGGTTTACAGGAGTCATTTATGGATTAGAGTTAAAATGTTGTTATGAATATTGTTAAGTGCTAGGGATTTATTTGTGATAACTAGTTTTAGGGTAATGGATGGAGAAAATGCATCATCTTAAATGTGAGTTCCCACATAGGCCTAAAGAAAAGTGTGTGTGTGTGTGTGGGGGGTGGGGGGTGGGGGTGGGGGGGGGGATTTTAGATTAAAATCCATTTGAAATAGATTTGGATTTATGGATAATAGTATGGAATAGAAATTGCCTGGAAGAAATATTTTCTGAAATGCACACACGCAAAAAAGACCTGCCACAGCCTTATTCATGATACGAGCCTCCACATCCAGTACACAGCGCTGTACACCAATGAAGCATGAATGGTCATGTCACGCGGGCCACATCAGAGGTGCGGCGTTCCAGTTCGAAACATTCAATTTTGTTGTCACTGCTGACTTCTAATAATGCCAAACTCAATGGGGGCAAATCTAAAAGCATGAAACACAAGATCTGCAATATCAGCAGGGTAGGACTCAGGAAAACGAACAATACGTCATCAAGTTAAAGTGTAAACTTCATCTTCCAAACTGAACAACGAGAGTCATTTCCCTCTGGAGGGTAAAAATGGATTTTTGAGAACTGCGAGGCTGATAAAATTTTTCATGTCGGTTATCTCTTTGCTCCTCATATCTCTGGACTTGCTTGATTCCTCAGACTTGTGATAAAGAGACAGAAAGATCAGCTTGAATATTTTTTGTGCGTTCTTTGTCAGTATGTGGCAGCTTATCACTTAGATAGTTTGTACATAAAACTGCAAGTATACTTCATTTAATCTCTAAAAATAACATGAGCTCTACTGTATGTATTCAACATGATCAAAGTGTATGTATCAGATGTGTACCACAAGCACCAGTAACTTTGAATGTCTTCAGTTTTTATTTTATCTTCAGAATTATCATTTCAAATATTAAAAAAGATTATTTAATACTGTGAGAATTTATGATTTTTCTTTAGTGGTTAAATTTGAAAGTAAATGCAACACAAATGTTTTTTATTAATATTAAGAGTGTACGGAAGCATACTGATGCCACAGCAAAAAAATTATCACATTATAACATGAACAATGTATTTTTCAATTGTTAATTGTTTTTTGCATTATAGTGAAATGATTATTATGACATAATGACATTATTGGCAAAACCACAGACTGTTACCAAAAGACGGTTTATGTGCAAAACATTTTACAAAGTTAAATATTTACCAAGACAGACTAACTTTTTGTTGTTCTGACAGGTGTGTACTGCAGGTAGGAGAGTGATGGAGTAAAACCTCATCAAAAAATAACAGTGTCACTTTAAATATATTAAGGAAAAATAAGAGAATTAGCAATTTCTACAAAAAGAAGTAAACACTGTTCCATCTTTTTTCAGTTTCCTTTTTTTCCTGCTGAATTTTTTGCTCATTTTGTTTTGTTCTAATGGATACACAGATTCTATATGAAGAAAAAAACACTAACGAATCCTGAGGACACACTGATGCATCTTCTTATATTTACACCTGGTCTCATAACTTAGCTAGTTAGCTTCTAAAGGCAGGGCTAGTTAGCTTCTAAAGGTAGTTAGCTTCTAAAGAAAGGGCTAGTTAGCTTCTAAAGGTAGTTAGCTTCTAAAGACAGGGCTAGTTACCTTCTAAAGGCAGGGCTAGTTAGCTTCTAAAGGCATGTCTAGTTAGCTTCTAAAGGTAGTTAGCTTCTAAAGAAAGGGCTAGTTAGCTTCTAAAGACAGGGCTAGTTAGCTTCTAAAGGCAGTACCCACACACAAGGAGATAATACGCCGTACACAAAGCGTAAATAACAAAACTTATCAAGGGAAAGAAAACGTTGGCGGGGCAGCAAAACTTAGAAGAGATGGAGGAAGCATGAAGAACAGGAGGGAGAACCACATGACAAATAATCTGAGAGCAACGAGACATAACTAGACACCAATTTATATACAAACAGGAAACAAAAGGAGTCGATGACTTAACTGAAAACACCTGAGCCAGAAACACAAAGTTACTGTGGACACACGGGGAAAACAGGAAGTACAAAAGATAGCAAAATAAAACAAGAAGTGAAAACACAAAACAAGATGCGACTAGAGAACAACACACAGGACCACTGGGGAGACATGGAGGAACAGAAGCGTAACAAAAACCCAAAACAATCCCATAAATCAAAACCTTATAGAGGAAAAACAAAACCACAGATAATAAGACAGGAAAAAATAACTCTAAACAGAACATAAAAACCCAGAGACCTAACACTTGGAGTATAAGGTATTGATATCTATCCATTGATACTGACTAAAGATTGTGTTTGATAAATGTGCAAAATACCTCAGTTGAATTTTTTAAAGGCAATCGTACCCTGTTCATTCAGATTGGTGCAGCAAGACAACATTCTGTTGTTTGTGTTTCAATAAAAACGTAGCTGGGGGTTTATGCAGTAAAATACAATACGTTTAAGCTGGATTGTCTTTGAAAAGGGGCAATTCAGCAAACAGAGACTAAGCAGTGAAAATCCATCCTTCTTTCATCCTTCCATTTGTATGTGAGAGTGGTAGGCCGAGTTGGGAAAGAAAAAGGAGGCTTTCAAAGGCAGTGGGGAAAATTTGGAAGGGAAAAAAGGTAGCTTATACATGAAAACAAACAGGATTTTAACACTCACGCTCACTCTTTTCAGAGAAACACAAAACTATCAAATTTAAATATTTCTCTGTGGAGAAATCCACAAATTGGAAACTTTTTGCTTCTGACACATTTTGTAGTGATTTTCACTCACCTGCATCAATAAACTGACATTACCTTATTTACTCGACACCACTAGCATAAATAAAACCGTGTTCACTTTCCTCAATAAGAACTAATTAGTAGTTTGAACCAGTGATTGATTGACAGGTGGTACACAGAATATTTTTGTCCAGCTGTCTGGAAATAGAACACAGATGTGGTGGATTCAACTTGTTATTTCTGGAAAGTGTATTGAAAGGACTTTTGTTAGGAAAAGGCACCACACTAATAAGGTTTATTTCATGTAAAATCTCATCATGTCCATTCACAACTTTTCAAGGTATTCTGTAAAATGGACAGATGAATAAATAAAAACATAACCTCCTTGGTGGCAGCAATAACTAAATAAATCCTTGAATTTTATCAGCCTTTGTTTGTCTTAATTTCTTATAATCAGCATTGGCCATAGAAAATCGACCAACTTCTACTGCAAAGAAATGTCTTATCTTTCTACTGACCTTTGGATAAGTTAGTTAAATTAGTTAAATAAATAAATAATTTTAACTTAAAAAATGTTTCTTGCTGAATGATTTTTGGCCCATTACCGAAAAATCTTTTATCAAGAAAGAACCAAAATAAAATATTTGGTTATAAGCACAAATCTGTTCACTGACAGCTGATTTACTGATCTCAGGACCAAACGTGACAAGCATCATCAGTATCTAAACTTTCCTAAATAATTCAGGTTTTAATTTCTCTGTCATAACAGTCGTCTATAACAGTCTCCTTTTCTTCATCCTCTTCTTCACTTTTAAGTCTAAATCCGATAACATCAGCTTTAATGGTTTACCAGCTTTCCTTTCATCATTGGTCTGATATAAGTGTTGGATGTTTGTGATATGAATAATTCTGCAATGGCAAGTAACCATGTCATGGAGCACCTATCAAGATTTTATCATTTCTTACAGCCTGACATGTACAAGTGAGTGTGGGCCTTTGAGAATCTGGAGCAGTTTGACTTCAAGAAATTCAACATCGTTGGGGTTGGCTCTTTGATTTAAGTAGAGAATGCAGATGCATTAAAGTAGGCTGTTATAAGCCTTATTTCCAGAGGGTTTTCAACTCAGTTAATCAATATGTGTTACTATTTAAATTTATTATTACATCATGTTTAGGGAAAAACATTGAGTCCAATTTTGATTTGAAAATAGAAAACAGTGAGAAAGCAGCTGCTGACCCTGAATAATAATTTTTGCACTATGCTCCTTTCATCCTGACCCTGTTTGACACTGCATTTTCTTTTGCAGTTTACATATGCATTGCTTGGGTTTCTGCAGTTGGGAGGATCTAATCAATTGGATTGGGGTGCCAACTTTTTTATTAATACTACACACAAGGGAACACGCCCACGACATCTGGCTCTACATGAGTAAAAAAGTTGGATGAATTGGTGAAAGCTTAACACAAGTGAACCTCTGGGGAAAAAAAGCTTTAGCTAAAACCTCAGGATGGCAGGGGTTACTGTTATTTTCTGTATGTTTTAAACTCCAGGACGATAGATGGAGTAAATAAATCATATTAGAACTTTTTCTTGGAAGGATTTGTCCCTGTTTGCCAGCTTGTTCCTGCTTTTCTTCAGCTGGAGATTGGTTCTGAAACCCTTCAGATGTCCTGCTCTCCAGACAGCCTTAAATCTAGTACGCAAACTTGGCAAAGATCTGATGGCCTTTGTGGAGAAAGCTTTTTCTGCACATATGATCAAGGTGAGCAAAAAGTTCCTGCTCCAACTGATAAAAAAATTCTTTTGAGCCTCTCAGCGCTGGCAGACTCACGCAGGGAGGGCGCTAGCTCGAGACGGACTGAGGGATGAGGATCAAAGGTAGGGAGATGGAGAAATGGTTTGGAATGAAGTCAGGGAGTCACACGTGGTGTACATGCTCATGGAAGAAGGAAGAGAGAGACTGAGTTCATGGCGACAGTCAGTGTTGTATGATTGGTGGAAAAATAAAACGCATCCAAGCAAACAAATAAAAATCAGAATGGGAGGAAACAGGAACACCCCCATACGGTGGTCTAACCTCAGCTGTCAAGTATATCTTAGATCTTTTATCAGGCAAGTTAAAGACAGATGTAATGACTTTCTGAGCTTGAGAGAATATATTTCAATTTCCAAAGTCACTATTTATTTACAATCAGAATAAAATGTCCGGTTGAAAAACATTCACCTGAAGCTAATGGGCTAAATGAGCTCCGAACACTTCTGACATTAGTTTGAACACACCAGACACTCAATAATAAAAGCTGCAAGTTGATTGTTAATGAAATAACTTTTATCAAGGCCAAGAACACAAGAATATCACAATGAGGGAAGGAGAGGGGCAAAGTGGGCATTTTAAATAGTGTTTATATGTGCAAGTATATCAAATTTCAATCAGAAAAAAATATGCTGATGAAAACACAGCAAGACAATGAGGTTTCAAACTTTGTTCAGGACCGAGTTCATAACTTGGAAAATCTGAAGATCTAGTATGTAGTGTCATTATTACAGGTCCAGTTTGTTCAGAACTGCATCTTTTGTCATTTAAAATATTACTTTCTTTTTTTTGCAGCTTCTTGTTTCCTAAATGCAAAGAAAATATTTTGAGCTAGTGATCCCACCACATTTCCTCAACTCTAAAAAAATAATGTGCATAATTACTTCCCTAAATAGTAAATAGTGTGTATTTGTATAGTGCTTTTTTAAAAATTCAAATAACTCCCAAATTTCTTCACATTACAGTTTGTCATTCACCCATCCACACACACATTTGGTGGTAATAAGCTACACACACTGACAGAGGCGAGGCTGCCAGACTCAGGTGCCACCGGACCCTCCGACCACCACCAACGGACAGGGCAGGTAAAGAGTCTTGCCTAAGAACACACTGGAAAAGTGATCTTTTCCAGACGGAGCAGGGATTTGAACCGGTGACCCTCCAGCAGGGCCAGCTCTAAACTGCATGGTGCCCTAGGCAGAAAAGGGATTTTGGCGCCCCCTACTGCCCAGAACAGAAACAACGTAATATAACTGGATTACATTGCAAAAAATATTTATTTATACTAAAATGAACAGTAGATATGATAGATATTTAATTATTACTTATTTTGCTCTTTACATGAGATGAATGGTGTGTCCAACAGTTTATTCAAGAAAAAAAAAGGAGAATTTTGCTCCCCCTCCAGCAGAGGGCGCCCTAGGCAATTGCCTAGTCTGCCTATGCCCAGAACCGGCCCTGCCCTCCATTTACCAGATGACCTGCTCTACCTTCTTATATATTGCCACCACAATAACTGAATAGGCCATAAACCATATCACAGCTGTGCCTTGCTATGCTGCAGTGTAATGTAACTCATATGTAAACAGAAACAACAAGCAGATATTAGGCATCTGCTGTCACTTGTATTTCTGCACTTGTATTTAACATTTAACAATGTTTTTGTTCGCATTCATGTTTAGAATTTTTCTGATTAACTAACACTAATCTTATTTTCTGTGTATTGTCACCCGTGTGGATGCTCAGACTTTCCTCTGACACTGACACACATTGTAGTTTCTGACTCAGACTCAGTGACCATTACAATCATCTCTTAGTTTATTTTTGCTGGACAAACAAAAGGCTTTTTTAATTGCAAACTAACATGTGGCATGGTTGTTGACAGATGGTCTGAGTTATTTGGCACAGTGGCTTTTGCTGTCCTGCAAATACGGCGCCCTCCCACACATTTCAGCGGCCTGATAAAAAAAGGGGCTAAAATGCAGAGCACAGCACAAAGTAAATAGATGCTTATGGTAGCACATGGGTCGAGAGAGCCAGAAAAGCGAGACAGTGTGAGACTAAGGAGGGTAGACAAGTGGAATGACTTATTCAAGGGGGAAGTGGGCAGCAAGAAACATGAAATTAGCACAAATAGATTATCTGTCAACTACAGGCAGACCTAAAAGCAAGCCAAGCAGTGTGGAGGGAGAAGAAGAGGGGGAAAAAATAGATCGACCTCTTGTTTGTTCCTCCCTGAGGGGAGTTCTGATGGAGCCATCACTCGCCAAATTGCTGATCTTTATTGGGAACAGCTGTATCCAAATTGCACATGCACTAAACTACACCCCAATTAGGATGCACCAATAATAGGACCTATGCACCATGAGACTAATAAAACCTCTAATCCCTTACAGATGGGATATTTTTGCATACCTTAGGTGAAAATCTTTGAATTTTTTTGCACTTTTGACTATGAATGTTTTGTGCTATTCTGGATTTCTTCTTAAATATTTTACAGTTGGGATTTCTGATTTACAATGATCAGTTAAAGACAAATACATTAGTCCAATTACTATGACAGTTTCACTTGCATGTTGTTTTGCAAAGAATTACTGTTAAATTTCTTAAGTCTTCAAAGCTTCAAACAAAGTATACCATTTAATGTCTGGGTGTTAAAATGTGTGAATTTCACTTAATTGGTTTATTTTCCACCTGATATTATCACTACTTTATTATTAAATATGAAAATGTTAAATTAGATTTTTAAGGCTTCAAATTACATAAAAAGCAAGTGGAGCGGCTTCCATTATGGAGGGAAACTAAAAGTAAAACAAAAACAACAAAAAACATAGATAAACTCAAAACTTTAGAATTTGAAAGGTGGAATTATCAGTTTTCTAAATTTAAATCTAAAAACTGCTAATTCAAAAGTTTAAATAAAAAAAAATACAAAAAGACTGGATACACAGAAGTAGATGGTTGATTTAACACAGGTGCAACTAAACAAGCAGAAAGAAAGTTAATGAAAAAGGACACTCTTCAAAATAAAACATGAAAACTGGATACAAAACAGAAATAAACTTGACGAGCAATTAGAAAGAACTTGAACATTTGAAAACCATGAATTTTAGATTATTACCAATTCTTCCTTTCATTTATCATTAAAATTTGGATTTTAATTAGTGTAATTATATTGAGTGCATGAAGTGCAGGCAGGATTACATTCAGACTGTGATAGTGAGACGGATCCACGCTGAAGTCTGATATTCTTATCAGAACAGAATTATTAGACTCTTTAACCAACTGCCCCTTTCTGACTGAATTAAACTGCAACCCTCAGAACAGAACCTGCAATTCACTTCAAAAAGAACTTAAAACAAAAAGGATATTTGAACTAAAGTGACTCCTTCTGGTCTAATAAATAAAAAAGGATTATCTGTTTATGTTAATATAATTTACATTACGAGAGCTTGATTAGGTTTTATTCACTAAGAAGGTAAATAAAAATATGTTGTCGGAATGCAAGCGCTTTTACATTTTGGATCCTAGTTTAATGGTGGCCATTTAGATGTTGTTTGAGTTTGTTTATCTCTCCAATAATAGAACAACTAATGGGTTAAGGTCTCTCATATCTGGCCAGAAACCCCAGAGTCCCTCATGAGAGAAGAAAAAGAGCAGGACTGGGAAGGTGGATGGAGAAACCGAGCGCTAGAAAAAGATCCGTTAGCGGTCTGAATCTCCTCCAGCTTTAATTACACTCTATTGATCACAGGCAGGAGGAGGGAAAAAGACCAGGAGATCGTGTGAAGAGGGAGAGACAGTTGGTGAAACTGCAGACTGGAGTTACTGTAAAGCATTAAAAAAGTGAGCCAGAGCAATTATTCGAAAGTCATACAGTAGATCATTGGAAAATCGTCTACCCTGCCCTCCATGCTCTCTCTGTCTCCTCTTGGCCATTTAGTACTGCTGATACAATGAAACAGGGAAGGTGTCGAATTCATTTAACTCACAAGCCAGTGTGCACTGTTTGCATTCATCTCACAGCTGCATGCCTGCTTTAATTTGAGATTCTTGGCATCAACCCCCTCCCAGCACCTTTGGTCTAGTCGTCCCTCTGTAATAGAATGCTCATGGCTCACACTGCAACAAATTTGTCTCACAACAAATACAGCTGTGTGTTACAGATGCAAAAAAGAGTCTTTGTGCAATTAAAACTCTGCTTGAATTTTGACCTACTTTGCCAAAACGGAAGTTGTCTTACTCACAGTGTTGCAAAAACTCAGCAAGCTTTCTCACTGTACTTTCTTCCACGCCAACTCTCAGTCCTGATCCAGACGGATGCTAACTGTGTCCAACAGTGATATTTGCCAGATTCAACCTCCGTGGCTCAGCAAAGTCTCTCCTGGAGAGTCTTACAGAACTACAGTACACTCTGGGGTTAAGAAGCTTACGTTTGATGTATGACGCCTGGTAGAAGGAGTTGAGTAGTGATCGGCTGTGGGTGGGGAACAGAGTGTGAAGACCCTTTGTGTAGAATGTATCTCATTATTGCTGAACTGTGTGTTACCTTTGGTAAATAGTAGAAAACATTTCTCAGGCGAGCTTCACTCCAAAAGCAGCAGGCTGGCAAACGACCGAGGCCCGATGGAGCTGCACAGCCATTGCTCAAGTCTACAGCCCCGCGGGGATGCGTGAGTTCGGTCATGATTAGTCAGACAGAATAAATAATCTGCACTTATGACAGGCCTCTTCATTTCAGCGTGCATTGAATGGATGCCCCGTCAAACTCCTTTGTGTTGGTAAACTCCCTCCAGTTATTTTTGTTAAATGACCTTCTCAATCACACAAAAAGTAAAAAAAAATTGGTTTCTGAGTGACACATTCATTACCATACTTTTATGTGCTTAAGGGTATCTGACCATTTAGTGTGCATTATAGTGACATGCATTATGCTTGGGCTTTTTTTAATGACATATTAAGGAAATACACAAAGAGGAACTTGGTTCAATACTTTCAAGGCAAACAGTATCTCACAGCGAGATAGTACTGTGTTCTACTCCTTGTAGGGACATAGAGTTACAGTGTTCGCTCAGTGCTTAACTGGGTTTTTTCTGGGGACTCCAGTTTTCTCTCATAGTCAAAACAAGTACAGTGGATGACGTTTATATGCAAAAAACTGCTGCGCACATTCTCGTGTAATACAGAATCCATACGTGTATATGCATAGCACTGATGGATATATGCACAAAACCTTGAGGTATCATACATGAATCTCCCTGAATCTCTCTATTTCTCGCTAGTTGCTTACTGTGCACCTCCTCTGGTGTTCTCCCATGCACTGTTGCTGTCAGGTGCCTGGAACTAGGGTGCCCTGAAGTCAATGCACGTGCGTCTGTTCTGTTACTTACGGTGTCATAGTGGAACCATTCTACAAGTATAACTCAGTGTTTTGTTCTCTGGTTTGTTTTTCACTAAATTATAGCTTTCTTTAACCCTAATATATTGTAATCGCGTTGTTACATAATTTCTGATTATCTGTTATCAATACCGAACACTGCTGCCCGTGTTTACAGTCCAAATGACCACCGACGGATAAATGCACACAACACATATATTCACAAAACTGCTTGGCACCGAGGTCGTGCATGTAACTGTCGTTCACTGTATATGTTAGATTACTTACTGCCTTGCGCACATTGACCTGTGGAGACAAGTACCAGCTCTCTATGTAAAGATGTTTCAGTAAAATTCTTGCTGAAACTGTAGGATCAGAACAACAGAAAGTGATTTCTAATATTTCATTAAATTGTAACATTAACACTTAGACTCAACAGGCTGATTGAGTTCTCCATGCAGCCACATCTGTTAGAGCAACTGCTCTCTGCAGCGGCTCGACGACACTTCTATCTGCAGTCAACCTTAAGAGTTTATTTTCAAGCAGAGGCACAATGCAACAAAACACCCGGTCTAGCAGCTCGGCTTTAACACTTCCTACAGTTTCCCTTCAAATATTGTGATGTTCCACTACCCCTGAGCTTCTGTACAACAAGCCCTTCATGTGTGAAGAGTAAAACAAGAATAATTAAATCTTAATTCCTTCAACCCCACAACCACCTCAATTAAATTGAAAACCCACACTGTGTAAAACAGATGCACTTAAGCATATGCCCCTGTGGTACTTGCTGTAGCATCAAAAACGCAAGGGAAACTTTTGTTGGCCTTTTCAGCTAACAGCATAATGGTGTCTTGTTTTCAAGTTACATGACCCTCTGTGGAATCGGTAAATCAAACGCTAATTACTGTGCGCAGTGACCTGATGGTTGAAATGCTACATCTGATGTCTTCCACAGACCAGCAGACAGCTGAGTGGGTTTGTCCAAAGCAGAGTGCTTCAGCAAACCGTAAGCAGTTTGGTTAATTAAGACATGCTGACATCTCGTGAACTCTGCAAGGCATTATAGATTCACTGCCTAAGTGGAAAGAATTGTTAACCGTAAACACATTTTTTCTCACAACTGGGCAGTTGCTCAATAGTTGTCCCCAAAAAATAAATAAATAAAATAAAAAAACAACTAATGAATAATCTTTTCCTTTTCAACCTTTAAAGCACTCACTTTGTTTATTTTTGAAACAGGTACTACTGGTGGCTCTCTAGATCCATGTAGTGATAATAAGAATAAAATGTTATTATCAGCTATTAGAAAATAAGTTAATAAATGATAATAAGCAGAAGTCTGAGGTAAAACTAATAAGCAAAGGAAGCTATAAAAGATGACTAGTTCAACCAAAGTACCATCATTGCTTCAAATATAAATAACAGTGTGTGAGAAATGTTTTTAAAAATATGAAAATGAACAACTTAAATTTTACCCTTCAACCATGGTTAGGCCTTAGGGTTTGGCTATTTTATGTAAAACATGATTATAAGATTGTCATCAAAGCCTTAAAGAGGCCCTTCCATTAAAAACGTTTTTTCTGAGGTTTCTGTTGAATATTTTAGCTCCGCAGGTGTTCTTACCTTCATAGTGGGTGTGAAAACAGGTCAATAACTTCTCTTTCAGTTTTAATCTCTCAAACTATGCAGGTGGTGATAAAACCCAATTCTCCCGAGTCCGAACGGCCTGTATCTGTTTCGTCACAACTCCTTTGTTTGTTAGTATTCGGCTGCTCCCACAGTTGAAACCATGCCTAGCATGCGGCTCACTAAAAAGCTGTAGCATAACGTAGCAAACAGGAGGACATGACGTCTGACTTTGCCATGCACAACGGGGCAGGAAACAGTATTCGTTGCTCTCATAAGCTAGTTTGTTAGCCAATCTGAGTCCAGCAAATTTGAACAATGAATATGAACGAACTGTTGACGAAGCAGCCAAAGAAGCCTGATGGAAGGAGCCGGAACCACCCGAATTTTAACGCAGACAGATTAAAGGGTTGTTAATCAGTGTTTCCTGACGTTTTTTAGATATAAAATGTTTCATATTACTGGTTAATACTTAAGAAATCACCACAAAGTCCTGAAATGTGTATCAAATGGCCTCTTTAAGGTTATTGAGATCTTTTTTTAATCTCATTTCCTACCCAATGTTGTCTGATATTCCTCTAGTTTCTACACATACTGTAGGTTTATGCTTGCTTATATATGTATGTATATATGTATATGTATGTATGAAAGTATTCTCCTGTGTGACCTTGGCTGACCTGATCAGTGGCGCCGGGCACACGTGCCCCTGGCTGCCACGGAGAGTGAAGGTCAAGCTGTTTTCTGTATCTCAATGTAATTTCCCCCCGTGGGACAATAAAGGCATATCAAATCAAATCAAATCTTTGTCAAAAACTTAAGAACCACAGTTCGAATTGGTTATCAGTTCTCTAGTTCATCATATACCATGAATAAAGAAGACTTATTTCTTACCTTCCCTGAACCTTAATGTCAGAAATGGCATAGAAGTATCTTGATAGATTGTTCTCATCCACCATTGTAGCCCCCGTGGCTGGCCGGAGCAGCCGGATTCTCAGATCAGTTATGGTAAAGAAGTCCCTCAGGTTCTTAGTTGTGTCCAGTTGTCCATAAAGTGAAGCCATATTGTGGAGCCTTGGTCCAGCGAACAGTGCGAATCGGTCCTTGATCTCAAAGCGTACGGTTTTGTCATACTTCCATACATAACCTCGAGAGTACTCCTCAGTGCAGATGATATCTAGCAGCGTATGCTGAGTCAGGTCCTGCACCGTCTTGGGTTCCATGGTGAAGGCGTCCAGGCAGTCAGTGGCGTAAAACTGGTAGGGCTGCCAGCTTCGACCGTAGTCCAGAGATTTCTCTAAAACCATCTGCTCTGGTCGGCCAGACTCAAAAGTGATGACGATGTCATCAGTCAGCTCGATGGTCTTGTTCCAAGAAAGTGTTATGTTAACCAACAGGGCCTTTGGGTATTTCTTCCAAGACGTGGACTGCCAGAAGGTTGTGGGGTTGCGACCCTCAGTATCGAACATGAGTTCTGGAGGGTGTGCGAGCTCCTCAGTGCTGGCATCACATTCATTGTTACACATGTACGGATTCTCCTGTAAAGAAAGAGAAGAAAAGGAGATGAAGAGAAAAATAATAAAAAGCTGTTAGCTGCAACAGATAACAAGAAGCATCAGATTATTTTTAGCTTTATGTTGCACTGTTATCTCTATCAAGACCTCATTTAACTCACGTTTTTACCATGATTTTACCTTTTATGTCACCTCATTAATTATCCTACTAATGTAATGTCATGTCATTCAGAGGACTAAAATAATACGTTTAATGCTTTTTATGACAAGTATCAGATTCATAAAGGTTTTCATGTCTAAGAAACTATTCATTTCCAGACATTTTAATGAAATGAATATCTCCCGAAATACCAGATAAAAGCTTTTTGATCTCTTTAAATCTTTAGATACTTTAAGAAAAAAACGCTGGTATCTTCTTCCAGTTACTTTTTTGTTTGATTAAGTACATTATTTATATAAAACACGCTTGTAAATATTATCAGCAGCTGAATCTTTCTCATCAACCTCAGTCTGACAAACAGATACTGAATTTGTTTGTCATTCAAGTCTCAACTTGACTTGTGGTTTTGAGAGTCTCTTCACAAGCTCAGATTCATCAAGCACTTTGCTGGAAAAGGGTCTTTCTGAAAACATTTGTCCAATTCACCACAAATCATTACAAGGCAATGTTCTCTCTCCTGCTCCCTGGGGGCTCGAACTAGCTGTTAGAGGAGACGACACTCCTCCAAGAGGACCTTTCAAGTGCTACAAGCTCCAATTTATCAGGACAAGATAATCCACTACTTGATTAGGTGGAAGATGTCACCCTGTGTGTGCATGCATCTGTGGGTGTGTGTGTGTGCACGAGTGAGTGAGGAAACAGGGAGAGTAGCTCGACTGATGTAAGACAGTGTAATGAAGTAGCGAGGCAGAGATTGAGTAAGTTAGAGGGAGAAACAGCTCCATTCGGCTAATAAGCTTTGTGTTTTTCCTCGTCCTCCAACGCAAGGTGACAGTGAAACAGGGTTCTGTCAGGCCTTCTGACTGCTGGAGGCCCCCATTAATATCCCGTCCTGACCGTCCCCAACAGGCTTTCCAAGCACCGGACAGCAGAGACTTGGAGTAAAAGGAGGAGGAAGATGGCAGGGTAGCAGTGAAAAATTCCCCTTGGCTTTTAGTGAACCATCTCATGGTATGAGGTTAGGTGCGCCATTAACTCCAGCATCTGGTGCACCTTAAAATACACAGACAGATGTGTAATAACTCATAGGCGACAGTTATGTGTGCTTGGAGGCTGTGGGCAGTCGCTCTAAAAAAACCCCCCAAAAAACACTCTGTATGCACTACAGATGTCTGCGTTGTTGAGGGACTACTTGTATGTAAATTTGGGCAGGTGAAGGTTTGACTTCAATCTGATGTGAATTTTGTTGGATTATAGAAGCAGAAAAATGTTAAAGTCAATTTCTATGTTTATGTTAAAAACTGTACCCTAAAATGGTGAAAAGAGTCAATATTTTACTGGACCCAAAATGCAGATAGTAATCAAAATAAAGATTTGATAAATTACAAGGCTGACATGGCAAAAACCAAACCTGACATATAAACTATAGAGCTTATAAGAAAACCCAAGGAACAAGGGAACTAACCCGTGTGATATAGACCAGGTACTAAAGTAAACAGGTGATAACACGAAGGTCTGGCAAGAAGCAAATGAGAACAAAAACAATATGTATATATATATATATATATATATATATATATATATATATATATATATATATATATATATATATATGTATATATATTTATTGTTTTTGTTGTTGTTGTTTTATTTATATGTATACTGTGTATATATACATATATATACACACACACACACACAGAGGAGGAGTCATAAGTGTGTAAGTGAAGCTGGGAACCTCTCAACAACCAACATGTCCGCACATTATACGACCATATAGGTCGATTTTGGAAAGCTCCAAAAATACAACCCGTGAGAGCATTTTCAAACGACCTGTCGGAGCGTTTTCCGGGCTTCGCAGAGAGTTACTACCAACAACACATGTGTGCACCTTCCCAGAGGAGCTGACAGATACGCATCCTCGAGGTTTTGCTCTGGTCAGCAGAACAAAACAAAAATTCTGCAGCAATATGTCTCATTTTAGTTCAACAGTTAGCTTTAAAATGTAAAGATACAAGGACACACTGTAAAGCTGAAAATTTCATGTTAAAAAGTGGACTGGTTAAAGTTAGGGTAGTCGATAGGGGTCGCATATGGAATATAGTGTTGTTTTCAAAAACGACCGAAGTGGTCATATTTGACGTGAGGTCGGGCTGTCTCAACAGGATGAGATACCGGTGTAAAGGCTGGGAGATCGAAGTAACTGAGGACACCTGAATGACACATAGAACATACTAAAAACAACTAATTCCAGAACAAAAGCAACTACAATGATAGAAACACGAGCGCAAGTAAAGATAACATACAAACACAAGACAGAAGATCCAGAACTGAGAATAAAATAAAAAACAAAACTGAACACAGGAAACTAAACCCAATAAATATTCTACAAGATTATGAGGGAGAATACTACGAACCAAGATATGAAAATACCCCCCCACCCCCACCAAAAGGGTACAGAAACAACAAAAAATAAATGGTTGAACTCAAGCAAATGTAATAAAAAATCCTGTCAGGGCAGGAAATTCTATTCTAGGTTTCTTGTTTTGAATTTTATCTTTAAATGACAAAGACATGCAGTATTTAAGGGATCAAATCTCCAAAAAAATCATTACAAATTTATTTTATGAAAACAGATTTAAAATTAAAGCTAAAAACACTCACTGCGTATCAGCAAAAAATGTGTATCCAAAGAAAAGAAAAAACCCACATCCATGAAATATCATGATCATAAATAATGGTCCAAAATTTTAATGATGCTTTTTATTAATTGGACAGATAGAACAATGTAATTATGCACTTCTTTTTGATATTTTACTACATTAATAAATAATGACATTAAAATTTGCATTTGCTACCTATGAACTTTTCTTAGTCATGTAACCTACGTATTTACGATGCCATATTGGAGAGAAAAGGCAGGTTAACCGGTGGATTACCAGACAAAAATGTTCCAGCCTGTAAAAAAAAACACTAAAAACCACCACTATGGCAAGTTTGAGTACATTGCCTGTTTTGTCAGAGGTTGTACATAAAACTGGATGGGAACCAGAACAAGAACTGCAGAGATCTGAACTGCAGACATCGGGATTAGAAGTGGACTGTATAAAAATAATTTTCTTCAAGTCTGAGTTTGTCAGCAACAGAAACCCTGAAATCTTTACTGTGTGTGTGTTAAAAAGAGAAGGAGGAATGTTGATGTAATCATAGCTTAGTGCACACAGTGTATCTGTAAATTATTAAAACTACAGCAGAGGCAAAGTCACTTTTTGACCCCATCTGCCTCAACCTGCAGTGATTTCTGCTAAGCTTCCTCGACCTAAGATGACCTGCAGGGTTACAGTCTGACCTGCAGATCACCAGACGGCAGAAGAAAAAATCTGAAATCATGTATTTTAATTACACTTGTGGTTTTATATGCAAGCTTTGTAGAATATAAAGTACCATCATGATAATAAATAAATACAGCCTCTTTCTCTTTCAAGGTTTTATGTATCAAGATCTGAATTTGCTGTAGCTAAAACGTTGCTCACATTTCAATGTTAATAAAATATGAAGTAGGACTTTTTTTTAGGAGTTTTTGTTTTCCTACCCTGGATTTTCCACAAATCATATAATTGTTGAGTATTAGATCAATATTTTAGTACACCATTAGCATGCTGCATGGCGGTGCAGTTGGTTAGCATTTTTGCCTTGTAGCAAGAAGGTCACAAGTTTGACTCCTGGCTGATTTATCAGTGTAGAGGCTGCATGTTCTCTCCATGGATGTATGGATTTCAGCAGGGACTTCTGTTTCTTCCCACAGACCAAAAATATGCAGGGTAATAACTCTAAATTGACCCTATAGGTGTGAGCGTGAATGGTTGTTTGTCTATGGAAGCTTGTTGACTTTGTACCCTGCCTCTTGCACAATGAAAGCTAGAGACCATCTCCCTGTGACTCTGAACAAGAACCACTGGGTATAGAAGTTGAATGAATGGATACACAAACAGCACATAATCCTGCTGCTGATTAGTCTGAGAAACCCAAATAATCTCAACATGATACTCAGGTTTAAGAATACTTGTCAAAAACAGACATGACAACTACAAAAAGGTATGAAGAGAAAAAAAGTAAAAGATAAGGGATCATCTAGATCTGTGGCTCACAATCATTCTATAGTGAGCATCACCTCAGAACATCATCAGCCCCTGATGTCTGTGGACAAAAACTCTTCCTTGAATCAATTTAATGATCCTGAAAACAGCAGCAGCAAATCTACAACAAACCAGATCAAAGTGTTGCTCAAAATCCAGACCTCAACATATCTGAAAAGCTACTGTGGAATTTTAAGGGACTCTTCCTTATTCAGACAGCACATTACCTGTCCAACCAGAGACAGACATATTCTGGATCACTGTTAGACCATCTTAAATGACGCCTATTGTTCTGTACCAGCTTTGGGTCTGTCTGATCACTGCAGGGTTCATCTTCTCCCTTCCTACGGACCGAAGCTTAAATGTGTCAAGCCTGTAGTCAGGGCAGTTAGAAGATGGACGACTGAAGCAAAGGAGAAACTACAGACCTGCTTCGACTGCACTAACTAGACTGTTTTAAAGCTACTGCATCAAACCTGGATAAACTCACTGACTCTGTAACATGTTACACCAATTTGTGTGTGTGCCAACAAAAACCTTCTGCACGTTCAACAACAACAAACCCTGGTTACCCCCAAATTGAGGCAGCTTAGACAAATCAAAGAGAATGCAGACAGCTGTGGGAACAGACTCCTGAACAACCAGGCCAGGAACACAAAAGGAAGGCAGAGCAGCAAAGAAGTGCTACTCTGGAAAACTGAAGACTCATCAGGTCCAGATGGTGTGTCTCCTTCCTACCTAAAGGTTTGGACTGAACAGTTGGTCAACATCTTCACATGTTCTATGTCTAACAATGTCTCTTTATCTTACATATGTCCATAAGTACAATAACAGATGTGAACTGGGACATGATTTCTTGTGCGTGTAACATACTTGGCCAAATAAACCCAATTCTGATGTTGTAAAGAAGCAAGGGTCCAACGTCATACACTATGGATGTCAGCCAACTACACAACTGGTGAGGTAATACAGCACACAAAAACTAAATCAGGACTAAACAAAGTGTTGTTGATTTTTTTGTACCTTGTTCCTGCATTTTAGTTGAATTTTAATTGAATAATTGCATGCTATAATATGTCATATGACTTTATTCAGGTGAGAGATTTTCTAATTTTAAAGGAAATGTGTGACCAAGAGAATATCATTATCATCTTTTCAACATCTGGGAACATCTGGGCCTTTAAATACATAAAAGGTTCAAATTTAACACGGGTGCTTTTGTTTTACTAGAACACTTTCTATTTACTTGTTAACCCTTATCTAAAGTTTAAGTATGATGTTGGAGAAAACTCTCCTTTGTAATGTTGAAATTTAAGTTTGAATAACAGTACGGCCCACGTGAGACTTCTCAGCAGAGCTGAATAGAGTTTAATACAACTCTCTAAAGGTCATGCTGCTGCCTGTGTGTTTAACCTGAAAACTAAAAGACAAAGACTTCTGACATGAACACTGTTGCTCTGCTACTTTTAAATAAAGTACATCTGGACTATTACAGCAACAGACACACACAAACCAACTGCCAGCCTCACCAGCACATCTCTGTAATCAGACAAAGATGTATCTCTATCGATCCTCCAGGCCAAGCAGCTGAAAATCTGCTGTGTGTAGCACCTGGCAGCCCTGGCCGCCGGCCCAATGAATCCACCCACCCACCCACCCACCCCACCCTTGAACACACAGGTTAAAACCTTTCATTAGTGTCTCCTCCACTTCTTGCTTAACGACAAAATACTGCCTTTATTAAAATCAATAACCTCGCTGGCCTACCGGAGGAGAACGCGGAGATGAAAACGCTGAGTGTACAGCCTTGTGAAAATCAATCGCAGATCTCTGTGTTTTACTGGAGGGCGCTGTCGAAGCCTCCCCTCGTGAATGGCCCACATTAAAACAATTGATAGCAGCCGGCACAACGACAGCAGCATTTCTGTAATTACTAAAGATGTTTCTATTAATCCCAACGTGATGATGAGTGACCACACACGGGGTGGGGGAGGACTGGGGTGGAAGGGGAGGGGGGGAGGAGTAGCTAATGCAGATTACAAAGCCACTGCTGAGGTCACGCCAAATCAGTGCTAATAGAGATGCGTCAAACCCACCCACAACACACCAGCCTAATCCGATTATTAGCATTGTGATGCAGTCAGATAGTCAAAAACTGAATGTGTGTATTGTTGTGGGTTTAAGTTGGTATTTATTGCAAGAACGCGTTCATGTGTGACTTTCATAAACTATCAAGAAGCTATTCTAAATTCCTTTTGCATAGTTCCTATTATTGTTGGGCTAATTTAAGCAACCAACTGGAGGAATAAAAATAAGCAGCCTGCAACGTAGTGGATAATGAACGAGACTAATCTCATTCAGCTGCTCTCCACAAACCAGCATGATTTGCCACGTTCAGGTCAGGAGGAAATATTGTTCTCTTTTGTTTTGTTTTGTCAACCCACACTTCTTAGACAAGTTCAAACAGTTTGCCTGACAAACACATTGAGTTAACGTTTCACATCACTCATCTGCAGTGAGTGACAAAGCGTTTTCAAAGAGGACTTTATTTCAACATCTATACAAAAGTGAATTTTACTTCTCAGTTTTCATTAGAGGAGAATCCATTAAGCTGCAGCTGGGATTCATGATGAGTAGATGTAGGGATTTGTCCACCAAAGAAGAAAAGAGCAGATGAGTTACTGAGGTTTTGACCACATCTAGTTCCTAAATAAGATATGACCACAGTGGTTGACAGCCTTGGCCCAGTCTCACTGTAGCAGATGATGGAGAATGGGACTTGCGGGAATATAAATTTACTAACTGGAGACAAGTCATCTAGATAGATGGGCTCTCACCAATCAAACAATCCGTTTGTGTGACAGATGTCTCCGAGGTGGAATCAGATAGTGAACGGATGCTAGTATTTCTACTCTTTCTGCTCATTTTTGTTTCAAAACATTGTATTTTCAAAATAAATCAGTGTCTAAATTTGAAATATCTGAGTTAAAATAACATATGAATGGAACCATTTAAAAAACTTCTTTCTACACTGACGTGGATTTAATTCCTGTTTCTTTTGGGTTCCTTTTTTCAACACAATCTGCTCTGATTGATCAGTTGATTGCTCAACATAGCAGCTAAGTCTTTTATTGTGATTGTGATATTCCGAGGTGCGAACAGGTTTTATATTGCACAGCATCTGTTAAAATGAATAGTTTCCTTTAAGTGTGGACTTTAAGCCTCTTGACACTCCGACCACACCCCAAAAAGATGTGAATTACATTTTTAAAAAACGTTGAAATAAGATTATATAAAGGATTTAGTAATACTTTTAAATTGTTCATTGATATGTTGCCAAACATATTATATAAGCATTAAAACAATAATTCATTAAGTGTTTCTAAAACAGGACCAAGACCCTATTTGTACATAGACCAAATTGCCATGCCACTGTGAATCCCTGGTTGATGAATGGTTCAGATGAACTCATTAAGTAAGGCTACAATCACAGATCAAACACAATAAAGCATCATTATTCTTGTGGATGTTGGACAGACCTGGTAAACAGAAATGAATAGTTAGGGTGAAGTTGGAAAGTTTGACAGAGGCTCCTGACCGAGAAACCTTCAACTTACACCTCCGCAAGAGTTTTTTTCTTCATTTCAGGGAGGTTGGGGACATGAAATCAGAGAGGGCCAAGTTAAAAGCCTCCATTGTGGACAGAAAGTCATTGGTACCTGTCATGGTGGCAAGTGGAGGACCCGCAGGTCGACAACAGTGAAGGGTGTCAAGCTGAAAATGGAAGCCTCTGGGGATTTGTTTTCTCAGAGGACTCCTGAAGAAGCTGACATGTACCATGTGGCTAGAAGGATGGCGGTTTCTGTGGTCGCAAAAACTAAAACTTGAGCATGGGAGGAATCTGGAGAGGTCATGGAGAAGGACTTTTGGTTGGCCTCGAAGAGGTTCTGGCCCATCCCAGGCTGTGTTTGGTTTTGGTAGAGAACTGCTTGTTGGACAGCAGAAGGAGTGCTTTGAGGACCTCCTCAACCCCATCACCATGTACTTTACTGAGGAGGTAGAGCCTAGTTACTTAAGGGGATTTTAGTCCATCAAATTGGCAAAGGTCACTGAAACAGATAAAAAATGCCCAGCGGCAAGGTGCCAGGGGTGGATGAGATTTGCCCTGAAGGATCTGGATGTTGCAGGGCTATTATGGTAAATGGTAAACACTAAGTATTGGGCAGCTGTAGTCCAACGGGGAAGGAAGTCAACCTCTGATCAGGAGGGGAGCAGTTCAGTCCTTGGGCAAGATACTGAAATCCAAAACTGCCCCTCGGGTGTCATACAGACTGCAGCCTTCTGCTCCTCAGACATAGGTCAAATGCAGTAATCAATTTCCTTGTTTGTAACAAACTTGGACAATAAATAAAATCAAATAAATAAATCAAATAATTCTATAGTGTTTTTTTGTAGCCTGATTCTGTGCTTTTAAGTGGGCCAATAGCAGTGGTATGCAAAACCAACACTTTTTTTAATCAGCATCCAGCATTTACCAGGACAAGTTTCCCCATGCAGTAAGGATTAGTCAAGACAGTCTAATGGGCAATGCCTAACTCACATTTTTGGGCTGATATGATCAACTCTTTGGCACATCCATTCCCTCACCTTTGATCAAAGTAATATTGGTTAATTAAGTTTTGCCATTTTAGTTGAACAGAATTATAAAAGAAGTGACTGGAAATGGATGAACTGCAAATATGGTGGAGAGGCACAGAAAAGCAGTGAGTAAAAAGGCTAAAAAGCCATAAAGGAAGAAATGAAATGTGCCAAACTCACTAATATGTTAAACGTACTAATATGTTTGTCATTGCCACCACCAGTCTGACTGCAGCAGCAGGTGCAGGTGTGCAGGGCCAGAAAAGGAAGGAGAATTAGTTATACAGGGTGATTTCGAAGAGGATGAGATGTGACCTAGGAACAGATTGAGGAAGAGGGCAGTTACTGTCAGTCCAATAAAAAGTAACCAAAATGTTAATGAAGAGGGACGTTTCATGTAGGGAGGTCGGAGGGCTGGTGTGTGTATGTGAATTTGCCTTTATTTCTTTTGTGTTCATATAATACTATAAGTATTTAAATTGATATAAAGTTCCAGTTTGCAGGTTTTACAACGTACAGTTATTATTATCATGTAATATTAGTGAAATATTGATATATTATTATCATTTATTCTAAGCAATTATCTCTCTGCTGACCTAAACATAATTTAAACTCTACCTAAAATCATCCCTGCTTGCTTCTTTTCTCTGTATCTTTCTCTGTTTTTCATACTTTAAGATTCCACTTTGTTGAGCAGCTCTTTATTTAACATACAGTAGATAAATGGTCTTACTATGGACATAGTTGTGTATATTTGTATAAACAGTATATTTTATAAAACACTGAAAAGTGACTTATCACTTTTTTTATGTTTTTAAAGAGCTTTTTTATATCATTATTTTTCCAGTTATTTTTCATGTCCACGTTAACACCATGAGGATTGAACATAATAAAAATGGCTCTATGACACTTTTATTTCGCCTCATGGATTTGATTTAGAACGGGGTCTTTTCTTTGTAATTTCTATTCACTAAAACTAGTACTCTATAGTTTGATAGATAGCTCTACATGAAAAATATGACCCATATTTTTGTCCCATATTTGCATGACATTAAGGAGAGAATTGGTATTGTTTTCCACTTAAAGAGGCCATTTCATACAAATTTCAGGACTTTGTGGTTGTTTCTTAAGTATTAACCAGTAATATGAAACATTTTATATCTAAAAAAAAACATCAGGAAACACTTATTAACAGACCTTTCAATCTGTCTGCATTAAAATTCAGGTGGTTCCGTCAGGCTGCTTCGTCAGCAGCTCGTTCATATTCATTATTCGAATTTGCTGGACTCAGATTGGCTAACAAACTAGCCTATAAGAACAAGGAATACTGTTTCCTGCCCCGCTGCACATGGCAACAGCAGACGTCCTGTCTTCCAGTTTGATACGTCTTACGCTACAGCTTTTAGTGAGCCGTGTGCTAGGCGTGGTTTCAACTGCGGGAGCAGCCGAATACTAACGAACAAAGGAGTTGTGACGAAACAGATACAGGCCGTTCGGACTAGGGAGAACTCGGGTGTTATCGCCACCTGCGTAGTTTGAGAGATAAAAACTGAAAGAGAAGTTGTTGACCTGTTTTCACACCCACTATGAAGGTAAGAACACCTGTGGAGCTAAAATATTCAACAGAAGCCTCAGAAAAACCGTTTTTAATGGAAGGGTCTCTTTAAAGTACTAGAGACAATGACACAAGTTGAGAGCACCCAGTGCACAGTGAACACATGAGTAATATCTTAAGCCATTTATAGCTACAACTCCTCAGAGGTGAGTGTCAAACTGAAAACTGTTCATCTTTTTGTAACTATTTAACCATGAAAGGCTCCTAGCAATGGCTCTTTTATGCTGAAAGTGCCAATAATTGTGAGTGTTAGGCATGTTTTTGGAGGAAGACTGGAAGAATTGCTGTCATCTTTCTTTCATTTCAATTGCAAATATTTATTCCACTCAAAATTTTTCAAGACACAGATGACCAGTTTGAACAAATCTACATATACTGATATATATTTTGAAATATAAAAGTCCTTATTTCTTCTGACAATAATCTAATCCTATATGAGACCATAAACACCACCTGTTCCTGCAGACTGTAAGAAAAAATTTATATTAAATTAGTGATTTTTTTTTATTGCATCAGCTGTAGAAAATTTCTCCCCATCCTTTCCCTATAGAAACAGGTATATTTTTTGTTGTCCCCTTTTTTCTTTGCTATCCCCGTCTTGTTTTTTTCCCCAGAAAGATCTGTGTGTGTGTGTGTGTGTGTGTGTGTGTGTGTGTGTGTGTGTGTGTGTATGCATGTGTGTGTGTAGCACAGAAGGTTAAGGGTTAAAGCTATCCCTACACCAATAATGAGACCTTGTGTTCCACAATAGATTTCTTCACCCCGATCCACGGGCTTGTCTGAGGCTGTGCTCTCTCAATTTCAGAACCTCTCCCCCTATCCACAGTCAAGCTAGCGCCTTTACTGGATCCCCCCCAACCCCCCACCCCACCCCCATTCCTCACATGGTGATGAGTGCTGCAGACAGAAAGAGGGGCTTAACCTGGACGTGGAATGAATACTGCATGCCAGTGTGACAGATTACAGTGGTAATAGACACCCGGGCCAAATCCTGACAAGGATTACAATCATATATTTTCAAATGGCTCAGGGTCGGTTGAAGGTTGTCTGGCCTGCACAGTGTCAACAGAGCAAAGCAAAATCACTGACACAAGCAAATATATTCTGTTTATAGAATTTAATCCCATTTTTCTTTCATAAATTTAAAAGAATTTTAAAAAAATTACTATTTGATGTTTTTCTTTATAAGATCACACCAATTTTATACATCAAATATGAAGCTAGAACACTGCAGACCATCAAACGTTACACTCACACATTCAGTCTATTTCTTATGTGCTAACAAATTTCACACAAAATCATCAACTTGTAAAAAACTCCATCCACTTTCTTGTTCCTGTGCAAGGTGGCAGGTGTTTCTCCAGCAGTCATTGGCTGAAAGGTGGTGGTTACACCTGAACAGGTTACCCAAGAGTAACCAGCAACTAATCCCAGAGAGCTATTTTAGAGAAACCAATTAACCTAATCGTATGTTTATTTAAAATGTTTTTCATGTTTTTGCCATGTGAAGAAATGACGTCCCAGAAGAAAACTCAAATGTGCACGGGAACAACATGCAAACTACACTCACCGGCCACTTTATTAGGTACACCTGTCCAACTGCTCGTTAACACTTAATTTCTAATCAGCCAATCCAATGGTGGCAACTCAGTGCATTTAGGCATGTACACATGGTCAAGACAATCTCCTGCAGTTCAAACCGAGCATCAGTATGGGGAAGAAAGGTGATTTGAGTGACTTTGAACGTGGCATGGTTGTTGGTGCCAGAATGGCTGGTCTGAGTATTTCAGAAACTGCTGATCTACTGGGATTTTCACGCACAACCATCTCTAGGGTTTACAGAGAATGGTCCGAAAAAGAAAAAATATCCAGTGAGCGGCAGTTCTGTGGGCGGAAATGCCTTGTTGATGCCAGAGGTCAGAGGAGAATGGCCAGACTGGTTCGAGCGGATAGAAAGGCAACAGTGACTCAAATAACCACTCGTTACAACCAAGGTAGGCAGAAGAGCATCTCTGAACGCACAGTACGTCGAACTTTGAGGCAGATGGGCTACAGCAGCAGAAGACCACGCCGGGTGCCACTCCTTTCAGCTAAGAACAGGAAACTGAGGCTACAATTTGCACAAGCTCATCGAAATTGGACAATAGAAGATTGGAAAAACATTGCCTGGTCTGATGAGTCTCGATTTCTGCTGCGACATTTGGATGGTAGGGTCAGAATTTGGCGTCAACAACATGAAAGCATGGATCCATCCTGCCTTGTATCAACGGTTCAGGCTGGTGGTGGTGGTGTAATGGTGTGGGGAATATTTTCTTGGCACTCTTTGGGCCCCTTGGTACCAATTGAGCATCGTTACAACGTCACAGCCTACCTGAGAATTGTTGCTGACCATGTCCATCCCTTTATGACCACAATGTACCCAACTTCTGATGGCTACTTTCAGCAGGATAATGCACCATGTCATAAAGCTGGAATCATCTCGGACTGGTTTCTTGAACATGACAATGAGTTCACTGTACTCAAATGGCCTCCACAGTCACCAGATCTCAATCCAATAGAGCATCTTTGGGATGTGGTGGAACGGGAGATTCGCATCATGGATGTGCAGCCGACAAATCTGCACCAACTGTGTGATGCCATCATGTCAATATGGACCAAACTCTCTGAGGAATGCTTCCAGCACCTTGTTGAATCTATGCCACGAAGAATTGAGGCAGTTCTGAAGGCAAAAGGGGGTCCAACCCGTTACTAGCATGGTGTACCTAATAAAGTGGCCGGTGAGTGTAAATGCATTTATATAAAAACATTCTGTTTATAATTTATGTTGATGCACAAATCACAGAAAGCAACAATACAGGAACTTCTTTTTCATATTTCTTTGTGACTGGTTGAAACACAGAGACACCTTGGCTATGTTTCCTGACAGGCAGCTCTCTTCATTAATAGAACCTTGACCCAACATTAAGTATGTACAGTTCAGCGGTAAGTGATGCCTCAATTGGAAGGAACTCAGACAGAAGAACAGATTTATGTGAGATTGATGTAGAAGAACTTTGTCCTCATTTTTTTAAAGGTCCTGTATCATGAAAAATCAACTTTTTGGAGCTTTTAACCGTGTTGTGATGCTATTTCTTTATTTAAAAGACCTCCAGAGTGCTTTTTGGCTTAATTCGTGCATTCCTGAGTAATCCTCCTGAATCCTGCGCTCTGAGCAGCTGCTTTACTCTCTCATGTAAAACGGCTGAATTTGAACCCCGTTACGTCACGGCGTCGTATCAGGAAGTTCCTGACCAATCCCTGCTGCCCCTGTTGTAAAAAAACACTCCCTGTTTTTTCTCAGGTACGAGGCGAGAGTCCGACGCAATTAGCACCTACATTTCGTTGTATTTCATTCTAAAAAATGTCTCGTTGAAAATGTGCATTTGGCTGTGAGAGTTACAGGAGTTTATTCAGTGTTTCTAAACAACAACCCAATCGCACTCACAGTTGGGAGGCGGGGTTTTAGGTAAACCGAGCGTTTTACTTCCTGGTCAAAGAATAACTGGAGAATATAAGTTATATTTCAGGACAAATGAAGTGAATATAACTCAAACTGCTGTTAAATTACCAGATTAAACCTCCACACATCAGCAAACACATCATCACAACAGATTTTTATTTTGTTGCTACATTTTTATTTTAAATTAGATCAACATATAATGTTTTAAAATTACAAGGTACATGACTCTTCATGTTCATGCAAATTGTACTTGTCATTAGAAAATATTTAAACAGCTATTATTCAAATCCAATAATAAAATGGTAAATGGCGTGTACTTGTATAGTGCTTTATTCAGGTCCTATGACCCACAAAGCGCTTCACGCTACAGTATGTCATTCACCCATTCACACACACATTTGGTGATGATGAACTACACACATGTTGTAGCCACAGCTGTCCTGGGACACACACTGACAGAAGCAAGGCTGCCAGACACCAGCGCTACCGGACCCTCCGACCACCACCAAAAAGGCAAGGTGGGTTAAGTGTCTTGCCAAAGGACACAACGGCCAGGTGATTTTTTTCTCTGGGCAGAGCGGGGATTTGAACCGGCAACCAGATGGTTGCCAGAGGACCTGCTCTACAGCCTGAGCCACAGCCGCCCCCAATAATAGCCCCAATGTACTTTTTAATAAAAACACGTTTGTTTCTCTCTATTATCTTTTTATGTAGAGACATTTTTAAGTATTTTAGATATAAATGCACCAACTTTAAAATAATGAAAGTTTGATGATTCCAGGGACAGGAGCTTTGTAATTGTCCATGATGTGACTCCCAGCTGCCTTCAGCTACTCTGTTTGAAACTTGCTGACAGCTACTTACCTCTGTATGCTGGAACATGTTTCCCTAAATGTCTCCTTGAAGCTGTGGACTCCACCAATGAAACTCTGTGTCAATAAAAACATTGAGAAACTAATCTTGGTGCTCAGCACTTACCTCCCAGACTTACCCATGTTCACCTCTCCATCCTCTACACTCCTCGGACCCCTGGATTCCATCCTTGCCCTCTAAACCAGAGACAGAAAAAATAACAGTATGGCCCTCTTTACACAGAGCAAAGACTGCTGAGAAACCATTGAACAACCAAAAAATAGCCAGGTCTCAGCGATCTTTTAGAGGCGTAGAAAACAACATTTCTGTGTAAATACTCCTGTGCTCAATAAAGATCAACAACTTACTTTCACAGAAATCCATGGAGATCATTGAGCAACCTTTGCAATCACGGGGTGCTCAGTAGAAGACCATTGTGTGCTCATTAAAAAACCCTGGTCTTTGTTCTGAGACCACGAGAAACCACTGAGAGATCATAGAGAGACCAGTAAAGATCACCCGGGGATCGTTGAGAAACCAGGGAAAATGCTGCTGAGCACTGCCTGAAGCAGCGGGGTATATATAAAAAGAATTTCTAGACTAATGTCAGTGACTGTACAGAAGAAGAGTCAATAACAGAAGATGACCAACCAAACATTGATCCATTGTGTCATCCTAATCAGCACCTTAAGACATCCTAGTATCTTGACCATCACCTTCAGCTTCAGTTCTTGGCTTCCTGCTTTTTTCTTCAGAGGCATTCTGCAGTGGTCAATTCATAGTGAAATTGAAAGGCAGGAACCTTGTGACAGTACACATGACAATGTGCTCTCTATTATTACTCAAGGATCTCTCAATGAACGCGAACAGTCTCTCTTGGGTTTTCAATGAAGTCTCAGTGGTCTCTCAATAATCTCTCAACAGACTGGTTTCCACCTCAGTGGTGGTACATTGGATGCTCATTGAAAGACCGCTGAGAAACTACGGAGAGACCACGGAGCTCCTTGATAGATCCAGGAGCTTTCATTGGATGACCACTCAGAGATTGTGTCCCACAGAGACTGATGAGCGAGACCACTTTGGGGTATCCCAAAACTTAGTGGAGACCTCAGAGACCATGAAGATTGCACAGCATTTGTTGAGAGACTGCTTAGAGACCCAAGACATTGCTGATAGACAGCGGAGGGACCCTGTAATCTTTTTGGTCTCTCAACAGTCTTTGAACAGTCTCCACTTCTGTGTAAACGGGGTATACCAGGAAACAATCCAATTCTTTCAACCAGTTATATTATTTAGATCTTGTCACCTTTTTCTGCTGCCACAATACCAGCTTCAAGCTCAACAAGAATTGATTGTATTTAAATAAAACATTTACTTTTGTCACAGTCTCTGGGTTTTCAGCTTCCTGCTCACTATGACATTAATCAGAATGACAATGAGGTTTATTTGGCTACACACAAGGAATTTGATTCTAATTCACTTTTCCTTATGTACTTACTGACAGATATCCATAAAGATAAATTATATTGTTAGATATAGAACACACATGAGATACATTAGCAGCATAGTCCACCATAAATATCTTATTGGTGATGGACTTCAGGTGGTTTAACACCAGCCTTTCAAAGATTTCATGACCACAGACGTCAGGGCGATGGGTCTGTAGTCATTTAATCCCTGGATGGAGGATCTTTAGGGGACTGGGATGATGGTGGAGCTTTTGAGGTAGAACGGGACTTTGCAAAGCTCCAGTGAGATGTTGTGAAGATATTGGCCAACTGTTCAGTACAGACATTTAGATAGGAAAGAGACACACCATCTGGACCTGATGAGTCTTTGTTTCCTTTTTGTCTTGAAGAGCTGACACACCTCGTCCTCACAGGGTGGAGGGTTGGGAGGGGCAGCAGTGGAGGAGAACAATGGGTGATATCCACACAGGTGGAAGGTGTGAAGAATGACTCAGTAGAACACATTCAGCTTCTCTGCTATGAGTTGATTTCCTTCCAGAATCAGCTCATACATTGATGCTGTGAAACTATCTGCTGTCTTCAAAGAGGACATTTCATACACATTTCAGGACTTTGTGGTTATTTCTTAAGTATTAACCAGTAATATGAAACATTTTATATCTAAAAAATGTCAGGAAACACTGATTAACAGACCTTTCAATCTGTCTGCGTTAAAATTCGGGTGGCTCTGGCTCCTTCCATCAGGCTGCTTCAACTGCTTCGTCAGCAGCTCGTTCATATTCATTGTTCGAATTTGCTGGACTCTGACTGGCTAACAAACTAGCCTATGAGAGCAAAGAATACTGTCAGACATCGTGTCTTCCTGTTTGCTACATTATGCTACAGCTTTTTAGTGAGCTGCATGCTAGGCGTGGTTTCAACCACTAGCTGCTAATACTAACGAACAAAGGAGTTGTGACGAAACAGATACAGGCCGTTCGGACTCGGGAGAAATTGAGTTTTATCACCACCTGCGTAGTTTGAGAGATAAAAACTGAAAGAGAAGTTGTTGACCTGTTTTCACACCCACTATGAAGGAAAAAACGTTTTTAATGGAAGGGCCTCTTTAACATAAACATTAGTGCTCTTATTTGTTTGTGGCAACATGTATAAAAAACAGAAACATTATGAAGTTTGTGTGATCTCTACTTGGATATGTGGATTTTTTTTCCAGGTACTCCAGTTTTCTCCCACATTTCAAAAACACACGTTTGCTTAAATAGAAATTCTCAACTGATTTTAAGTGTGACTGTATAGATATTCATGTCTGTGTGTTTGACAATATAAAAGCATAAAACTATGACAAAGAACCCGTTTTATGTTTTAATTATATATTTTTAACCTAGTATTTATAAGGAATTGTGTTTTAGCTACTTTTGTACATCTTCTCTACCCCAGGACTTCCCACCTCTCTGATGAAAGCTGCTCCCAAGTGTTACTGCTACAATAATGTGGACAGTACCCAATGAATGATAATAATAATGATAACAATTAAAAAACTCCCTTATCTGATCATCTAGGTAGGACAAACAAAAATCACTGTTTCAGCTAAAGTAATTGGCGTTTCTTCTGCCAAGCCTAACTCCTCCACTGGGGCTTGGCCAAAACTCTTGAATCTGGAAGTGGACTGTAAACTTTGTACTCAAAGGTTTAAAAAGATGAAACATGTTTCTTGTAGCACCATGGGGGGAAATAAAAGAGTGATTCAAGGCAGTGAGCCGCACCATTTAGCCACCTTAAGCACCACAATGTGGCCCGTCCAGTCAAACGAGGAGGGGTTATGAGGCGAGACGGTGTATAAACGTCCTCATGTGTTGCACTCCTCGCAATCACTGGCATCGATTTAGAGGATTCATGAGCCTTAAAACAATAGCAGGGAAAGCCTTCAGCACTGGGCCTCTGCACATTCAGGGGATATAAAAACAATTTTATAATCCATTATCTTTTAAATTGCAGCGTAGGCCTCGTTGGGCCTCAGTGTGATATGGTTTGGAGGACTGAATGATGTCCCTTGCTTAGGAAATGGCTTATTTGTGAGGATGAGGCAAGTGTTCCCATCAAGGGCTGTTTGATGGCTGAGAGTTTACCTTCAACATAGTTGGTTGAGTACCAAAACTTAATGGTTACTTTATAAAGTTTCAGTTAGAATCTGAGCTAAACTAGACCCAGATATTATAGACTTTCCTCTGTACTGTCACCTATATGGCAGCTCTCTGAAATGACTGCAGATATTTTAGCCTCCTGCACTGCTGCCCAGATCAAATCAGAAATGGATCTCGGTTATTTTTCCACTCCTTTTAAGCGCCATCCATCTTTCATTAAGATGACGTCTCAGCGGCAGGACACAATCGATCTGCTGCCTGCTGCAGAGCTACGTCTCTCAGTCAAAATGTCCTGTCAGATAAACTGAAGAGTGGATTTTTTCCCACACTATTATAAACAGATTTAACCAGACAACATGATCACACCTTATTCTTAAGATAAGACATATCTTTAACCACAAGCTGACCCCCCACTTCACCATCAACAAGGGGGAGGGGTGTTGCTCACCACAACTGAGCATTACTTTTGCTAGCCTTCAAGTTGCCACCTTCACCACCAAGAAAAGAAAATATTATTTCTGTTCTATTAAAACTCTTAATATGCAGGTGAAAGAATAATATTCATGAAATGAACAATTATTATGCCAGATGTAGACTGAAGACCAGAGCAAATGGCTGCTCTGACCTTCAGCCTAACAGAAATATATTTTATTAAACAGGTGCAAGTTTTTCAGTTTTGATTCTAACATGATGAGAAAGTGATATTTCTTTAAACTTCTAGCACAAACTAATGAACGTTGCTTAAATATCATCAGAAGTTTTGCAATTAGCCTTCTGCTATTAAAAAGAGCGCATTGTTCTTTTCTCTTTTACAAGTCTCTCACTCATATGAATGCACCCCTAATTTTCACTCCCGGTGAAGCCTTTTCAATCAAAGTCCTGTCATCAAGCCTCATCCCTCATTAGTGTCTCTGCAGCCTGCCACAAAAATGTCAGGACTCTCTTCCTGCTAATGAGCGCTTCTGTGATTTGGTCAGCAGTGGCCAGAGCAGGCTTTAAATTTAGAAACTATTAATTATCTCAAACCCGCTCTGATAATGTTTGAGATGTCAAAACAAGGAAATAAAATATCAATCAGTCTGTTTCTGTCACAGTTTACAAGACATATTGTTTCCGGTCTCTTTTTTTCTTTACTGTGTCTTGTAATTTTAAAAGTCTGAGCTCTTAGAAGGATGATTGCAATCAATAATGCTATAAAACTCAGAATTCCCAGGCTGGATATTTACTGGTGCAAAACGTATTTGGGATGCAGCTCCAGGCATCAGAGTTTGATCACTGAAGGTCTATTTAGTCTGGCTTTCTTTTTTTCTTTGCTTTATTCTTTTTTTTTCTTCTCTCTGTCTCCAACCCATCTGTTTTTTTTTCTTTTTTGGCACTGAGTCGGAGAAAATGATTGGCAGATGACTCCTGGGAAAAAGAGCTCGGGCCTTTTTCCTCCTGCACAGCTCACAGGATCACAACACTCAAACACACTGACAAGTGAGGCAGGGCCACACACACACACACACACACACACACACACACACACACACACACACACACACACACACACACACACCCAGACCTACTCTGTTTAAGGCAAGTCACACAAAAACCCTGAAAAATAACAACAAAAAGGAAACACTTGGGAATTGACGATGACACCTTTGCTTTTTGTCAGCTGGTATATTAGCAAAAAGGGGAAACAAAATCTTAAACTTGCTTTAGAGTTGCTTTTTATTCCACAATGAAATCTCTAATTGCATCTAGAACAAGCTGAACTCAGGGTAGTTGTATCCGCTGCGACCATAACTATGTCTAACTTCAGAGCTGCAGAAAACATTTATGACTGTTGTTAGTAAAAAAAGAGGCAGCTGAAAAAAAAAATCCCATTAAATAATAATTTACCTCCTCATACATCATTAAGATGAAATAAAAAGAAAAAAAACAACACTTTAATATGACAAGCTACAAAGCACCCGCGAGAGAGGATACATCAATTCTTTGAAAACTCGTCACACCCTTCATCACCTGTCACGCTAAAAACAGGAAGAAGTCTGTAAAATAAAAAACGCCAGAGGAAGGATTCTCATAGCATGCAGCCAAACACAAGTGCATCCACTTGAATTAGCGACAACAACGTCGAGCATCTGCCGCCATTGTAATCACAACTCTCAGAGGGAGTCAAGGGTGTTCTGCCAGCTGAGATCCTGATGAGCTGGCATTAACAGAGATGAAGAAAGAACCACGGTGGGTAGAAGGAGTTAGAAGAGAGGAAAGAAACACAGATACAGAAAAGGAGATCAAAAACTTTAACGGGGCCAGACGGAAATACTACGCTAATCAACACCACTCTGCTGAAATTAGAGCTAAATTACACTCTCTAGTAGTGATTAATTAAATCAAGAGATTCAGACTAAGAGAACACACTGTGTCATGTGCACACAGGTTTGTCTGTGTGTGAGCTTTGACATTTCTTGCCATGCACCGAACTTTGAAAGCACACTGCTTTCAGGTCATTGAAACAATCCTGTGAAGAAGTAGTGCTTTATGCGCTCCCGGACAGAGTATGTTTAATGTATGACTTTATATAAATGCAAATATTTAATACTTGTGTTTTGCTGAATAGGGAGCAATGACTTCCCTCAGGAAGTTACTTGTGCAGTAAGCAGCAGGTGTTCATATGAAAAGAGTTTCATTGTCTGCAGTCTGCTAAAGGAGGGCACTTTAAAAAAAAGTCAATAAAAAAAAAATGTAAGTACTTTTTTGGTGAAGGGTTGGCTCTTTTTAACACAGTCTATTTTACATTTTAAACCCAGAGAGTCGTATTAAAGAGATTCTTTGGGTTTTCTGAAGTGCAGTTCTGTGGAGAGGATATGAGCAGCAGACGTTCACAAGTCAGTTTTTTCCTAGTCAAGTGTCAAGTCTTGATAGTTTCATTTCTTTATTTGTTCTGGAATAATATTGGGATGAAGCACACTCTCAGCGATTAGATTGATCACAGATCTATGAATTGATCTGAACTGATTAATGTTCTCATTCCTATCAGCAGAACCAGTTTACTTCTAGTTTTAAATTTACAAGATAATTTTTTTTCTAAAGACTTGTTTCTCAAACCACAAGTCTGAGTCAGAGTCCTGGTTTGTCTTAATGGAACATTATATAAGAATGTTATATTGAAATACTCACACAACAGTCTAATGTCCCACTGATGTTGAAAATAAAGTCACATTATAACAGATCTGGATCTCAGCTGGGTGGTCGCTAGTTTCTGTCACTTTAAAAACGCTGGTCCGGATCGGAATCATTATTTACACGTCCAGACTTCCTGGTTCCATAATGAATCACATGTGAGTCTGCGAGGCTGCCAAGTCTTCAACACAAGCAGCTGTAATTCCACAACAAGAAGCAGAAAAAAGTAACAAACCACCACATCCTTCCAACTGAGCAGCCGAGCTGCACGTGATGGGGCGTTCAAATGCACTTAGGAAAACTCAACACTGAACAAATAGGCCTTCAGACATTCACAAAAATTGAACAAATACAAGAGAAACTAAACAAGGATCAACATTGGAACTGACAACCCAGCAGAAGAATCAGGGAGGGGAGGGGGTGAGTAGCTGAAAGCCAACGTTTTTTATTTTTTCTACATGAACTACAAGACTCGGATTTGACAACAAGGTCTAGTTCTTACATGCTGTACCTTTAAGTGCAACTCAAATCTAAGTCTCATGGTCAAGTCTCCATTTGTTATGAGGAGTCAGTGTCTTACCTGTTGTAGATAGTGTTTAGTACAGCCTCAGTTTGAAGAAATAGAGATGAGTTCTTCCTGGATTGATGAGCCAACAGTTTGACCTTTCAAGGTTAAGACCAAGGTGACTTAGTACATTGCATTACAGGGTTATTTGCATAGATCATTTTTAGCTAGCACAAATAACAGTAGCAGCTAGCTTTCTTTTCAGCATGTGGCACTTCTGTCTAGATCCCATCAAGACATTAAGGGAAGAGATAAGCCCCACCCCCAACCCCCAGATGTTGCAAACGTAAGGCTGTGTACAAATGTTTGTCAAGCTTTTTTCAAGTTTTTTTTTTTTTTAAGATCTCAATGAAGTAAAATACAAACATCAGGTATTATCCCATTTAAGAATGTTTCTACTTTTTCAAACATAGATGATGTGGGATTATCACCACTAGCACATTCTGCTTTTTTTAGACTTTTGATATACGTACACTAACACCACAGGGTACAATAAGATCTGGGACGAAGAACTGAGTCATCCCACCTGGATCTACCTTTCTTTGTTTGTAGGCGTGTTAGAAGTAGGTTTTTGTAGACCTGATTTGTAAAATGATAGAAGAGTGCTGACTGCAGGTTCCATGTCCTATTTTAGTGCTTTGCTATTTATGAATGTCTACAGGGAAACAATCAAAACTGAATCTGTGCAAGAAATTTTGCTTTACATTTTAGATCGAGAGGAAGGTCTCGTTAGAGGAGGTGCTTATGAACCAGAGAGGCGCTTTTGTTTTTAAGCAGATGGGGACGTTGGTGTTTTAGGAGATGTGTTCAGGGTTTTATGGGCACATATTATGACCTGTGTAGATTTGCAGCTGAGTCATAAATTATAGCTGTTACTACAACCACAAATAGAGACGTTAATTAGTGTAATCAAATGCAACTAAATGACAGCCTGGGACCTCTCATAGCTGCAAATTATGTGTTTACTATCTTCTAGTATCGAGCAATACGCAATCAAAATGCTAGTAGCTAGAAATGCAGATGAAAAGCCTGCAAAGCAAAAAAGACAGTTTCATAATTGTCTGTTTAAAATGGTATAATGGTAAATATTGTTATTTTTTTTCTATCTACTAAACCGTGATTTGTATTAAAGCAAAAGTTTAGATTTATGAAGTGGGTTTCTGTGGAAAAGTTATATGTAATTATTAAATTACCTGTTGCAGGTACTGTATGATATCAGTTTAGAGAAACTGAGTTTAATTCTGACTGGACTAATAAGCTAACAGTTTGTCCAAATGGGGCCAGTAATAACATGCACTACGGCCATCTAAGAAAAACTCAAAAGTCTAAATTCATAGCAATAAACACCATTTAATGCACTTTGACTCTGCAGTTTATTTCACATTATTTCTCAATATTTTGGGTTTTTACAGAGGAAATTTGCAGCAGAGCTTTATATCTATTAAGGATGTGAATCTCAACTCATAATTTGATTACGGTTCAGGGGGTGATGATTGGATTCAGATTGCATTAGTGTTTCTACATGTGACTAGATCTTCTAGGTGTCTGTGATGTCATGAACTGTGAATGTAATAAAGGAGAGCGTTGAGCTGGAAGTGCAGGCGTTGCAGGTTAGAGCTACTCTGTGGGCTTTGGCTAAAGATTCTACGACTTTAAATTTAGTTTCTTTCAAGATGAAACAATTGATTTATTTATTTATCTGTTTTACCTGCTCGAAGTTGGTTGGAGTTTTAGTTAAGTGGTGGAGTGAGAGCTGGGCAGGAGTTGGTAACTGGAGCATTTCAGGTCAGATTTAAAAGACTTTTGCCAGAATAAGCATGTAATATTGAAGTGAAAACAGTGTAACGTTTTATAAAATAATATTTACATGACCCACTTTAAAATCTTTAAGACTGGAGTTGTTTTTAAGATGTTAACACTTCACTTAGGAAATTGCCCCACTCAGATTAAACTTTAGCTTGTCAATCTAGTCAGAATTAATTTCTAGAGTTTGTTTAAAGAGCTATATATCTACAACAGGTAAGTTATTAACTATTACTATTACTAATACTATCTGTATTGTTCATTCCATAGAAGCCAATGTCAGGAAATCTGAACTTTCCCTGATGAAAACATTACCTCCGCA
The DNA here is from genome assembly GCA_006937955.1 of Pachypanchax playfairii. Classification (NCBI taxonomy): domain Eukaryota; kingdom Metazoa; phylum Chordata; class Actinopteri; order Cyprinodontiformes; family Aplocheilidae; genus Pachypanchax; species Pachypanchax playfairii. Next base: position 622,010 of record SSNP01000074.1, on the reverse strand, counting down.
AGGTAGTTGTTTGTTTGTTTTTTTGCTCGCTAGATAACATAAAAGTTAGGGATGGATTTTGATTAAATTTTCATGAAAGGTCAGAAACAGCCTCAGGAACAAGTAACAATGAACAAGTTTTGGGGGGTGATCCGGCACACTGTCTGGATGCAGGATTTTATCATTGTGAGAACAAGCTGTTTTTAACATATCCGTGAACTCCACAATAAACTTTCTGGGTGCTAGGTAAGCAAATAAATCACAATATCGGGAGGAACTGAGGCGTTTGGCAGAGGCTGACACTCTTCGAGTGCTTTTTCTTGTTAAAACAACCTTTTATTACATTTGACTGGTGTATATAATGACAAAAGTTTCTTTTATCCTCTGAAATTCTTTATGTAAAATAAAATTATTGATTTCTAATACTTTAAAAAGAAAAAAAACAATTCATACTCTACATTCCTCAGTATTTGAATATGTTAGTGTGGGGGTGTTTATGTATAAAAAATAATCCAGGGTGTCTTTTAGTTTTATTAAAGTCATTTCATTCATGTTTGACCCCTCCTTTCCAATGAATGCATCGGCAGCACGCAGCGTTTTGCTTGTGCAATCAGCTGAGCGTCCCTTTCCACAGGAAGCGCTTCACACGCGTATCACTCGTGTAAATCCAGCTGGTCCCAGGAGATGTGATTTTTCAGGTACACACAAGAAAAAGCAGGGAGAAAGATGACAACTTGTATCAAAAAGGTATGTGGCTTATTTCACACCACCTACGGACTTCAAACCCGTCACAGATACTGTATTTTTTCGTAGTCTCGCAAACAGAAAACCACACGTGTCCTTTTATTTTGAAACTTCCGGGTACTTAACGTTTCACGAACACCTGATTTCCTGTCTGGTCCAAACTAAACTGCTGAGCTTGATGCGTTCTAGAAGCGTACCGTGTAAAAATAGAACTGCTTTGTAATACTACGCTTCTGAGACGCAGCTCATGCGTGCTGCTCAGTGGGAACAGTCTCATTGAATTCAGCCACGTATTACGCGTCACTAACGTTGTGCGTTCAGTGGAAAAAGGGGGGAGACTTGAGATTTGAGGAGCAGCCTGGGAAGAAATATGCTTAAATTGTTTCCACTTTTCAAATGACCCTTTGAGCATTAAAATCAAAAGTAACTGTAACGTTTCCGAAAGAGACTTGTGTCGTCTTTTTCAGGAGGATTTCTATGAGCTACAGGATGAAGTCTAAAGTAAGGGTCACCACTTTACAACCTTTTGGTTTCTGTGAGGGTGGGACCCAATCTGTCCTGCTTCTGGAGCTTCACAAGCTTGACTGTTTTGCCTGTGACTGACAGCAGTAGCAATAATTCATGGACCCAAGGTGCTGTGCTGCTGATTTAAGCCCCACCAACATCTCAAAAAAACCTTGTCAGGCAGAAAAAGATCTCGCTCTTCCTTCTGTATGAACCTCCCCCTCATCTCCCCTCTACCACCCCTTCGTTTGCTTCTTCTCACTGGAAGCTGATTTCATCTGACATGACAGAGTCATGGAAACCATGGGTGGAGGCGTTACAAATGCTCTGTCACAACGTTGAACATGCCAGGAAGCGTACGCCTCGACAGCTTTCAGATGCAACCTGGGAAACCAGCAACGGCGCTCAGCCTTCCTGCCGCCTGTTTGACTTCAGCCTTCATCTCTCATTTCGACTACAGCAACAAACTGCTCTGTGCCTCCTCTGCTCAGGTAGCCTAGTTTTGATACCGGCGGGGGAGAACACAGTGGCGGAGAAGCTGCGGCAGGAAGAAAAGGTGAGAGAAGGCAGGAGGGTGGATGCTGAGGGGAGAACTCTGGGTTTGAAATGAGGCATAAAAAAATGAATTTAGTTGACTGTTAAAACAGTGTGAACAGTTTTAAATGATCAAGTATCCATAAACAAAAACACACAATAAGACAAAGAAAGAAGCTTTTTGATGTAAAGTCTATACACTCAGACATTCAGTGTGAAAAAGCTGTCACTATAGACCCAAAAAAACAAAAGCTGAAAAATATCAGAAAGAAATATCACTGTTTTGTTCATTAAATCATTATATGAGAAAGATTTATCTCCTCCCAGACTGTTGGTCAGCCTCCCTAGTGGATTTAATCTGAACGTCTGAAGTCTTTTTGCAGACCATTTTGACATCACCGCAGCTGCAACTTTGATATGAAATATCATCACTTCAAGACATTTGTGCTCAATTCTTTCCTACCTAGAACATGTCTAGCAAACAAACTTTATTGGGCCTCAGGGTACCCAGTCAGGACAAGCAATTTGGAAACACATTGTCATCAGCCATGACTGTTTTAGCTCAGTTATTTCCCCAATAAGTTTTACTGGCTTCCTGTCACCCAAAAACTGGAAAAGCCAAAGTGGGTGTGGATTTACAGAGTTCTGTCAAGGTGTTTGTACACTTTAGGGCAACTTTCAGTCTTGATGTTGCTTAGTTTGAAGTGAAACAATTAAAATATGTTGCAGTTTAGCCTTTTGGTCCAGGGCAGCGCTTGTATCCTGTATCAGCATGTCATTATACCATGAGCTCAAAGTTCAAATACTTTTTGTAGGTTTGAACAGGTGAATATACAGTCATTCATAATAGGTTCATCTAATTCATTAATTAATGTCTCTCAACAGGAGGCTCGTTTGGCATTCTCATTCACTGGCTTTGCATTGTGTGTGTGTGTGTGTGTGTGTGTGTGTGTGTGTGTGTGTGTGTGTGTGTGTGTGTGTATGGGTTTGTATTTCTGACCTCCTGGGGACCCGTTTCCTGACTTTTACTATCTTTCTGGGGTCCGAGGGTTCTTGTGGGGACCGAAGCCTGGTCCCCATGAGGGGGACTCCCCTTTTTAGGGTTAGGGGTTAGGTTTATAGGTATGGTGTGAATAGAGTTTTAGTTAGTCTTAGGGTTAGTTATAAATCAGTAATGGTTAAGGTTAGTAAAAGGGTTTGGGTTAGGTATAAATCTAGTTACTAAAATCAATGGAAGTCAATGGACGGTCCCCATAAGGATAACAAAACACACTTGTGGGTGTGTGTGTGTGTGTGCATCTGAAACCGTTGGAGAGAGCCTGTTGGCAGAAAAACAACACAGTCTTGTTGCCGAATCTCCTTCCAGTTTTAACTTCTTAATGGGGACATGGCAGCCAACCTACCTGAATTATTAAAACTCTAAACATTGAGAGAAACAAGCTCTCAGAGACATTTAAAAATGTAACTTATTTATAAATTATAAATATTTGTTTCACTTGTTGATGTATTAGTACTGTCAAACATTGGTAATGAACCAATTCTGATTCTGAAATCTTATGATTGCCTGTTTGAGCCCTTGCTGCTGGTTCAGAACTTGCTTCATTAACAGACAGAACTGTGAGATATCACAGATAACATAGATAAAAACCCACTTAATCACTGGTGCCAAATATTACTACCTAAAAAAGAAGCCATGTTAAAGGGAACCATGACAGAGATTACTTAGTGGACATAAGAAATGTCCCTCAGTTACTCAGGGACTAAAATCTGTATCAAAAACTAACTAAGTAATGTAAACAATCAAGCTCAGATGATGGTTCATATTATTTTACTAAGCAGTCAAAAACAATGTATAAAATGTTTCTAATGAACTTCCCATATATCCTTAATGGAACATCCATCTATACCCACTTATTGCTATTCAGAGTTGCAGGGAGCTGGTGTCTGTCTCCAGAGGGACGGGGTCACACCTGGACAGGTCACCAGTCCATCACAGGGCCACATACAGGCAAACAACCATTCACATACACTTAGGGACAATTTAGAGTTAACCTCAAGCATTTTAGTCTGGGGGATGGAGTCCCTGGGGCAAAATTTCAGAACAAATTAAAAACTGTAAAAAAAAAAGAAAAACATTTTTAAAGTGTAAAGAAAAAGATACAAGGTCAAAATCAAACCTGAACCGAAAAAGTTTTAAACTTGAAAAACTGAAGTTTTAAAATTTTTTTTATTTGTTTCCAGATCCATGCGATGGACTGGCAACCTGTCCATGGTGTCCCCCGCCTCCCGCCCAAAGACCGCTGGAGATCAGCACCAGCTCCCTGCGACTCTGAACAGGAAGAAGCAGGTTCAGAAAATGGATGGATGGATAGATCAAGATCAAAACTTGGCTTTAACTTCAACTTTATTCCTTCATTTTCAAGTATTTTGTGAAAAATAAAAAAGGCCTCAGCAATAAAAACATGAATATATGGGCATGTAAACTGTTGTTTACTGTCAGTAATCAACAGCAGAACTGATCGATCTTCTCACATCAAATCAGAGCTTTGTGACTGTGATCAGAAGTTTGCAATCCCAAAAAGCTGAACACAGACAACTTGGTTTCTGAATTTGTCTACTACAGAATAAAGTGTCTGGTTTTAATCCAAGAATAAGGTCAGGAGTTTTGGTGTGCATCTGATCTTGTTCTGAAACCTCCACTTCAGATATGAGAGACTGAGTCAAAATCTATTTCTGCTGTATAGACAGATAAAATACTGTTTGCTATACTGTATTTGCTGCATTCCTGTAAAAAAGTATTAGCTTTTAAAATTGTTTAAGGCTTTAGTTTAGTAGGTTAGAGGGTGTTGAGGAGAAAGCCTTATGTTTATACCTAAACATGAAGCTCATTTCAGCAGGAGGAAGGGTGTGATCAGCACTGAAGCTGAGTTTCAATAATTCAAGCAAGTTTGCTCCTCGCTTCAGCCTGCTTCACACAAAACAACTCACCACCAAATCTCAGTTTTAACTTATTTACCACCATCTGGAGACGCGTTCTCTCTGCGGAGCCTGTAGTTTCTGTTAGCACACAAAGTAGCAGGTCATGGATGTCTGATTCCGCCTCTGCAGGCTTGGTTCGGGATAATCGGAAAGATGAGTGATTTACAGACTGACAGACACGCCTCTGCCCTCCAGCTCTGTCAGATGATTTAAAATTATGGTTTGTTGGTTTCAGAACATTAGCTGATTACTCCACAGGCTCCACTTAAGCTGTGTTTTATAGCCAACAATAAGCCTAAATCATTGCCATAATGCCGGTCTAATTTCAAGTAATCATTGTTTCTCTGTTTTACATGCAGCCGAGGTCTGCAAGCATTTCAATATTTAACAGGCACTGATGTACCAACAGACACAGCCAGTATCATTTACAAAATTAGAATGGAAAGTCCTACCTGTCACATTAGTCTAAAGCAAAACAGGGCAACAAATCATTCTGAAACCCAGGAACTCCACTGAGTTGTAGCAATTCAAGAATAACATTTTGTTTCTCCACATGTCAAAACACTTTGCACTCCCTATACTTATCAACAGCTAACTGGATTGTGTTTCTGAATGAGATTAAAGGCTTTGCATCTACACTGAACCAGATTAATTCATATACAACAGCAGGAGGTTTTGTAAGACATACAGTAAACAGAGGAGATTATAGGAGCCACAAGCGTCTTGCAGACACGTCCAAACCAAAACTCTCAGAACTTCCATAATTGCTGCAGCAAATGTCAAATCAAACTGACTGTCAGTTTTCAGCAACGTGAACACAACTCGCTGCCTGGTTTCGGTCCCTGCGGGCGTATTTTTCCCTTTTCAGAAGAGGAAAAACAAAGACCACTGTGAGAATATCCACTTGTTAATTTGAAAAAAACAAACTAAAACACGGAACACGGCTGACTTGATGACAGCTGTCAGTGTGACGAGAGGCATTACCAGGTGGGACCGATGCTGGAAGCAGCCAGGCAGTGTCCAGAAGGGATGTAAGGGTTGGGGTGGGAGGGGAGGGGGATTTAGTGGTTGTCACTCAGATATGTTTTGTACTTTGAAATCTCTTTATGATTTCTGAGCTTGAAACATAAACAATAAAAATAAATACATCAACCTATAAAATTCTTTTAAAAGTAAATAAGTATGCCCTTTCTATATCTGGGGTAAGCAATGGATCTGGGAGAAGCTGCATAAAGACTCAGCATGCTTAATTTTTCTATGTAAAGTAATAGCTTGAGGGAGCATACTTGGTGGTAAAGAGGAACAACTGGGTTTGTTATGATTTAACAAATGCTTTAAGTTTGACAAGTTAAGGCATAAGGGTAACAGCAGGGATCCTACATCTAAAGGAACATTATTTTTAGCTACTGTCTTCACATTCTCAATACACAGTGAGCTTGTTTGGTCATAAGCTCTTCAACACTCTGACTGCTGCTTAATGTGAGATACACTGGGGATACAGAGCTTCATGTAGTGCCCTAACACATGTACACACACTCTCAGAAATAGAGGTACGAGACAAGAACATTTCTGTACCTATAGGTACATTTTTTGTAAATATTCCCTTAAAAATACAATATTGATCTTTAAAAGGTCAGAAATGCCCCTTAGAGTGTTCAAATTGATGAAACTTAAAGGAACTTAAGGCAGCTTTACAAAATCTGACTCAGTGCTGCCGCGACAGGCGCTGTGGCTAACTGCAGTCACCAGCCAAGCCGGCACGGGAGCGCGCACAGACACTTTACAGACGGTTCGTCTTCACAGCACTGCACCGGGGAGGCTAACATACTTCACGTCAGGTCTCTCCACTCTGTTATTTGATTTGATCTCATCATTTTCATACTGTATCAGGCTCTAAACACGACCTATAATGTTTTCTCACCTGGTCACAAGGAAATGAGCCATGTCAGCATCCGTTTTCACTCCCAAATGCAGCTGAAGTTCCCTCCATGAACCGAACGCATATCCAATATTTATGCGGGTGCCTGCCCGGCTTCGGTCATATTTTTTTTTGACTCACGAGATGCCGCTGATAAAGTCTTTTTTTTCTTCGTGGTGCCACTTTTTTGGGGGGTGAGAGTGGATGCAGGTCGTTTGCTGGCTGCAGAAACATCCATAAGTATACCTTCAGTGTTTGAATCCAAGTCCACGGCGGCCATGTACTTCCTGTTCAAGAGCTGTCGGCAACGCGCATGCAGCGTCAATTTACGTCACATCCCTACAACTGCGCGGGAAATTCGGACGTCGAACTGCAGCGCATTATGTAGCACACAGCGTTTCCAAGGCAACAGACATATATGCGGATGGCCTCGTTATTTTGGGTTTTTAATGCTTCATGACCCATTAGCATTGAATAAACTGGAAATGCATGTGTAGTTTTTCACAAATCTTGCCTTAAGTCCATTTAATAATACTGAGATTAACCAGCCTTGGCCAGGGTTGCAGGTGCAGTTGAAATGGTACAAATTTGTACTTTATATCAATTCGAACCCTCAGAGGGGCATTTACGACCTTTTAAAGACCAATATTGTACTTTTGAGGGAACATTTTAAAACAATTTATGTACAAAGCAACATGCTACAGGACTCACCTGACTCTGTGATGTCATTGTTGACTTAAACAGTTTGGAGGCAGCAGAGTTAAGCTGTCTAATAGGGATTAAAGTCATAACTTCCCAACATGTGACACCAAAATTAATTTTTATAATACTATTGCAGTATTATCCCACGTATGTGTGGGTGGGGGGAGGGGGTAGCAAACAAACCTTTAAATCAGTTAATCATACTGACCACATTTCTTCACTCTGCTGTCTTTCTTTACTCTGGCTGCCTCTGAGGAGGATGTATCTCACATAAACAAACAATGAAATATTCCCACTAGAGCCATCAAATTGTTATTGCTTTGATTGTTACTGTTGCCATTAACTGTTTCTCTGTTTATCTTTCTATAGACATGACGACTGTTTGTCTGTGTCTCTTTCCTGTCAGCTCAGACCCCAGTCGGCTAAGGCAGAAGGCCGCCCATCCTGAGCCGGGTTCTGCTAGAGGTTTCTTCCTGTTAAAAGGGAGTCGTTCCTTTCCACTGTCGCCAATCGTGCTGCTCAGGATGGGGGATTGTGCTGAAATAACAATTCAGCCCAATCGGCTGGTTCCTTAGATAGAAAATGTTTTATTATCAATTGGTTGATTTTTCTGTGAAGTGCCTTGAAATGACTTTGTCATGAACTGGCGCTTTATAAATAAATAAACTTGAAATAAACTTAATCACTTAAAATATCCTGTAAATGTTGTTGTGCATTTTTATTTAAAGAACACTAGATCTTAACAGTAGTTACTGTATTTCATGCTATACAAAAGTCCTGCTATGTGTTCCCTTTTTGCAAAATCTTATAGTTAACGTTAGCTTAGGTTATTCTGATCCATCCCTTTAGTTATGCTGCTATAGGTTTTGACTTCAGGAGGACATACTGACCACTCTGCTGTCTTTACGCTCCATGATTGTGTTTATTATTGTTGCTTCAGTTAACTTTATCTCTGCTTATCTTTCCATAGACATGACGACTGGCCAAAATCCATCAGTGTTTGTCTCTTTCCTGTTAGTTCAGGCCCCAGTGGGTCAAAGCAAAAGGTCATTCATCCAGGTTCTGCTTCTGCTGGAGGTTTCTTCCAGTTAGAAGAGAGTTGTTCCTTTCCACTGTCACAACTTCGTGCTTCTCAGGATGTATTTTTTTTTTTTTTTTGTTGAACTGGTGATTCAACTCAATCGGCTAATTTCTTAGTTAGGACAATTTCACCAACTGATTTAATATTCTGGAATCTGGTTCAACAGGAGAGGAGCCTGATAACTGAAAGCTCTTTCTCCCATTTTATTGTATAAACTCTAGGAAGAGAGCAAAGTGATCTATGAGGAGCAATAAAATCCCTAATATAGGACAGAGCTTTATTGTTGTTTAAAGCCTTCCAGGAGCTTTAAGGTCTTTAAGGTCCAGAGCTTAACGATCAGTGACTCTATAGATGATGTTCACAAACTAAAATTTTTTTTCTTCAGCGGTTTTTCTTTTTTGCTTATTTCAGAAAAGGGAACATCTGGAAAAACAATGGAAACTGATTAATACTACCCCTAATTGTGTTGTCTTCAGGTGAGGCATGTTGAGAAAATTTCGGATACGGTTTGGTAATAAGGTTCATCCCTGCGTTGAGATTTACAGCACATTCTAATCAGCCTGTAGTAAAATGTGTCTTTATGTACTTCAGTTTCATAGAGCTGAGCAAAAAAATCACATTTAGATTTCATATTAGAGTTTAACTTAGATGATCACAAAAACAGTGACATCAAGAGAAAAATATTATTACACTTATTTTGCCACATTCCACATTGCAAGTATGCTCTTATTTTGTTGTTAAATCTGAATGACAGGCACCTCCACCCCCTTCTGAAAGCTACACTCATATGTCTGTAGTGATGTGTCAATTGTGAATTTGTAGCAAACAAGACGAACTGGTGTCTCCTCATGTTTAAAACTGAATGTTAATAATATGTCTTATCCTAGATAGGCATAAGCATTTTCATGACAGGGTACAATTGATTCTAATGGGTTAATTACCACACAAAATGTAACTACAACTAAGTACCGAAACTCAGCCACCCACAATAGTGTATACAGTCTCCTTAAATTGTGAACTTGTTTAGACTTTACAAATCCAGAGCATGACGAACATTTTAATAAATACTTTTCTATTAATTATTAGGAACATTTCAACAGAGAGGGATCAAACCGGTGTTCTTTAAAGAGGCCATTTAATACAAATTTCAGGACTTTGTTGTTATTTCTTAAGTATTAACCTGTAACATGAAACATTTTATATCTAAAAAACATTAGGAAACACTTATTAACAGACATTTCAATCTGTTTGAATCAAGATTCAACTGTTTCCGTCAGGCTTCAGGCTGCAACTAATTAATATTAATTTTTCGGATTTGTTGGACTCAGATTGGCTAACAAACGAGCCTATGAGAGCAATGTATACTGTTTCCTGCCCCGCTGCGCATGGCAACAGCAGATGTTGTGTCTTCTGGTTTGTTACGTCTTATGCTACAGCTTTTAGCCAGCCACATGCTAGGCGTGGTTTCAACTGCGGGAGCAGCCGAATACTAACAGCCGTTCGAACTCGGGAGAACCTCGGGTTTTATCACCCCCTGCGTAGTTTGAGATATAAAAACTGAAAGGGAAGTTGTTGACCTGTTTTCACACCCACTATGAAGGTAAGAACACCTGTGGAGCTAAAATATTCAACAGGAACCTCAGAAAAACAATTTTTAATGGAAGGGCCTCTTTAAATACAATAAATGCAAGTGATAATTTGGCCACTTCAAAGAATGTGGAAATCAGTTTTTATAAGCATAAATATCAACAGCAGCGCATCAAGCGCAAATTTCTGAATATCTTTACAGGAAAAACAGTGAGATGTGTAACTGACAGCCTCATAAAGGTTTATAAAATTATGAAATGCAATGAAATTGAGGAGATCTGAGATGTTTTAAGATGGCAGTGATCTGCTTTGGTCTTTACTGCATTTGGTTTAGCTAATCAGATTTATCACGTTTTTTCTATAGCTGTGTTTGAAATGTCCACTAGATGGTGCACTGCTTTCTTGAGTTGTGACTCATGAAACAAAGCACCATGATGTAGGGGTGTAATGGTTCGCGGGTATTTGTTGAACCGTTGGGTTCTGCCCATTCGGTTCGGTCCACTTGCTTATCGTTTTATGTATGTATTATTAGTGTAATATTAGCGCAGTTAGCACAAGTTTCCAGGCAAGTTTCCGCATGAATGCTGTATTGCGTGATGCACAGCGGAGCTCAACAAACACACTGAAGTAAATACATGACCTGAGGGGTGTAGCAGAACACGCATTCATACAAACCGTTTCGGTACTGGACTGTTGGTATAGTGCAGATGTTCACTGATCCGATTACAGCTAGTTAAAAGGCTTATTTTGCACGCGGCGCATCTTCAGTGGCAGACTGGAAGTTTGTTGTCAGCACCGAACTCCCATGTGAGTTTTTTTTTTTTCCTCTAGCAGTCATCAAGGCTTATGTAAACAAGCCGGAGCTTGAAAACCCTACTTTTTGGTAAGTTAAGCAGTATTCTATTTTTTATTTCTAACAAACGTATGTCTTGAACAGAGCCTACTGTATTTCTCTGAACGGAGGCTGTTCAACTTATGTACAGTGGGTGAGATATCAATTACTTACTTACACAGAAACTCTCTTCAAAATGGTCAAAATGTTCCTTTTAACAACTTTCTAATTCATCAAAGATGCCAGACACCAGACATGATGTTGGGACAAAAAAACAGTAACATAAATGCCACATTCCCTGTTAGCCATCAGCTAGCTTTATCTAACATGGCCTTTATCTAACATGGCCAACCATTATTCAATTCCAGTCATCCATCATCCTGCTGACATATTACAGGGGAAATATTTTATTCCTTCAGCATTCACAAAGCTCAGCCTCAATAAAACCAAAAACTGGAAATCTTGTAAATGATCAATATGCTCAGTGAACTCTTTGCCCTGCAAGATCGTAACCCAAATTTCCACAGGAAGTTGGGATAATCTGAGTTCACGTGAATCAAGCTGAAACAACGGCCTAACATGGGTAAATGCTGGTGAGGCATCAGACACATGCCAGTGTCCGCCTACACTTCTCAGCAGGCTCCGCCCAATTGTTGTAGACCTGTTCGCTTGCTGCTGCCAACATTTTATTGGCAAAACTCTTCAGTAAGAAATGCATGCAGTCAGCACAACAGTCTAACACTTCTTCCTCAGACTCTTCCCCAGACTCCATGACTGATTAAAATAAAATGATTAAACATTATTTTTTGCACAACTGTGATCTAATAATTTGTGTAAGATTACGTTCTTACACAAAAACAAAATAGTCAGATCTTCCTGAAACTCTCATATTCCTAGTTTTAGTCTTTAATCCGTGTTTAAAAGAGTGATGATGCATTTCACATGAGTCCTGGTCAGAAATTAAATCATCTAAACTTATTATGGAGCTAAAATGGTCCCATTAGAAATAATGTTGACCAGCAAATTCAGAGAGACGATTCTGTGGTGGGATCCAGTGAGCTGGCGCAGCGAGAGCGTTTACTCAGTGTTCTTATTTCTTGGCAAAGTAAAGCCGAGTAACTTGGTGCCACATGGCGCCCGGATACACAGCAAGTCACACACACCAGCAAACACACACAGACATGTTGGCTTTTATGATCTATTCGCCCACAGCAGTTATACAGGTTCAAAAGAGTCTTTAGCAATGAATCAGAGCCTTGAGATGAGTTTCGTCCAGTTATATCATTTACATGTAGATGAAAACTGGAAATGTGGATTTTCTTTGCTTGATTTTTTTTTTTAAATCTAATCCTATTTTTTTTCTTTGCTAATCGAAACTCAACAAACTTTACAACTAACAAGTGCTAAAAAGCTCAGTTCAGCATCTTATTTGAGTATTTTTGTATACAAATTAACATTCTATAGTGGCAGTTCCTTTGTTTCTCAACACACTTCATCTTTTCCAAATTTATTGCCACTGCTGCCCTGTGGTGAAGTTTCGTACGCAGACATAAGAAGTCCAATGTCCAAACTTGAAAACTGCCTTTTTGAGGGTTTATTTTTCAAGTTGGCAAGCAATAAAAACGCAGATCCTGTTTTCCTTTGTTTCTTGCTGCCTCTCTTGCTTTGGTAAAAAACCATAGGCCTACCCCAGTGCATGCTGGTCCTATACCAGTGCCTTTACTTATAGAAAAAATGACACTATGCTTCTTCCTGACTGACTTACAAAGGCAAACAACAACACAAACTGCAAAAAAAAAAAAAATAAATATTAATCTACAAATAAACTTAATATTTTTTGAAGCATTTATAAAGTAAACTAATCACAAATTTGAAGCAAAGTAGTAAGATGTAAAATGTTACAAAGAAAGTTTTTTCAACTTTTAATTAAATATGTACCATAAGGCTTTTTTCAGAACAGTGCCTGTAACACGGCTATTAAAAAAATACAGTCGCTGTCTTTTGTGTAGTGACTATTTCCTTCTTCAACAACCAGATCGATTACCTTCATTTACCTTTCACAAAGCTTCATTTTGTGCATTTTTTCATGTGTTTTCAATGATGAGGACGTGTGCATGAAGTGCAAAATGACTAATTTTGAAGAATTTAGTGCGAGTTTGTTTAATTTAATTCAAAATGTTTTGGTAGCATGAAGCTCATAAGTCTGTATAAATCCAAAAATTAGCTATGTCATTCTTTAAAAGGTGGATGCCGCAGCCACAACAACAAAACAAGACCTCGAGCCATTGGGGTGCCAAGCTTGCGACCCCCGCATGCGCCACGAAAATTCCTCACCTAAACCCAGTCTGGCTTCTTTAAAGAGGCCATTTCACACAAATTTCATGACTGTGTGGTTATTTCTGAAGTATTAACCTGTAATATGAAACATTTTATATCTAAAAAACGTTAGGAAACACTGATTAACAGACATTTCAATCTGTCTGTGTGAAGATTCATCAGACTTCAGCAGCCACTCATTAATATTCATTATACTAATTTGCTGGACTCAGATTGGCTAACAAACTAGCCTATGAGAGCAAGGCTTACTGTTTCCTTCCCTGCTAGCGCACAGAGTGTCTTCCGGTTTGACATGTGTTTATGCTAACAACTTTTAGCCAGCAGCATGTTAGGCGTGGTTTCAACTGCGCAAGCTGGTGAATACTGATGAGCAAAGGAGTTGTGACGTAACAAATACAGGCCATTTGAACACGGTTTTTATCACGACCTGCGTAGTTTGAGAGATAAAAACTGAAAGAGAAGTTGTTGTGGTGTTTTCACACCCACTATAAAGGTAAGAACACCTGTGGAGCTAAAATATTCAACAGAAACCTCAGAAAAACTGTTTTTAATGGAAGGGGCTCTTTAAGAATTTTGGGGATTGGAGTTGTTTTGAATTGGCCATTAACTTGTCAAACCTGTCAGAAGTAATTCTTACTCTATACAGCCAGAACTCCAACTGAACTAAGGCTGTTTTAAGAGCTGTATTCCATCATTTCCTTTACCAGCTTGTCCCTGTGCAGGATGGCTTGTGCCTATCTTCAGATGTCAGCGGGCAAGTGGCAGGGTACATTCTGGACAGCTCAAGTCTATCACAGGCCACATAGAGACAAATAACTCACACACTCCTAAGGTCAACTTTGAATGGACCCAACATGCATATGTTTGATGTATATGGGGAGAACATGCAAATTCAATGCTGCAAGGATACATTTCAGTTTAAATCCTTCTTGCTGCTATGCACACAGTGCTACCAACTGTGTCACCATGCAACCATGGTAAAACAACAATTCCACAGAATCCCCACTTCAAAAGAGCACAGCTATCTCTTTAAGATGTGTGTGGAAACATCCCAAAGGGAATGACTCACATCTAGTTTCTAACGTTGATCAGAAACAGTTGACAATGTAAAAATCACTCTCTTTATTTCCGATTATTTGCATCTGCCACATAAATAATAATTGATTTGATCTTAAAATTAAAGCTGAGCTCTTTGCATCTTTTGATGTGCCCTCATCTGTCCATTTTTACTATGAGCATAGACCCATGAGCCATATCAATCTTCCTATGTGAATCTTCTCAAACTGAAACACCTTTGTTCTGTACAATGCTTATCAAAACTTGAATCTCTGAGTTTCAGTTCCGTAGAGACATTCTGCTAATCTAAACTAACTAAGCCATCGTTAACAGACATGATTCAGGCCTGAGTGTCTGAATAAACGCGTTATAAAAACACTTGGTGAAGAAAAATACGTATCTTGCCCTCATATTCAACCTTCTGCTTCTCAGCGTGTCATTTAAATTTTTTGTACCAGTAAGAGTGATAGCTAGGCGGCAAGCCAGTTAATAACACAGGTAGAAGAAAGGTGTTGATGAAATCCAGGGGAATTGGTATGAGGAGGGGGCAGCAGCCTCATATAAAATGCCAACACATTGTGTTCGCAGCTTGGCGTATTGCAGTCTGAAGCCACACCGAATGTTGCTGAGAGAGCCTTCGATTTGACAACGAGTGTCCCAGTGTATTAGCGATTGCCTAGCAGCTCTAATGAAATCATTTCATTTGGAGTCTCTGATGTGCAGACAGATGCATTTTATGTGCCAAACCTCTCAATCCCTCTTTGTCACACCGTTCTCCTCTAACAAGTGCCTGGCACCTCGTGGGAGATATTTTTAACGTGAATCTTTGCAACCCAGACAGCAAGGCATTAAAAAAGAGAATAAAACCAGTTAAGCACACACAGGAAATAAAACAACCTTCTAATTAGAGGAGAAGTGAACTGGAAGAAACAGATAGATTGAGATACAAAGTGTCGTAATCTTTGCACCTTTAGGCTGAGAACCATCAGACTTCACAATTCTACACCCAATTTGCCAGCTGCTCCCTCTCTCTCTCTCTCTGACCAGAATTTGGATGATAAAATGCAAACCTTCTCAATATCCATGACGGTATTCCACTAACTACTTTCCCTCTAGTTAAAATCAGCTTCTCATATCCTTTTTTCTCCTACAGAAGGAGACTAATGCTTTGGCTTAATCATGAGGACTGCTTATTAAGGAAAAGCTCTCGGGTGCTTCTTAAATTGGGGAAAAGACGGTCTCACCAGGGCAATAACTGCAGATTTATGTCAAAGTCAGGTGTAAATAGCTGCACTGGTTATTCCCCTTCTTTAATTAAGCAAGCACTTTTTCTAGGTCTTTGTGTTGGACGCTGACCGCTCCATTTTCCTCTCTGGGGCAGATGCTAGCTTAATAAGCAGTTCAGCCATGTGTTGGACGGCGCACAGAGGAGTCGTTTAATGTGTAATTTTTAGAGTGTCCCGTTCGTAAGCTGTATGTGTTTGGTCAGAGATCAGAGCTGGTTTTATCTGCCGTCTTTTTAAGACTGCCATACAGCCTGTTTGCAGTTTGCTTAGCAGTAAATGCCAACCCCCTTCTCAGTGTCATATCAAGCTAAAATACAAACTTCTCATATCATTCTGACCTCTGACTCTGTTTTAAAGGCAGTTACATCTGTCCCCCCCCCCCCCCCCCCCC
>SSNP01000074.1:592966-605123 GCA_006937955.1 Pachypanchax playfairii | reverse complement strand
CCCCCCCCCCCCACCCCCCACCCCCGCCAAAAAAAGAAAAAACTAAACAAAAATAATAATATGTCTAATCTGCATTCAGTCCCAGGTTAAATACAGTATGTCACAATAAAAAGTAAAATGAGACTGTTCACCTCTATCTACCAACATGTACTAATCCAACAATTTGGAATAAAAAATATTGGCTCATATAGAAGTAGTGACTCAAATCTGTTCTTTTTGTGGGGCAGCGTCCACCTCACATTAAGGGAACTTCAATACATGAGTATAGAAATATGTTACCATGTCATTGTATTCGTTAATATTAATTCCCATGTGCCTTCAGCATGGTTCTAGTAGTTCATCAGCTGTAGCGCTGTTCAGCAGGGTTTGTAATAGGACACTGTAGTGGGCTCGCTTGTTGTTGCTTGTTGCTGAAAGGTGGTCCATGATATTTTCATCTGTGTTTGTGTGTTTTTTAGAAAATATCTGATGAGTTTGAGTTTCCCTTTCTGAAAGGAGTCTTTGCTCATACACCTGCACACCTAGCTTTTGGAGTCAACCCAATTCATAATGTCTGCCACAGCTAATTAATATTAAACAACAACAAAATGATGATAACTCAGTCAGTTTTGGAGATACTGAGCTAACCTTGATCCTGCAATATTGTGTGAGATTTGACTAAAAGGGCTACAACTTAATCCTTTTTCAACATTTGATTCATTTTAGTTTGTTAAAAGAGGCCCTTCCAATAAAAACGGTTTCTCTGAGGTTTCTGTTGAATATTTTAGCTCCACAGGTGTTCTTACCTTCATAGTGGGTGTGAAAAAAGGTCAACAACTTCTATTTCAGTTTTTACCTCTCAAATTACGCAGGTGGCGATAAAACCCGAGTTCGAACAGCCTGTATCTGTTTCATCACAACTCCTTTGTTCGTTAGTATTCGGCAGCTCCCGCAGTTGAAACCACACCTAGCATGCTGCTGGCTAAAAGCTGTAGCATAAGACGTAGCAAACAGGACGAGAGAACGCCTGATGTTACCCCCAAATTCCACTACGTGCGCTCCGCTCCGGCACGAACGCAGGATTAAAAACGGTCCCATTGTAGTCAATCAGAGCTATTCCACTGCCTCCGCAGTGTACTCCTGTGCGCCGCTCTGCCGTTCTGCCATCCGGCGAGAATAGGATCGATTCTATTTTTGCTGGACGCGGGAGTAAGTACGCAGTCAATGTACAGAAATCACACCGCCCCAACAGGATAGGGAACAAGCACAACTTCCATTTTATCAAAATAAATTGATAAACAAACACGTTTTTTTGTTTCATACGCATAGGTATTTTAATCTAACAATTATTATATCTATATATGTATGTTTCCAAACATTTGTGCGTGTTTACACATGAATTGAACACCGTATAATTCAAAAATATATTATTTTGAAAGTCATTTTATCGATCACTACCCTATACGTGGTTTTGTGTAATAAACACTAGCGAGTGACAGCTGAAGATGAACGAGGAGCAGCTGATCCTTGAAGTGAAAAAGTACAAGATTCTTTATGACACCACGCATCCTTTTTACAAGGATGTCAATAAATCAAATCCTGCGCATGCTTATTTGCGCACCTCAGGTCTTCGCACTGGAGCGGAGTCGATGTAGAGCGGGTTCAGTGTAATATGAGGTCGGAAGCGAGCGGAGGCGGACCGGAGCGCACGTAGTGGAATTTGGGGGTTACCATGCGCAGCAGGGCAGGAAACAGTATACCTTGCTCTCATAGGCTAGTTTGTTAGCCAATCAGAGTCCAACAAATTTGAATAATGAATATGAACGAGCTGCTGACGAAGCCTGACGGAAGGAGCCAGAACCAGCCGAATTTTGATGCAGAAAGATTGAAAGGTCTGTTAATCAGTGTTTCCTGACGTTTTTTAGATATAAAATGTTTCATATTACTGGTTAATACTTTAGCAATAACCACAAAGTCCTGAAATTTGTATGAAATGGCATCTTTAAAACTTTTGCATTAAAGGCAGTGTTGATTAATGAATTTATGTTGAGTGCAGTAGAGAGCCAACCTAGCAGAGATGGATGCAAGATGGATTTTCGCATGATCTGGAGTTTTCAAAACCCACGAAAATCCATCTTGTACTGCTCCAACTAAACCTGTCCAACTCCAAACCACTGGTGGTTCAGACCAATCACGTGTTAGCATTGTGCTACTGTGACTGGGCTGCACCAGTGGATGTACGCATAGAAGTAGCTATTGAATCTATTTTAGGAGACCTAGAGATGATTTTTGTTGAAAAATGAGCAAAGAGAACTTTGTGCATTTCTTGGTGGTAACGATGTGTGTGCTTTTCTCCCGACTGGATTCGGCAAGATCTTGATTTACTGTGATTGGCTAAAGACAGATCATGACACTTGGTGCATCCTCCAATCAGCTTAAAATATTATACTTTCAACCAAACATCATTTGCTGCTAATATTCGTTCTTTGGACGTCACACACCAACATTCCTGTCACTTATTATCATAACAATGCCTCTCACAACATCCAGACACATTTTCCTTATCGTTCCGGAACAGATGTTTCCTATCAAACATTTGCGTCGATTCCTGGTACTTTCTGACCACAACATTTCCCCAAATTGGGTTCATGTATGAGGTTGAAATTAAGGACAGTTTATATAATTGGAAACCTACAACAGCAGCATGTAATGTCCATTTATTAAGGTCATTTTTGTCCTTAATCAACAATCAACAACACAAACTTTTTTTTTTTTACAAAGAATTAGATCCGTTGACAGTTTTCTACACTCTTTTTATTGTCATCTTAACTCTATTATACATGTGACAGAGCAAACACAAAAACAAGTTCACTTTCAGTTTCAGGAAATTCAAGAACATTATAAAAACTTGTTTTTGAGTGCTTTTTAAAATCACGTTTCCTTAATTTAAAATACTTCCTAAATATATGCTTTACTTCTTTTGGAAATGTTCTATCTTTGAACCCAACCCAGCTGGCATTCCTCGCTCTTTAACCCAATCATCTTTGAGTAGTGGTAGGTCTGTGGATGACAAACCCAATTAATATTAGGAGTCCAAAATAAGTGGAAATAAATATAGCTAGACAAATTTTCAGATATTCGGTGTTGTATTGTTGTATCTTTTTTTAAACACTGCAGTATTATGGCCTATGCTGCATCTCAGATCCTAAAATAGATGTGAACAGTCTTCTGAAGCATTAAGATATGAAGGCCAGTTCAGGATTCATAAAAGCCTGTGGTGCGGTTGTACAAACGGACACAAATAGAAACAGACGGTGTAGTAAAACACACACACAAACACACACACTAATCACTCTAAAACGGATACAGTATTCATTGCGCTGATAAGGGATGAGAGGTTCTGCTGCTTTCAAATACTGAGTGAAGGAGAGCGTCTGTCACTGCTGTAAGGGCATCTGACCCCCCACTTCCTTCCAACATTGATAAAAGTGAAGGATGGGATCACTGTGATTGCTCTATTCAGAGCAACTTCACTTATCTACAGCAATTAGTGTTAAACCTCTAAACACAAATAAATGAAAACATGAGCGCTCTCAATACGAACACTTCTATGTGCTTTAGACTCTCTAAGCTGGTTTGTATTAGCCTGCGTGTGAGCTCTTCCCTTTGTTATCCACGTCCCAAAGAGGGATAGGGTTATTTTGAAAAATCAGTGTTCAACCATGTGATCTCTGAGGAGGGAAATTCACCTCGGAGGTTCAAAGAGCAATTAAAAATCAACACATCTCTCCTGCGGCCCCACCACCATATCTCCACCTATTCTCTGAGCCTCATGCTCAGGAATGGACCATAATTTTCCACGAGTGATGAACTGTGAAATGCAACAAAAACCCCCATTACTGCATGAGGGATTTAGAGCCCACAGAGCAATAGATGAGAAAGGGGCCTGAGAAAAATATGCCTTCGTCAAATATAATACAAGGGGGAAAGAAAAAAAGTCCTGTATCACTGAGGTCAGACTGTAAAGGCCCAATGGGTTGGTTCGTATTATGCATGTGTTATAAAAGCCTGCGAGCATTCAACAAAAAGACAATGAAAAATCTGGTGAGTCGTAGTCAGTTACAAAGGCTGTTGGTGCTCTGAGTGGAAAACTGAGCAACACTTGTATCCATCAGGACCCTCTAAACCACTGATCATCAACCGCTGAGCCATTCAACCCGGCCTGCGACTGGATTCCAAAATTGTGAGGCTCAAAAAGAAAATAGTGGTCCACACTATTAGAGGAACTCCTAGTGGTTGACTGTGGTATAGGTGATGTGAGCCTGAATCAAATGCCTTCAGTTTTGTAATGAAATGGAAAAAGTCTAAACATTAAACATAGTGTTAAGCCAAAATTAGATTTTTATTTGATTTTCTTCTTGGGGGTCTGGCCCCCAAGGAGACTGTCTGGTAAAACTCTGGCCCTCTAACAAATATACTTGATGACCCCTGCTCTAAACCCTCAGAAAGGGCCCAGTATAGCCTACTTATATTTTCATTTGTTTTGTACAAATCCTAATTGTATAAAAAATATTTGTGAGGAAATAAAGAAGTTAAAGAGGCCCTTCCATTAAAAATGTTTTTTTCTGAGGTTTCTGTTGAATATTTTAGCTCCACAGGTGTTCTTACCTTCATAATGGATGTGAAAACAGGTCAACAACTTCTCTTTCAGTTTTTATCTCTCAAACCACGGAGGTGGCGATAACACCCGAGTTCTCCCGAGTCCGAACGATGTATCTGTTTCGTTACAACTCCTTTGTTCGTTAGTATTCGGCAGCTCCCGCAGTTGAAACCACGCCTAGCATGCTGTTGGCTAAAAGCTGTAGCATAACGTAGCAAACAGGAAGACACGACGTCTGCTGTTGCCATGCACAGTGGGGCAGGAAACAGTATACCTTGCTCTCATAGGCTAGTTTGTTAAACAATCTGAGTCCAGCAAATTCGAATAATGAATATGAACGAGCTGCTGATGAAGCAGCCTGACGGAAGGAGCCGGAACCACCTGAATTTTAATGCAGGCAGATTGAAAGGTCTGTTAATCAGTGTTTCCTGACGTTTTTTAGATCTAAAATATTTCATATTACAGGATAATACTTAAGAAATAACCCCAAAGTCCTGAAATTTGTATGAAGTGGCCTCTTTAAACTTGGCAGCTAAGATTGTGTCCAATGTGTCATTTAAAATCTGAACTTCTACAACTTGATTTCTGGAACAATTAGAGGTTTGTTTCAAATGATTTTAAAATCAACCAGGTAACTCTTGGCTTGGAAGTGTGATCATAAAACTCATGAGGAGTTCTTCCTGCTGGACCACCAGTTAACTGATAACCTCTGTTCTTTTCGTCATAAACTTTCTTGGAAATTCTCCAAAGATCCGAGAGTGTCATAGCAGCCACGTGGCAGTTGTCGGTGAAGAAGATGCTGCTAATCTTTTTACCCTACAGCTCCTAAGATATCTTTTAATGAAAAATTGGAGTCATTTGCTAAAATAAAGACAAGCGATGAAGCTAAATTTGATGGAAGAAAATCCAATCACTGACTAATCAGTGTTACTGACTTTTTTAATTGCTTTTTTCTGGACATAAGGGATTTTTCAACGATATTGCTAATGATGGTTGTTTTATTTCACTATATACTTTGTTTTGTCATCAAATGGTCAATAACTTGTGCCAACAGCTTTTATCCTGGTCTCTGTGCTGCTCATTTCACACACTTGTAAAATGCTTTAACAGCAATCATGTTACCAAGTTCCTGATCCCAATGTACAGCTGACGTCTTGAGGAATTGTGACGAGCATTTAAAAGTGGTATATGGAATATTTTTATAAAGAGCAATAATTTTAACAAAATAATGCTTCCACGGGTGTTTAGAGGGTTGTAGAATGAAAATACACTTTTTCCTTTAAAAATTATATTTGAAGTAAAATATTATAAAATATTAATTTTGATGGGCATGACGTTGGCATTTTGTTTACATCTACCAGCCAGTAGCTGGCAGAGCAGCGGGCACCATTTTGAATTGCCTAATACCGTAAATAATCCAGCACAGTGAGGCTGGTACTGTGGAGTCTGCAGGTCAAGTAGGTGGAAGCACCGGGGACATGTGGTGATTATATATCTTATTTGCTTGCAATAGGAGGGTTTCTCATGTAACAAGCAAGTTCTGTGTGGAAACGTTTTTCATTAGCAGCTAGCTAATACGTAGTTACATGTTGGTGAGGTGGATGAGAGCTTCGGGCCACTTTTTCGACTGGAAGACACACCACAGAGGATTTTATGGCTTTTTTAAAAATTGTATTGGATAAGTGGGGCGTGCCGGATGGTGTGTGAGGAGGACAGAGGATCTTAAGAGGGACTGCAGGAAGTTTTGGTTTGCTCTAGAAGAGCCGCGGTGCAGCTACATGAGGTCTTTGCCACGGACTGAATCGATGACTGAGCTTCAAACAGGTAGGAGCTGCTTTTATCAGAGTCAGTGTGTGATCAGCAGGACTGGAGAGCATGATTAGTGAAGTGAACTCATGATATTTTATTGTCCTGCTCGGATCAGAGTTCAGAGTGGGTTTGGTGAGAGGAATATTGGTCAATCTCAGCATTGGAGCGTGCCCGCGCAGGGGGGGGGGGGTTAACCAGCCTGACACCCAGATGGCTGAAGGCTTTGTGCTGTGTTATTCTGTTCCAAGTTCCATATACCACCTTTAAATAGCTGTTGTTCCGATGACCAGACACTGAACAATCACTGGTTCGGATTAGATTATTGTATCTTATCATAATGAAACATTAGCTTTCCTGTCACTGACTTAGTTGATGGAGGAAAATGTTTCCAAGACAATCTCAGTCCAACATGTCTTACTACTGCACAAAAAAGAAAGTAAGAGAGAAAGAAATAAGAGAGATTTTATATATTCCAGGTAATCCTCCATAGTTTATGACAAAGAAAGAAATGTTTTGCTCCAAACTTTAGAAAAAAAAAATCTGTCAGCAGAAAAGCCTGTGGGAGGCTGGAGTCAAGGGGGCCCCTTGTTATCTTGTTATGGCAGTGTAAACGGTGAGGCAGCAGCGAACGCCTTGATGGAGCCCAGATAGACGAGTCACACACTCACACAACAACATCACAGAGCAACTCCTGATGTTGTCTGAATACCAACTTCTCACTGAATTCACTTTTACAAACTTTTCCCTCTACCTTGGAGGAAACATTTCCTCCTGCTTGCACTTTAAAAAAAAATACCATTACATCAGAAACAATCACACTTTAATGATGTGGTGATGATATGTGAAGTGATGAAACTGATCAAGTCAGGCAGGTAAATAAACAAATACTCAGTGATCTCACTGGCATTACTCAAAAATCTGTCATATCTGTCAAACTAGAATTAGCGTGAACAGAAATTTATCAAAATAAATAATTGTCACTCAGGCTACACAAAGCTAAATCTCAATATGTCAATTAATCACAAGGTGCAGGATTTTTTTCTCCCCTATGTGCCAACATCCAATTAATGGTTTCTTCTGCTGAGCCTAGCTTGTCTTACCTCAATAAAAAAGGGCTTTTTTGTTGTTTCTTTTTTAGCTTTTGAAGGTTCGAAAAAAGAACGCTAAGACAGTAATAAAAATTCAGACTGTGGCCGACACTCATGCAAAGTTTATGCCACAGGACGTGACGAAGCAAATAGGATGAGATTCTGATGTGACTGCAGTTAATTTAACCTTCACTTTGGACAGAAAGGCAGAGCTTCACTCTGCTGTTAGCCAACTGATCTCACTCCAGCAGGAGAGTTTTAGTTAAATGTTACAGTGTGAGAGCTTGTAAAGATGCTGGACACAATGCTGAGAAGAGTGAGCACGGTGACGGCTCATGAAGTTAAAACTGGTGATGAAATTTAACAGAGCAATCATTAGAACTCAGTTGCTCTATTGTTCTGCTCAGACGCCAGTCAGTCGAGGCAGAAGGTCACTGAGCCGGGTTCTGCTCAGGGTTCTGTGTTTCTTCCTGTTAAAAGTGAGTTGTTCCTTTCCCTCGTCTCCAGTCATGCTGCTCAAGATGGAAGACTGTGTTGAATTGATGGTTCAACTCAACTGTCTGGTTCATTTGATAGGAAATGTTTTATTTTTACAAACTGACAAAATATTTCTGTAGATTTTGTTATGAACTGGTCAGTGCCTTGGCTGCTGCCGCCGATGCAGATGGATGGTGTTTCCTTACCTAACCTGGCTCATCTGCACTCAGTACAATGTCCTTTTTTTATTTCCTTTTCTTGTTACTCTTGAGTGTGTGCATGGGGTTGGGTTGGGAGGAGGGGGGTATATACATATGAATGTGATCATTCAGGGATGGGAATGGGGTTAATGTTGGGTCATTTTAAATCTGTAAGGCACTTTGAGTTGCAGGTTTTGTATGAAAAGCATTTTATAAATAAAATGTGATTTGATTTGAGTAGATGCATTTAGCACAAAACTCTTGTGTAGTATTGTATGGTGTCTTTTTTCGGATTTAAAATTGTGGAGAGGCACATTTTTTGGTGTTGTTAACAGCAGTTAGTATCTTACCTACAACAAGATTACTTTTTCATGGAGGCTCTGGGGAATCTCAGAGCAAGACATCAGTAATACTAACAAAATACTTTGGCTGCATAAGTCTGTGGTAGGAAATAAATCACTGTTTTCTAACCCTTATCCTTAAGACTTGATTTAGATCATTGCATCACCTTCTCAGTATGTTGTCAAACTCAGCAGAAGCCTGTTAATCTAAAACAGTGAATCATCTAAAACCTGCAGTGAGTCTTGAGGACAAGAACTGCAGACTTACACACTGACAGAATATCAATCCCTAAATCAATCCCACAAGTCAATACCAAACTTTTGAAAGGCTCATAGGAGTTTAAACGACATATTTTTAAACTTCCCGTATTGCAATGGCTAACAGACTTGTACATAATCAATGACAATTGGAGATTTCGTTTTTAAAGACCCACTCCGATGAAAATCGTGTCTTTCATGTTGATAACATGTTCTTGTTGCATTTTTCTGAGAGGACATATCATACGAAAACTAAGCTCAAAATTCTGAGTATTTCTGCATTCAAATCATTGTGAATCAGTAGCAGATGCAAAAATGTGTCTAAAAAGGGTCAGTTTGTTACGTAGAAAATCAACTGGGTAGGCCACAAGCTCCTACTCTGTTAGGTTAAAGTTAGTTTAGCTAGCTGTAAGCTAGTGGTAGCACTAGCATAAATAGAGAGCTCTCAGCACCGTAGAGGGGCGGGCGGGGTGTGGATCCTCTGTACGGTTCTGCCCACAGCGCAGAGGCAATTTGCTAAGGAGCAACAGGCACTATGCAGAAACTACATCCTAGAAAACGGCACAGGCTTTGGGAATTGGGGCAAAAATGCCATAATCCTAATTTAAAGACCACTGAGATACTTTAAAATAGCTCAAAAGATGATTGCAGTGGGTCTTTAACAGCACTACTGCAACATTTTTGTTAAGACCCCCAAGAGAATTCACGTATGCACTGGGCGAACATGCAAACTCCTTGCTAGGGTTGGGCATCGTTTGCATTGTAACGATTCCAATTCTGATTCCGATTCTCACTAACGATTCCTGTTTGAAATGATTCTCAATTCAGATTCATTGAGATGCAGGAAAGGAAAAAAAAAAAAAAACAATAAAAAAACACTTTTTTTTTTTTCAGTTGAAAAAGTCTTCACACAGGACATTTTATTTGTTCACATTGCCAGGTGACTTGACAGTTTAATTTGGTTGCCTAAATTTGGAAGACTCTACATCGCTAAGGGGATACAGTCTTTCTACCACATACTCTGTTACTTTTCTGTGTACTTTGCTCCGCTGACAGCTTTCACCTTGCTGCCATGATGAATAAGGTTCGTCTATTTACTGGCCGGGGCCTCTGGCCAGTTAACGTAGCAGCAGACTGGATTATGCTAGCGTCACTCTGCGAGCGTTTAACAACTATGAACGGATTTGACACAGTTTTAGCAACTAAGCTAGTCTGTGAAGAAGACAATCATAATTTTCATGTACTGGCTGACTGTCTGAAGTGGAGGAAGCAACGAGAGCAGGAGAGCGACACAACACATCAAACACACTCGTCACCACAACGTGCAGCTGCTGAAGGTGTTGTGTCATGTTTGTTGTACATCCTCCTTTGGCACTAATAAGTTTATCACAGGTGTTGCACTCAGCGAGTCCATCTTTTTGTTAATTAAAATGAAACAGGAGTGCACAAAAGTGGTACGAAGGTACACAAGCGGACTCAAAATATAAAAGGCGCACGTTTGCGTCATTAACATACTAGGCTTGGCTGAGCTGAGCAGAGGCGGGGTTCACTATCAAATCATTGAAGAGTCTCGCTGACTTATTTTGTTTAACTGAGCAGGTAGAACACTAACTGATACGGAAGACTAGAACTCCACATTCAAAGATTAGAATTATTTAAATTCTTTGTCTCTGACTTAATCATTGTTACAAATCCTTATGTATTTTATGTGAAAACAATGAAGACATTTCTTGCTGAGGAAGCAGTAAAGACACTGGGCAGAGAAAATCAAAAGAAGCACTAGAGTGAGAAGTGAAGAAGATGAATGTTGAAGATTTACCACAGTAAAGACTCTTTTAACCTGATGGAGTTTAACTTTTAGCTTCCCTGGGATTTTATTCATCACATTTAGTAATTCTAGATAGAAATGTGAAGGCCAGAGGGAGTTTCCACACTGTTGTAATAATTCAGTGTTATTTTTCATAAAATTTGATCTAAAAGATGTGAGATTTCTTCTTTTAATCTTGTCTTGAAATAAACGGTTAATGTCACTGATGAGTCTAATGATTAATTCATTTTGAAAACTTCAACGTCTGATGTCATGTTTCATTTTGAACACAAGAAGTCTGCTATCATGTATGACAGCACATTAGATTATCACATCAAATTACAAAAATGACAAATGATAATTTCAATAAACAATCTCAACAGCTGCAGGTTTACATTAAAGATTCATACCATCATATCACGTATTTAGTGGTTCCACCAGTTGCAAAAAGATGACAAGTTTAGTCCTGTCAAAACCACACTTCACAGCTCTGAGATATTAATAATAAAAATTTTCTTCAGATTCTAGAACAATCATGAATCTACACAGTGTGCAATCTTACCTTTAACTTATGGCTGCTGAGAGTTGATTAGTCTCATTAAAATCACATAAAAGCCTCAGAATTCTCCTTGAACATTATATGAAAATACTGTGCAAGAAAGAAAATAAACGTTGAGCTCCCAAAGCGTCATCTCAGAGAATTATGCATAAATGACATGTGAATCTTTGTTTGCACAAAGGATACTTTTCATTCACACACACACGTGCACACATACACACACATACAGTATATTTATATATATTATATACAAAATAAATATATATTTTATTTACAAGAGAAAATAAATACTATAATAATAAATATGAATAGAAAAACTGTATTATTATATTTATATAATTTTTCCATTCATATTTATTATTATATTATTTATTTTCTCTTGTTGTTTAGTGTTTGTGTCCTTAACCTCAATTACAAATCTCAATGAACCTTGTTTGGTCTGGTGAAAATCAAAGACACGTAGAATGCATCATGCTGACTCTAGCCTCTGAAGTTTAACAGTTTAATGAAGTATTAATCATTCAGCATGGCTTAATTGCTACAGCCTTCCTGGACTCGGATATTTTCTTCTATGATAAAAAACTTAAATTTGTGCTTATTCTTTGCAAGGCAGTAGTTTTTGACACAGAGAGTCACAGACAACCCTACAGCTGTGAGAAGAAGCTCCCATCTTATTTCTCTCCAACTCATCCTCCATCTAGCCCTTGCACTGACTGAGTGTCGCGGTATGAAATGAGACATATTGCTGCTGACAGCGCATTCATTTCTCAGGGAAATGTCAGTGTGGAGCTTGTTGAGAGGTGGCACAGTGTGTAAGAGCAGGATAGAAGGAGGTTTGGTGATGGAGGTGGTGGAGGGGTTGAAACGCTTTGTCTGTCTGAAACTACTAATCAGGATCCGCTCAGGAAAAGGTCAGTTTTGTATACCACAATGTAAATCCACATGAGCCCAAAGCCCCACCACCACCACCACCACCACC
>SSNP01000074.1:568428-587713 GCA_006937955.1 Pachypanchax playfairii | reverse complement strand
GTTAGCCAACTGATCTCACTCCAGCAGGAGAGTTTTAGTTAAATGTTACAGTGTGAGAGCTTGTAAAGATGCTGGACACAATGCTGAGAAGAGTGAGCACGGTGACGGCTCATGAAGTTAAAACTGGTGATGAAATTTAACAGAGCAATCATTAGAACTCAGTTGCTCTATTGTTCTGCTCAGACGCCAGTCAGTCGAGGCAGAAGGTCACTGAGCCGGGTTCTGCTCAGGGTTCTGTGTTTCTTCCTGTTAAAAGTGAGTTGTTCCTTTCCCTCGTCTCCAGTCATGCTGCTCAAGATGGAAGACTGTGTTGAATTGATGGTTCAACTCAACTGTCTGGTTCATTTGATAGGAAATGTTTTATTTTTACAAACTGACAAAATATTTCTGTAGATTTTGTTATGAACTGGTCAGTGCCTTGGCTGCTGCCGCCGATGCAGATGGATGGTGTTTCCTTACCTAACCTGGCTCATCTGCACTCAGTACAATGTCCTTTTTTTATTTCCTTTTCTTGTTACTCTTGAGTGTGTGCATGGGGTTGGGTTGGGAGGAGGGGGGTATATACATATGAATGTGATCATTCAGGGATGGGAATGGGGTTAATGTTGGGTCATTTTAAATCTGTAAGGCACTTTGAGTTGCAGGTTTTGTATGAAAAGCATTTTATAAATAAAATGTGATTTGATTTGAGTAGATGCATTTAGCACAAAACTCTTGTGTAGTATTGTATGGTGTCTTTTTTCGGATTTAAAATTGTGGAGAGGCACATTTTTTGGTGTTGTTAACAGCAGTTAGTATCTTACCTACAACAAGATTACTTTTTCATGGAGGCTCTGGGGAATCTCAGAGCAAGACATCAGTAATACTAACAAAATACTTTGGCTGCATAAGTCTGTGGTAGGAAATAAATCACTGTTTTCTAACCCTTATCCTTAAGACTTGATTTAGATCATTGCATCACCTTCTCAGTATGTTGTCAAACTCAGCAGAAGCCTGTTAATCTAAAACAGTGAATCATCTAAAACCTGCAGTGAGTCTTGAGGACAAGAACTGCAGACTTACACACTGACAGAATATCAATCCCTAAATCAATCCCACAAGTCAATACCAAACTTTTGAAAGGCTCATAGGAGTTTAAACGACATATTTTTAAACTTCCCGTATTGCAATGGCTAACAGACTTGTACATAATCAATGACAATTGGAGATTTCGTTTTTAAAGACCCACTCCGATGAAAATCGTGTCTTTCATGTTGATAACATGTTCTTGTTGCATTTTTCTGAGAGGACATATCATACGAAAACTAAGCTCAAAATTCTGAGTATTTCTGCATTCAAATCATTGTGAATCAGTAGCAGATGCAAAAATGTGTCTAAAAAGGGTCAGTTTGTTACGTAGAAAATCAACTGGGTAGGCCACAAGCTCCTACTCTGTTAGGTTAAAGTTAGTTTAGCTAGCTGTAAGCTAGTGGTAGCACTAGCATAAATAGAGAGCTCTCAGCACCGTAGAGGGGCGGGCGGGGTGTGGATCCTCTGTACGGTTCTGCCCACAGCGCAGAGGCAATTTGCTAAGGAGCAACAGGCACTATGCAGAAACTACATCCTAGAAAACGGCACAGGCTTTGGGAATTGGGGCAAAAATGCCATAATCCTAATTTAAAGACCACTGAGATACTTTAAAATAGCTCAAAAGATGATTGCAGTGGGTCTTTAACAGCACTACTGCAACATTTTTGTTAAGACCCCCAAGAGAATTCACGTATGCACTGGGCGAACATGCAAACTCCTTGCTAGGGTTGGGCATCGTTTGCATTGTAACGATTCCAATTCTGATTCCGATTCTCACTAACGATTCCTGTTTGAAATGATTCTCAATTCAGATTCATTGAGATGCAGGAAAGGAAAAAAAAAAAAAAACAATAAAAAAACACTTTTTTTTTTTTCAGTTGAAAAAGTCTTCACACAGGACATTTTATTTGTTCACATTGCCAGGTGACTTGACAGTTTAATTTGGTTGCCTAAATTTGGAAGACTCTACATCGCTAAGGGGATACAGTCTTTCTACCACATACTCTGTTACTTTTCTGTGTACTTTGCTCCGCTGACAGCTTTCACCTTGCTGCCATGATGAATAAGGTTCGTCTATTTACTGGCCGGGGCCTCTGGCCAGTTAACGTAGCAGCAGACTGGATTATGCTAGCGTCACTCTGCGAGCGTTTAACAACTATGAACGGATTTGACACAGTTTTAGCAACTAAGCTAGTCTGTGAAGAAGACAATCATAATTTTCATGTACTGGCTGACTGTCTGAAGTGGAGGAAGCAACGAGAGCAGGAGAGCGACACAACACATCAAACACACTCGTCACCACAACGTGCAGCTGCTGAAGGTGTTGTGTCATGTTTGTTGTACATCCTCCTTTGGCACTAATAAGTTTATCACAGGTGTTGCACTCAGCGAGTCCATCTTTTTGTTAATTAAAATGAAACAGGAGTGCACAAAAGTGGTACGAAGGTACACAAGCGGACTCAAAATATAAAAGGCGCACGTTTGCGTCATTAACATACTAGGCTTGGCTGAGCTGAGCAGAGGCGGGGTTCACTATCAAATCATTGAAGAGTCTCGCTGACTTATTTTGTTTAACTGAGCAGGTAGAACACTAACTGATACGGAAGACTAGAACTCCACATTCAAAGATTAGAATTATTTAAATTCTTTGTCTCTGACTTAATCATTGTTACAAATCCTTATGTATTTTATGTGAAAACAATGAAGACATTTCTTGCTGAGGAAGCAGTAAAGACACTGGGCAGAGAAAATCAAAAGAAGCACTAGAGTGAGAAGTGAAGAAGATGAATGTTGAAGATTTACCACAGTAAAGACTCTTTTAACCTGATGGAGTTTAACTTTTAGCTTCCCTGGGATTTTATTCATCACATTTAGTAATTCTAGATAGAAATGTGAAGGCCAGAGGGAGTTTCCACACTGTTGTAATAATTCAGTGTTATTTTTCATAAAATTTGATCTAAAAGATGTGAGATTTCTTCTTTTAATCTTGTCTTGAAATAAACGGTTAATGTCACTGATGAGTCTAATGATTAATTCATTTTGAAAACTTCAACGTCTGATGTCATGTTTCATTTTGAACACAAGAAGTCTGCTATCATGTATGACAGCACATTAGATTATCACATCAAATTACAAAAATGACAAATGATAATTTCAATAAACAATCTCAACAGCTGCAGGTTTACATTAAAGATTCATACCATCATATCACGTATTTAGTGGTTCCACCAGTTGCAAAAAGATGACAAGTTTAGTCCTGTCAAAACCACACTTCACAGCTCTGAGATATTAATAATAAAAATTTTCTTCAGATTCTAGAACAATCATGAATCTACACAGTGTGCAATCTTACCTTTAACTTATGGCTGCTGAGAGTTGATTAGTCTCATTAAAATCACATAAAAGCCTCAGAATTCTCCTTGAACATTATATGAAAATACTGTGCAAGAAAGAAAATAAACGTTGAGCTCCCAAAGCGTCATCTCAGAGAATTATGCATAAATGACATGTGAATCTTTGTTTGCACAAAGGATACTTTTCATTCACACACACACGTGCACACATACACACACATACAGTATATTTATATATATTATATACAAAATAAATATATATTTTATTTACAAGAGAAAATAAATACTATAATAATAAATATGAATAGAAAAACTGTATTATTATATTTATATAATTTTTCCATTCATATTTATTATTATATTATTTATTTTCTCTTGTTGTTTAGTGTTTGTGTCCTTAACCTCAATTACAAATCTCAATGAACCTTGTTTGGTCTGGTGAAAATCAAAGACACGTAGAATGCATCATGCTGACTCTAGCCTCTGAAGTTTAACAGTTTAATGAAGTATTAATCATTCAGCATGGCTTAATTGCTACAGCCTTCCTGGACTCGGATATTTTCTTCTATGATAAAAAACTTAAATTTGTGCTTATTCTTTGCAAGGCAGTAGTTTTTGACACAGAGAGTCACAGACAACCCTACAGCTGTGAGAAGAAGCTCCCATCTTATTTCTCTCCAACTCATCCTCCATCTAGCCCTTGCACTGACTGAGTGTCGCGGTATGAAATGAGACATATTGCTGCTGACAGCGCATTCATTTCTCAGGGAAATGTCAGTGTGGAGCTTGTTGAGAGGTGGCACAGTGTGTAAGAGCAGGATAGAAGGAGGTTTGGTGATGGAGGTGGTGGAGGGGTTGAAACGCTTTGTCTGTCTGAAACTACTAATCAGGATCCGCTCAGGAAAAGGTCAGTTTTGTATACCACAATGTAAATCCACATGAGCCCAAAGCCCCACCACCACCACCACCACCACCTCCCCCACCCTGACTCACACACAAAGAAAAGCCTTCCCGGATCAAGCTGGTCATGACAACAGAAAATAAATGTAACACATCTCCACAAAATAATAAATGGATCCAGATAGCTTTTCTTTCTATATTTTTTTAAATCTCAGAGTAAATCTGTGAAGTAGTAAAACATGTTTTGGTAAATGAATGACTTGAACAGTTTGCTGGAACATCAAAATAAACATTTAAGTTTTATTAAGTTTTGATATATCAGCACAACTAGCTGATGGCTGTATCTCTCTGAGCTGTAACCTTTGGAAAATAATACACAGATTTTGTTTAAAACAGTTTTTCATATCTTGGATAAATTATGATATGATATGATATGATATGATATGATATGATATGATATGATATGATATGATATGATATGATATGATATGATATGATATGATATGATATGATATGATATGATATGATATTAGTTTACTCCCAGGTGTTGGAAAGGGGTCTCCGATTGTGGAACCTTGGTTTTGAGAGTAGTGTGGTTTTCGTCTGGGTTATGGAGTGGGTTGTGACTGTTTAGCTCATTCCCCACATCTGTTGGGCCTGACCAGGGATGCCCCTCATCGCCAATGCTGTTTGTGGTTTTCATGTCATGAGTAGCCTTGGTGAGGAGGGGGTCTAGTTTGGGAACCTTAGTGTCTTAGGGTGGTCAGGCTCAACCTTAGAGATAAAAGTGAATAACTATAACTATGTCATCTAGAAGGAGCTTGAAGTAGAGACGATACTTCTCCGTACCAAAAGGAGTCAGCTAAGGTTTTAGGGTAAACATCCTGCATGTATGTAGTGCTTTTCTAGTCATTCAGACCACTCAAAGTACTTTTTACTTGTAGTTGGGTTGAGTGACATTTACTCAACCCAACGTGTAAATTGGGGGGAAAGGGGCTAACACTCATACAACCCAATGCGCAAATCGGGGGACTACATGGGGTTCAGTGTCTTGCCCAAGTACACTTCGACGTGTGGTGGTGGAAGCAAGGATTGATCCACCAATCTTCTGATTGGAGGACGACTGCGCAAACCACTGAGCCACAGCCGCCCCGGCATTTTATTAAGATGCCTCCTGGTTAACTCCCTATGGAGATTTTCCAGGTTTGTCCCTCTAGGACAGGGGTGGTCAACTCCAGGCCTCGAGAGCCACAATCCTGCACATTATAGATGTTCCCCATCTAAAATGCCTGCTCTAGGACAAGACTCCTGGGCAGACCTAAAATTTGCTGAATGGATAATGTATCCTCACTGGCCTGGGACCACCTTGGGATCTGCCAAGAAGAGCTTGAGTGTGTCCCTGGGGTGACGGATGTCTGGAATTCCCTCCAAATTTTTTCCCAAAATGACAGCGAAGCCTTGAGACTCACATGAGGAAAGACGTTTTTGAAATTCCTTTGCAAATTCTGTTTGCAGATTGTTGCCAAAGATTGCAGCCTGAAGCCTACAGGCTTACCTTTCAGGGTGCGAAAGTCACAGGGTTGCAACAAGCCATTACACTATAAATCCCACAAGCTGTTGCACAATCACACCGTTAGATGGTAGTACTGAACTACATAGGTCTTTCCCACAGCTCTCACTATGACTTTGTCTCTCTCACGATGGAGGACAGAGATAGTTGAACTGTGTGCTTGTTATTGTTCTGAATTCAGATTTTTGTTCAGAGGTTTGACTTGTGTAAAAGACATTTTATGTACATACATTTAGAGATTTCACTGATTTATTTGTGAGTTACTGATTTTTGCCTTGAATTTTCATACGAGTACTTGGAGAAAAAAACAATTTCATGTAATTTACAAGAATTTACTGTATTCTATTATTGCTCATTAAGATATTCTGATGAAAAT
Organism: Pachypanchax playfairii; assembly: GCA_006937955.1. Taxonomy (NCBI): domain Eukaryota; kingdom Metazoa; phylum Chordata; class Actinopteri; order Cyprinodontiformes; family Aplocheilidae; genus Pachypanchax; species Pachypanchax playfairii. The sequence continues at coordinate 581,445 of SSNP01000074.1, read as the reverse complement.
ATGTTGTCAAAAATATAATTTTCATAGGTAAACTGTGCCTTAAGTATTAATCCCCTGAAGGCTTAATTTCCACAGCTTCACAGGTGCAGCCAGATAATCAACACTATAATCCTATACACAGCAAGCTGCAGGGAGAACACAAAAATCCAATGTTAATAAAGACGAGGAAGAAGATGAACCATTCCACACCCTTCAACCTCTTCTGTCAAAGTATACTATAGGAATTAAGCTAATACGCCACACATCAGACTTCTGGTTAGAGTGACTCAACATCCCTCAAGTCTTGCATTTTACACCATTCCCCAAAAATGACAGCTTAGAGCATAAATAGAAAACTGGAGGTGGCAATGATCTCTCCACCTGCCCCCAGCCCCACTCTGTTTGTTGAATGCTCCCACATTTTTTAGCTCTACTTCAGGGGAACATCGATGACGGCATCTCTTCTCATCACATTTTAGGTCACCTCAAACTAAAATGTGAGCAGAGAAAATGGAGAGGAAAGGACAGAGAGGGAAATGAAGCCCAACACTGTTGAGCTCTAACTCAACATCCTTGGTCTTTAGATGATACTGCTTTATTTTATCTGCCAGATAAACTGTGACACTTGTGTATTTTCACATTGTCTAATTATTCCATTTGAAATGAAAACATATAAACAAACAAAACTTTGTTACAGGGGCTGATGTCATGTGACCAAAGGCATACAAAATTTTAAAAATGCCTTTTATAAACTATACTTTAGTTATAATTAAAATACTACCACATTTTAAATATATTTGAAGCACTACAAATATGAGAGTTTGGCATTAAAAAAGAAAGAAGAAAGAAGCTTAAAATGTTTTGAATTTAAAAAATACATGGTATACTCATTTGAAGACAACATTAAATACATCTACTTTCACCGCTTAGGAGAGTGAAAATATAATGGAAATATAAAAGTTAAAGAAATAAAAAAAATGTACTAAAAGCAAATCTGTAGGTGAAAATGATTCTAAACACAGATTAAAAAAAAACTTTAATTCTAATTTTACACTTAGTGTTTTTGGAGTTTTTTAAAGTTTCATAGTTAACACAAACTAAAGCCTAATATAGGCCATTTAAGTTTGCATGAAGCCAAAAAGACGTAACAAGGAGCTGGGATTGTTCATTTTAGTTACACATAAATACTTAAAGAGGCCATTTCATACCAATTTCAGGACTTTGTGGTTATTTCTTAAGTATTAACCAGTAATATGAAACATTTTAAAAACGTCAGGAAACACTGATTAAGAGACCTTTCAATCTGCCTACATTAAAATTCGGCTGGTTCCGGCTCCTTCCGTCAGGCTGCTTCGTCAGCAGCTCGTTCATATTCATTATTCGAATTTGCTGGACTCAGATTGGCTAACAAACTAGCCTATGAGAGCAAGGTATACTGTTTCCTGCCCCGCTGCGCATGGCATCATCAGGCATTCTCTCTTCCTGTTTGCTACGTTATGCTACAGCTTTTAGCCAGCAGCATGCTAGGCGTGGTTTCAACTGCAGGAGCTGCTGAATACTAACAAACAAAGGAGTTGTGACAAAACAAGTACCGGCCATTCGAACACAGGTGTTATCGCCACCTGCGTAGTTTGAGAGATAAAAAGTGAAAGAGAAGTTGTTGACCTGTTTTCACACCCACTATGAAGGTAAGAACACCTGTGGAGCTAAAATATTCAACAGAAACCTCAGAAAAACCGTTTTTAGTGGAAGGGCCTCTTTAATAAATAACCACAAAGTCCTAAAATTTGTATGAAACGGCCTCTTTAAGAAAAAGGGATAATGGTTAACCTGAGAAAAAAAGCAAACAAACTGTTTCATAGCATTTTATTTATCTCATAGGGTCACCGCCTGGTAAACAGCTTCCAGGTTTCAGTCAGCAAAATAATGAAAATATTCTACAATTCAGATTTNAGGGAGAAAAAAATATGGGGTAAGATTACTGTCAAAAAGATGTGTATTATAAATTGGCAATTCATGCATAACTAGCAATCTGTAAACTCTTGTTTCTACAAAATCATATGCAAACATGTAGAGTATCTGTTCTCTGTTAGAATATAATTTTGAAAGTTACAACGTCAAGAATTCACAAAGTCCAAATTTGCAGTTTCTTCTTTATGAATACAACAAACAGAGTGAAGCTGTAAATACAAATCTATCATTTGAGAATATAGATTGAAAACTTTGACGGGTCAGATACATCGTTGTCACTAATATTTTAAACGTAATAGCGCTAAGATGACCGACCAACAAACAATAGAACAAGATCAGCTCATGTTAAACAGTTTGTATATATCATTAATAAAACTGTTTGTTTACTTCTACAACAACATCATTACAACAATCATTAATCTGTTATTTGTTGGTTGATCATCCTGGTGTTATTATTTTGAAAAAACACAACTACTGTCATCGATATATCTCTTGAATTGTTGATTAATATTATGTGTATTTTTGACAGTAATCTTACCCCATAAAAACCTCTGAAACAACCCTGCCTGCCTACTAATAGGCTTTTGAAAGCTTAGATTAGTTTACTCATTAGCTAAGCTAATAATGAAGATCCTTTTTGTGAGCTACCTTCCTCTGAAGTTAAAAGATGGGAAACAAAGTCATGTATCCACCATCTCTCAACAATCGCCCTTTACTTTAATCGGGTATGGAAATGTACTGGCTTACCAGGACTTGGGTTTTAGGACCTAACAAATGTGTGTCTGTGTGAAACAGACAGTAGAAATAGATTTAGTATCATTAATTTTTCTGTTAAATAACCTCCTGACTACCCATAGCTTAAAGGTGGTAAAGAGGATTTTGCCCTGAATGAGAAGCTCAACGGCTTCAAATTAATCAGTTAAAAAGGTGATAGAGAAACAATATTTATTGCTAGTAGCTTTGCATATAGACACTGGATTTCATTAATAAAGTTTCATGCAGATACCATTTTACTTTTGGTTTAAAAAATCTGCTGATTTTAAACAATATAATGAATGTTGAACTCCAACACAGTCCCAGCTGGTTGTTGCTGTGTGAGCTGTCCAGGCTTTTAAAGGCCAGTCTGAGTCTAACTGGAGGGGACAGTGAAATCTCATATGATGGCAGATTCGTGTGCCAGAGTTCAGAGAATGCCAGCTTATTGCTATTGAAAAGGTCACCGGGCTAGAAGGAAAATAAAAAGTCTTTACCGAGCAGAATGGTGTGTATATGTGTGAGAGAGTGCACTGTGTTTGATGCTGTCTTTCTTTATCGGTGACCCTGGGATGAAGGCCGCAACCCGAGATAGCCGTGCTCGCATAAGCGGCACGCCCTGGAGCTGCAGCATCCTGTTCTTTCTCTCTCTCTTGAGTCGTCAAGCTTGGGTGTCTGTTACCTTCAGCTCTTCTGGAAGCAGACTCTGGGCTTGAAACGCACCGCCTCTGAGAGCGCAAAATCAATTAACAGCGAGATGAATTTCACCAATATCTCCAGCAAATGGTAATTATCCCACATCTTCAACAATCAAACCACTACTGGAGCTGCAGCACATGGATTGGCAGGCACAGTAGCTAAAATATCAATGATAATTGTTTCAATCTTGATCTGGAGATATGTTACTGCCTGAGGTAAAAATAAAACAATTGCAGAGAATTGGACACTATGGTAAGCGGCAGGGGTCAGATTTCACTGATGTTTATGTGATTTGTGATCAGCGCAGTACAACAGAGAGAGGAAATGGCTATGTGGGAGATAACCACTGCCTGTTTAACTGAAGCACTCCTATCACATTGACTGCTGGAGACTTGAGGGCAACAGCGCAGCACAAACTCCTGCTGATTCAATAAGCCATCATCAGACTGTTAAAAACTAGCAGTAACATATGTGAACCTCGCTCCAGGCCTGAAATAGAATCCTTCTCATGGAAGAATTTGGACGATTTGTCCACATACGTTTGCTGCAGGGCAAACACAAAACATTTCTGGTTCAAATGTCAATCAGTTGGTGGTCACAGAGTCACGCCGAGGGGAAACGGAGGGGGTGACTGCATGTTGACAGTGAGCTTTCAGATGTTGCACCTTACTCCCACCCGCTAACTTTGCCTTCAACCAACCTTGGAGTCACGAGAGTCAGCGTTTTTGAGAAGTGCTTCAGAGATGTCGTGCTGAATAATGTGTCCTATGAATAAAACACATTAGCTACAAAACATATTGAATTATTCACATTTCAGAGCCTCCCTTCCCTTTCTACACAGGAGATATTAGCTTTTCAGTCATCATATGCTTTGCACAGAGTCCTCTGAGTCTGCATCTCCCTTACGTGCTATTCTTCTTGCTTCTCTGATCATTCTTTCGCTGTTTTTGTCATCTGTGTTTTGTTAATCCCTCTTTGTTCTTCAGTCTTCCCTCTCAGCTGAATTTGTGCTGATGGCAACAGTCTATTTATACCCCTCAAGTTACTACTTTTCCTGAAACATCTCGCTATTTATCTAAAGAGCACTTGAAGGCATTGAGGAGTGCATTTGTTCTGATGGAATCTTTGATGACTCCGTAACACGCAGCGGCCCAAACTGGATTCATCATTTAGCATCGATCTGAAGTCACCAGCTGTGAATTTCAAGGAGAAAAAGACCCTAAATAGGAAGGAGCGCAGTTTGCTAATTAAATACTTGACCTAATATAATCTTTTTGCTCCTTTTATCAGATCGTCAAAGAATAAAATTTTTATAGTTGCAGTAATTTCTGAGTAAATTCATCACAGAAAATCTGAATGAATCAACAAATTACTGCTTTTAAAGGTTGTTCAAATTTAAAATGTCTTCTTTGTTTCACAAAATATCAGTTAGAATACTGTTCAGTAATCTCCCTGATTTGAAAGGAAATGTGTGTGAGAAGTTGCAATAATTTAAAGTTAAATTACAAGCTAAACACAATTACAAGCTAATGCTAAAAATACGATTTTTGAAAGAAACTTTAAAAAGGACCATTATAGAGCAAGAATGTCCCTTGAAGGCTAATGTAGTCACATTGCAGGTGTGTTTCGAAAACCGCTACACACACACACACACACACACAAGTTTGTTTTGTTATCCTTATGGGGACCGTCCATTGACTTCCATTGATTTTAGTAACTAGATTTATACCTAACCCAAACCCTTTTCCTAACCTTAACCATTACTGATCTATAACTAACCCTAAGACTAACTAAAACTCTATTCACATCATACCTATAAACCTAACCCCTAACCCTAAAAAGGGGAGTCCCCCTCATGGGGACCAGGCTTCGGTCCCCACAAGAACCCTCGGACCCCAGAAAGATAGTAAAAGTCAGGAAACTGGTCCTCAGGAGGTCAGAAAAACAAGCCCACACACACACACACACACACACACACACACACACACACACACATATATATATCAATCTGTTAGCACCATTAGCCAAATTTAGCTACTTGTGTGTGTCTGTCTCTTAATCCAAAAGTTTAGTGTTTAATGGCGCAGGTGCCGGTTACGTCATATATCACCTCACATTGTCACGTTGAACTAAACTGCTCATAATTTATACAAAGCAGCTGTCATTTTGTACCAGTGATGTGTGCAACATTTACCATTTCGTACACCAGCACGTCTCCATCTATTGTCAACTGACATATACAAACACTAATATTTATAATTATAATGAAATATCATTGTGCTTCAAAATAGCTGTTATATATGTTTCAATTTAAATATTAAACAGCATTTTATTAGTGTTTCTATGAGACACAGACATTTTAAAAGTGTCTGTAGTAAATTATGATACTGTTTATACTGGGGCAGCATTCAGGATGCTGGGGCGAAGCGAGTAAAGAGACCTGGGGTAGACGGCATCTTTCATACTGACAAAAGTATCAGTACATGGTGGAAATAGCTGAAAAAGGGAGACTTGGTTCAAATATAATATAAGAGGAGCCTATAAAAACAGCTGCCTTTTCCTAAACATAACCAAGTGGTGAGACAATAGGTTTTATTTGCTGTATTTTGCATGTTTTTTTTTGCTTTATTCATCTTGTTTAGTGTATCATAAACAATGCTGGCAGTCATCACTTCACATTGGCTGTAGGTGACACAGCTCTTGAATTATGACTAATAAGAGATGAACTATGTTTAGATTGATGTGAAATGCAGCAACCAGCCCGAGGGAGAAAAGGTCTTCTGCTTTCCGCTCAATGACACAGGCAATACGATCTCTTGTGTCTTCTTTACGACTGGAAAACAAACTTTAAGTACATTACCTCAATCTACCAGGCTGTGTGCATCACTGTTACTGATGTGCCTAAAGCATTGTAACTGATAAAGGTGTGATTAACACTAATGTGTTTAAGTCCCAGCCCTGTTATTTACCTATAAAGAAATTAGAAATTCAATCAAATAATGACCCTAAAAGAAGATTTAATAAATTCTTGAGGTTATTTTAGCTCATTTTGATGGATACAGTTAATCTTGCTGCTTTGAACATCCATAAAAAGACTTTTGGCACTCTTAGCGATGAGCAACACATCCAACTCAGACAAAAGAAGTAACATGAAGCAGTTAACTGCTCAATCTGTTCCATTTTCATCTTAATGATGAGACATTTAAAACACTTTCTTCCGAAGGCAAATGTCCTTCACCACCTGAGTTCAGATAAAAACCAGATATTATAGGAGTGATAAATAACTTTTTAAATCATTCAGTTTTCAATATAGAATCCATTTAATATTTTACGTCCACCGGGAAACCTCTCACCATGAAAGAAGTTTGCATTTTGTTCTATTTCAATCCTCTTATTTTTAGATCACCTGCTCCTTTTGGCCTAGAAATTGTTTCTAATACTCTCACTAATCAAGTGTTGCTGTAAGAGAAGCAGTTCATCAACAGAAACTCTGTTTCTTTGACTTTCCTCTTGAAACCGCAGTGACTGAGAAGCTGTTTACTGTGTCTCAGATGTTTAGGAAAGTCACATTTTCCAGTGTTTTTCTACGACATCAACAGCACATCAGATTGTGTTTGCAGCACACACAGAGCGAGAGCTCTCTAAACAGCAGAACGTGACGTCAATGGGCACCAACTTCTATTCGTTCAGCCACAGCCACATATCTGAGTCATACAGGCTTAGGAGAGTTTTTGTCATGGCTGTAGGGTCACTATATGCCAAGTAAATACACAATACTCAGTAAAAGATATGAAATCTGTTGTACTATCTTTTTTTTTTAATAAAAAGTTTTGCATTTTGTTGCACTTACCAGGGCGCAGTATGTCTCTGGAGGGTCTCCACAGGTGATGTTTGGGGGATCCAGGGTAACCTTTAGGTACTGGGTCATATCTGCTGCCTCTGGCTGGCAAGCCATGTAGTCCCAAGTCAATCCTTCATCTGAGTAAATCTGGGACTTGCACACGTCATAGTGGCCCCAAGCTGCAGGGTAGTGCTGCATGGCTGCATGGCAAACTCCACTCCATATTGCATGCAGCATCAATGTCAAATAAAACTGCATGGCTGGTCGTCTCTCAGCTCCTTCTGATGGAGCTGTGTCTCCTTATGAAGGTGTGTGAACAAGGGATTACTCTTCTTCTCCCCGCTTTGTCCTCTCACTCAAATGTAGTGAGGACACATGCCAAACTCCCTTCAGGGGAGCTTAGAAGTGTTGTGTTGTTTCAGTTTTTTCTGTTCTTTTTCAATTTTTGGATGGCGGTGAGGTTACCAGTTCAAAGGTAAGAGTAGAGGACCGTGGGAAGTGGAAAAGGAGAGGGGAAGACGAGCAGGAGATAGCCCTCTGACACGCTGATAGGAACGTGAGTGGCACTTCTCCTCAGCTTTCTGGGCTGTCAATCATGGCCCGCGTCCTGCGTGCTGATCTGGAGCTGTAGAGAAATAGAAGGAGAAGCTTGGGTGAGTAAAGCTTCCCTTACGAGAATAGGTTCTGACACTGAGAAAACATTGGCTTAAGCTGCAGCATGGTGAGGAAAGGTGCATTCATGGGTGGAATATTGTATGGGTGCAGAAAGAGGCGCCACGTTGGTGTTTGTTGTCCATCAAACACAGAAAATCAGTACGTGAGGGCATTGGGGTAAACCAGATCTCGCTGCTTCCGCACTAAACCTTTATCACACTCACAGGTTTGCAAACCTCACACTCCTCTCACTGAAGCACAGAGAAGTATAATGTTCTATACAAAGATGTAAACATTTGCTTTCTTTTTTAAGAAAAAAGGAACGTGTTAGTGTGAGTGAATGATAAACTGTAGTGTGAAACGCTTTGGGAGTCATCTGACTTAAGAAATGCTCCATACAAGTATACGCCATTTATCATTTACCATGAAGTAAACTGTTACTGATCTTTTAAAGTAAACACAATTATTAATTTAGACTTTACACAATTAAAAATGGTACACTACACACAGCAAATACATTATTCTATAGAATTCTGTTAAATTACTGGACAACATGCTGACCAGGATGCTGAGGGACTAGACACCACTCATCTTCCTGTGCAGGGGCTGATGGCCTCGTACACTAGAAAGGGGCATGTGGTCTATATGGACAGTGAAACTTTTCTAACCATTGCAAAGACTGATATGGACATTGGGTTGTGTGGGACCATCAAGGGATGCCAAGACGTCTGAGACCAGCTCATTTACCACTGAAGAAGAGAGACGACAACCCACGTGGAACAACAACCCACTAGCTTGTGCGTTGAATGACACAAAGTGTGTGACTGTCCTGCCATCAACTCACAGAAATGGGTGTGTCCAGAAAAGGATCTGAACCCAAGGAGATCCTATTGGTTTCCATGAGGTCACGAAGACTTTACTGTATGTGTGAACATGTACGAGAAGGAGGAGTATATATGGCAGACCAAGTCCATAAAGTCCTTTGTGCAGGACACTATCACAGGTCTTCTAGATGGCCGTACAAAAAAAAAAAGCAAGAAAGGAGGAAGGCCTTTATGACAGAGGGGAGAAATCACACAAAGACTCAGGGGGTGCTGCAGGCGTAGAATTGCTGGTGTCATGGTGTTGCACTGAGAGCTGTACTCTGCTTCCAGAGTAACACACTCTAAAAGATTACACACTGTGTCACCTGGACATGTTGGGACAATGTAAAATGGACAGTGTCAATACATTTGTTGAGAAATGTAATTTACAGACTTCTCTTGTTTTGTTTTTTACAGACTACGTGACAAAATGTCAAAAAAGGATCAAATAACACATTTTTGAATTTGCTCAGAAAACCATGATTTCTAAATCAATTCTTTTAAATTTCTCAAATCCAAATTGATCAAAGGTGTGAATATCTGACTGTATTCCAACAGGCATTTGGTACCATGTAATTTACTATATACTGTATGTCAAACACAGTGGGGGTGGTATTATAATGTGGGGATAGTTTTCTGCCAGACTTAACAGATTAAAGCCAAAATTATTACCAAGAAGAGTTTTTAGAGTAAAAAAAAATAATAAACCAAAAGTATTTTTCCTTTTTGTTTTAAGAAACAATGTTGTTTTCCAGCTTTTATTTATGAGGACTTTAAATTTACTTGTGCAGTTGACCTATTTTAAATTAAGTTTTCCTCAGCATTTCATGAGCTAGGCAGCCCGAGGTTAGGATGGACATTTCCTGCTGTCAAACATCAGTCTGATTATGAGTCAATGATGGAGACAATCTATGAAATATCTATGGATCAGATGGTTTGTAGGCTGATCAGAGAGACCACAGTGTAAATAGGGCATCTTGATTGTTGCAAAGATATTACAGACTGGTTTAAATTGTCATTTCATAAATAACATATAAATCAGCATTTAAAGGATCTCCTCAGTGCAAAGTAGCAAATGAGATCTATTGATTTTAATGGAAACAAAAAAGTCAAGCAGAACTACAGAAAAGCGAAGTGTTCTGAAACATTACAAGACAAGATTAAAACCATTCTCTCAATTTTTCTCAAATCCCATTCTTTTTGCTAAAGTCCTGCTCTGATGGAATGAGAGAATGTCATTGCATTTATTCTGACGAAAAGGAAAAAGTCCATCGTCTGAATCACAATGAGCGTTTTCGACCACTTTTTTTTTTTTTTTCATCGGGAGTCAGAATTACATTTAACGGAAGATGAAAATGGAGTGTCAGTACAAAAAAATGCAAGTGTAAGTAAGTCAGGAGACAGAGGGAGGCGGAGGGGGCTGAGGTGGGGGGTTTTCGGTGAGGAGATGAAATGAAGCACCTTAAATGTAAAATGTACGAATGTCAATGGGGGAGATGTCAGCAGGTGAGGAAGCAGCCAATTATCCAGAGGAACTCTTGGCACAGAGCTCCCTGTTCCCATTAAGAGACATAATATTACCGTGTTAAGATGGAGACTAAAGAGATGGCTGCAGCGCATGCGTGTGTGTGTCAGTCTTCACACACAGCCTCTTGATAAAAAGTTGAAGTCGGGGATAATGAGACAACAAGCACTGGTGAGAGCTTCGATAACAAGCAATACAATCACAAAAGCCTAGTTGTAACTACTCCGCCATCCTGGCCACAGCGGCCCTCTTCCCCTCATTACTCCCCTGCCTATAACCCCCCATCACCCTGAGGAGACGAGGTGAGGGGGAAGGAAAGGAGAGCAGATGGATAAAGTGTGGATGTGCATTCTAAGTGAGAAATGAGTTTATTTCATGCCGGGCCTCCTCCTTCGACCATCGATCAAGGTCTGAGGACATCAGAGGAGGCGAGCTCGGAGGGACTCAGAAATTCTTCCAGGCACATATATTTGTCGTTTACATTGTGGTCACAGAGCGATCGACACTTTCAGTAACACTGGGAGGTTTCTGAGAGCAAAGGAGGGCGACGCTCAGAAGATAAATTATTATATAAAAACATTTAATGTGAATGAATTGTGCCACGGGGCCACTAAGGGGACAGAATATAATGAATAATAAAAATCTGTTTCACACAAGAAACTGATCTTAATTTTTTCTCTTCGTGGTCTGGCTTTGTAATATGCTTAAGAGGAGCGTCATGCATGCCAAGTGATCTGGATTTTTGATTTGAATATTTTCAAATATAGACAAAAATCTACTAGTGAAATTGATGAGAAAGAAAAATGATCATTCCTTTCTCTTTTATTGTGGTATGAATTGATGCAAAGGGCTCTAAAAGAATTTGTAGTAACTCTAAAGTTGTTTTCTAAAAATTGCAATTTTAAGAAACTAAAAGTTTTAATATGAATTAAGAAAAAATTCATGTAAACAAAAAAAAATATGATGTAAAACAGATTTAAAAATCTATTTGTGTAATTTAGAGGTGGGTCATGTATTAAATGTTTTTACAGTAAAATCCTAATTTTATCCCATTTTTTTTTTCTTTTTTTACTATTTTGCAAGTTACTGAACAGCCCTTGAAGGAAAAAATAAACAAAACAGAGAAAATATAAGTAACATTTGTAAAAAGATTTTAGTCAGTTTGGGTAATTTTCCATTGAAACAAAAAATCTTCAGTAGATACGTTCTATATTTCTAAACGTAAAAATACTCAATTTTTCCTGCCATTTTTTCCAGCTGACATGAAGAATAAATCTGCTTACAGCGTTTTCATCTAAAAGTTAACTGGATTGGATTTTATCTGTTTAAAACCTTATTAAACTGGCTTTAATCCTCAAACCGTATCCTATACAGAAACGCTCCAGTGCTCCAGTTGCACCATCAACACGTCTGTGCAACACGTCCATGAATCAATAAAAAACAGTTGATTTTCACATCACTGGTTCGAGACCCGCGTGACCTCATGCTCTTTCATCTTCCATTAAAACAGCTGCATGTTTTGGTCTTCCAATGTTTAAAATAAAATATCATACCTGGTACTTGGGTTTTAATTTTAATAACTACAGATGGAGAAATAACTCTGGGAACTAACTTTGTAACAAAACATTTAAAAAGGCAGCGGATTTAATTTTTAAATCCAGTTGATTCATGTTATGATTATAACCTGGAAACCAAGAAGTAAATGGCATGTACTTGTATAGCACAGTCTTAAATCAGACCCTGAATTCCAAAGAGCTTCACATTACAATTTTGTCATTCACCCATTCACACACACACTTACACGTCTGTAATGTAATGTAAAATATTGTCTTAGAGATGAAGAACGTACGTTTCTTTGTAGACAATTGAGAGAAGACTATGAGCCTCGGAGGAATCACAACAATGCATGAACTCCTGACAAGCTTTAAACCACAAAGAAAAAAAGAAGAGGCCACCTGCAAAGCACAAAAACATTCAAGAAGAAAACAGTGGATTTGTGAAACAAAGTGTTCTGACACAATGAAACAACTTTCATAAAAGAAGATGGAAAAGGGAAAGTGAAGTGACAAAAATATAAATAAATAAACTGATAAAAGGATCGTTCATAACCTAAAACACCCCCACATCTCTCAAAACATGATGACGCTTCTGTCATTGTTGAGCCACGTTTGACTGCGTGATAGACGAGCGCAGCAAGATACTGAAGGTTCTACTTCATGTTAAAGAGGTGATTCCAACAATTTTGTTTGGAGAATGAACAATTTCAAAACTCAAAACTGATCTGGGCTCAGTGGGTCGAGCGGACGTTTCCCAATCGGAACGTTGGTGAATCGATCCTGGCTTCCACCACCACATGTCGAAGTGTCCTTGGGCAAGACACTGAACCCCATGTTGCCCCCCTATTTACACATCGGGTTGTGTGAATGGGTGAATGTAAAACTTGTAGTGTGAAAGCTCTGGTCTGAATGACTAGAAAAGTGCTATAGAAATACAGGATATTTACCATCTACAAGCGCTAGCAATTGTTAGCATTGTTAGCACTGGTGTTGGGTTCGAGGCCTGACTGGGACCTTTCTACATTGGCATGTTCTCCCTTTGTACGATCTATCTATCTATCTATCTATCTATCTATCTATCTATCTATCTATCTATCTATCTATCTATCTATCTATCTATCTATCTATCTATCTATCTATCTATCTATCTTTTGTATCTCATTTGAAGTCTGTCTC
>SSNP01000074.1:532457-568418 GCA_006937955.1 Pachypanchax playfairii | reverse complement strand
ATCTATCTATCTATCTATCTATCTATCTATCTATCTATCTATCTATCTATTGTATCTCAGTTGAAGCATGGTTGAAAAGGAATGTCTGACTTTCATTGGTTACCATTCATAGAATCTTTATTTATTATTACTTTTGTCACATTAAAGTTATTTCTGTGACCATTCTGTGAGTTTTTTCTTTCGCTAACCGAAGGGTACCAACAATTTTGTCCATGTCTGTATATTTAAATTAAAATATAATCAAATATTTATTTTGACAGGCATGACGTTGGCATTATGTTTACATCTACCAGCCAATAGCTGGCACCGTTGCGGGTTGCCTAATACGGTAAATAGTCCGAGGCTACTACTGTAGAAAATGTCGGAGTTGACAAGTCAAGCAGCAGCTTCAGAACTCTGGATATTTTGTTATTCTTCTCAGAAGATGAGCGACCAGAGAAGATGAAAAACCAGAGTGAATTTAGTGAAGCTACAATAGATGGACCCAAATAAAAAATTTCACAGCATCAAACGTACGTGGAAATGTCAAACCTGCATCCCCCACAGCTGGATACCTTGTTTTGTTGTTGCATCCACACTAGATGTCACTATGGAGTTCATGTTCCATAACTTGAATGTGAAAACAAGTTGTGTAATGATGCTGTAACGATCTACTTTTGGTGCAGCCTCTTTTATAATGCAAAATAACTACAAGACAGATAATGTTGAACATTTCAAATCATCTGTCTGCTTCAAATGAAATATTCCAATTGTTGCACAATAGTTATTTGTCCTTTGAATATTCTGTTTCTGTAAGTTTCATTGTTTATGGCACCATTGTTACCTACACTGTTCAAAGAATCCACTGACGTAGCATTTTTATATTTATTTCCAAAAAGTGTTTGTTGTTACTGAGATTGACTTGAAGTTAAACATTTGGTATTGTTTGAACATGACACCCACTTTATTAAAAACCTGAATAGGAAGACATTTTTTTCTATTGTATTTATTTATTTTATATTTGCTATTTATAGTTTTATTTTATTTTGCAATGTATGTCTCTGTGTGTTAGATAAACAATTAAACCTCAAAGGTTTATCATATGACAGATATCAACACATGACACTGGTCATATGAGAAACCTGAAAGGTTTGAATAATACATTGTTTTATTATTAAATAAATAATCTTGCCTGGGGCACCAAAAGCACAAGAGTCGGTTCTGTCTCAGTTTATTCATCTGTTCCCTAAATTTATTAAACATTTCCATTTTTAAATGTTCACTAAGTTTACTAAACTGTACACGAGGATCTGGACTGGTTTGGTTTAGTAAAGTTGGGCAGATATTTGTTAGTATAGAATAGATCAAAACAAAGTGCTGTTAAAACTGTCTAACTAACATTCAATTGCTACTGAAATGAGTTCCCAGGGATCATCAACAAAGCGCAACACTCTGCTTTATCTTCACTCTTCGTGCACAACTTACAGACAATATTTAATAACTGAACGTCATGTAAATAAAGTCATCCAAAACATCTGAGGGCTTGTGCTGATTATACTGGAACACAAATGTTTCTTTTTTTAAGTACACTCTCATAAATGGAGGTACAAGACAAGAACATTTTTGTACCTATAGGTAAATTGTTTTAAAATTCTTCCCTCAAAAGTACAATATTGGTCTTTAAAAGGTCAGAAATGCCCCTCTGAGGGTTCAAATTGATATAAAGTACAAGTTTGTACCATTTCAACTGCACCTGCAACCCTGGTCAAGGCTGGTTAATCTCAATTTTATTAAGTTTCATCCTTCTTTTTAATGTAAAGGGTACACCCCCAGCAACAAGAAGGGCAAAGATTCTTGTCGCTGGGAGTGTACCCTGTAGTCCAGGTCCATTTTTGTACCTTATGAAGTTGTTCCACTAAAACAGTAAAATTATGCCACGTTTTGAGTCGAAAACCAACATTCTGCAACGTAATGTTACAATATTGAAAATGATGGATGAAACTTAATAAAATGGAGATTAACCAGCCTTGACCAGGGTTGCAGGTGCAGTTGAAATGGTACAAATTTGTACTTTATATCAATTTGAATACTCTAAGGGGCATTTCTGACCTTTTAAAGACCAATATTGTACTTTTAAGGGAACATTTTAAAACAATTTACCTATCGGTACAAAAATGTTCTTGTCTCGTACCTCTATTTCTGAGAGTGAAGAGCCATAGCTAAGCACACAGTGTCAGAGTGTATCTTGGCTTGGTTTTTATTTATTCTGATTTCAGAGCTAGGCACCGTTTACGGAATCATTTTAAATATTTCCCACACTGAATTTACACGGTGATAAATACAAACCAACGTGATGGTCTTTAAGTAGAAATCTGGAATGGATAGAGTTTTAAAGAAAACCTAAATCCCACATCCATCCAAACTAGTGACACCTTATTATCATCTTACAGAGGACAGGGTGTTTCTCCTTTACCTAAATACAAAATTCAGAAAGACAGAATCAGTTTTAGGATTGATTCAGTAGAACTTCTCATCATCAACCAGAGGTTGGTTGTTTTATGTTCTCTGCATGAGAGATTAGAGGTTTGATCTCTAGCAGCATATCAAAGGATTCTGAGAGGTTGTTTTAATGTTGTCAGGCTGCCATTTCATTCAAACAAGTCCTTTCTGATTCTGCTCCAGAACATCTTAAAACAGAACGACAGAAACACAACAACAGGTTTGGATTCTCACATACACTTGTTGTTGAAATAAATCATTGTCTATGTATCATATATTACTGAACCCCAAACAGCCCTTTTCTGAACCCTGGTTGTTGGAGGGGTCACAGGTCATTTACTGGATTATACAGCATGAAAAATATTTAATGAAATTCTGTTTATTTTAATAATAAATATGACACTAACAGAAAACGGATAATAAATATATAATGTTCCTTTTTGTATGTTATACTTTTCTTTAAAAATCAAATCTGACAAACACTTTTAAAGTTAAATATGTGAAAAAGTGAAATCCATTCTGAGAATTCAGTTGCATTTATACTGACATTACATTTTGAATTGAGCCCGATGGCTAAGACCCCCCCCCCATTATTTAGTCCCGTTGACAACGCTGGTACACAGGACAGTTTTTCATCTTTTTAAACTTTATACAGTCGGCCTGTTTATCTGAAACTGACTGTAGATATAAACCTTCCAGTGCAGCAGCCTTGAAGCTTTTAGAAGAACACATGAATGTGGATGTGGCGTGGGGCGGTGGGGCCAATGAGGTCACCCTTTTACCTAAACAGCCAGACTTTGCATCTGAACAACCCCCCCGCCCAGCGTCTGCCTCTATTTCATTCCTGAGGCCACTCGAGCGTGACTGAGTACTTTTCACAATCAGGAGAAAAGAATGTCTCCTCACCACCAGTGGGACGTCTGCTCGATTGCATGTCATCCACAAGACTAATTAGGCAACTTTAAGATTCAATTGAATCTTTATTTTCACTGTACACAAAAAAGTGTACCATTTTACAAGAGAATCCATTTTTAAAGGAGTTTATTGTGTTAATAAATAGTTTATTAATGAGTTTATGAACACTTTATAATTTACTGAAAAGCACCTGTAAACTTACTATTAGATACTGTTCACACAGTGAAACAGAGTCACTATTTAACAAAAAAATTGTTATTGTTTTTTCGTTTATATTGTAACTGTTTTTGCATGTTTTTTTAAGCTGAACTAATAAGCACATTATTAACTTTTTATTAATCATTAATAACAGTTTTCTGTTTCTAAATCAGTACCAACTTTTTTCAGTCCACTTTGTTTCTCTTTTCTTTTTCACATTTTTTGCAATTGCTTTTCGTTTCTCGACCTGTGGCGATGGGGTTGCAGTGGTTTCTCCTGCCACTGGCTGAACAGCCTCATTTCTTCCCACACAGACACACCAGAGAGCTGTTATGTCATAATCTTCATCAGATCATTAATGGTGGCCCAGAGGGAAACGACCACCTGCCACATTCCTGAGCATTAAAACCTGCAGACTTCAACATTAAAGGTTGGGTTTAGACCAAACTACGGTGGAATAATTGTGTCCTCACCAATGATATCTAGAGTATTTTTCCACTTTTCATTTATAATTTTGCACATTTTATGCATTTTCAAGGGCAATGTCTGAACCAGTGTCTGTCCTGTCTCTTCCCACTTTCATCTTTTTTGAGTCCACCTGTTTCATATTCCCCACCAGTTCCTCAACCCAAAGAGCAACAAGAGCGCAAGAGGGAGAGGAGGAGAAGAAGGCAGGAGGGCAGACAGTCAGAAACAGATGAAAGAAAGATAAAGATAGAAGCCGGTCTGGCTTCAGGAAAAAAAAAAGCCTCCTGACGGCTCTCTTTGCTTTACTCACCAGATTTCTCTGCCCAGAATTCCTAATCTTGGCTGTTAACAGGCTGCCAATAGGGCTGCTGCCCATCCTCATGAATAAACATACGTGAGATTGGAGCATGGCCCTGCAAACATGACAGCTAGCGCTGCTGTGGGACGCTGAGCCTGCCTATAATACATCTCCGGGGCTTGTCTCCAAGTCGCTCCATCACTTAGCACTCTTTTGCTACTTCTAAAAATGATGCCGCCTTCAATTGGCAGGCTTGTTATCGTTTAATAATGATGACAGGTAGCAAATGGTTGGAGAGCTGAAGGCTGGTTAAGTGACTGTGTTAAGAAACTGGGGTGTTGGGGGGGCTAATTCAGAAGGAATCCAGTAGAAGTCTGTGCTCAAGGGTCAGTAAAACAATCTGACAGAATCTGGCCTTGCACTGCGGCTTCCTGCCCTGCCTCTCATGAGAGATTCTTATAAGAAAATTTGCTGGTAATGAGTTCAAATTCCATCCGAATCCTAAAAAGGAAAAAGAAAAGCCATCCAGTCTCGTCCACCGGACAAGTCAGGACTCTGAAGGCGTGTGAGTCCTTGTCGGTTGAAGATGTGTTCCACTTGCCTCCACCAGCTGCCTCTCCCACATCCATCCGTCACTCCCTCCTTCCAGCTCCTACCTCCCAGCTGCACTCTGCATCTGCGAAGGCAGCACTTCTGACAGGCTGACTGCGATGACTCTCTGCCCCGAGTCGAGCTCAACCAGTTCCTCCAAACACACACTCACAGAGAGCAGCTCGCAGGGCGCCCAATGAGACAGCCAGGCAGAATCACGCCTCTGCCACCCTCCCTCTCCGTTCCCTCTCCCCTCGCCACCGAGCACGCTTCTCAGAGCGACACAGGAACATCTAATGCATTATTAAAACACACTTTTCCTAAAAGGCCGCTGGCACATTATTCTGCAGCCACAGTGACATATCTGGATACTGAAAACGTCCTGAAGAACGTGCTCACCCAGGTTGGTCCCACAGGGGCAGTCACACAGTTCAAAGCTCCGTTAAACACATAGTTACCAGCTGCTGTTTAACAGGCTGATGACTGGAACTATTAAATACTAACAGCTGAAACTCAGACTTGATCAGTCATGTTCGGGTGATGTGAGTAATCCAAAAGCAGGTAATGATAAAAGCTGAATGCTGATAAGAAAAGCAGGAGAGCACGCGCTGCTAAAGCCCCAGCTGCAAGCATAAAACATGGCTGAAACAGTAAAACATCTCATGTAATGACATGCTGGAGGCGGGCCAATCGACCACCGAACGACTAATTATTGATTAGAAGAGACAGTAGGTTCGGTTCCACAAGGGGGCGACTCCTTAATGTCCCGCACTGCATCCGAGGTCACCTCGTTTTATTAAGTATTTGCCCCCTTTATGATCTGCTCAGTGATGAGGCGGGGCGGGAAGGTGGGGGGCGGGGTCAGGAAACTTCTGTAGCGCAGGAGAATATGATGAACGACTCCACACAAAACTTTTACGAGCAATAGGAAAACTCACATTTCGGTTGAATCCCCATGTGGAAGCGGGTCCTTCCTGTGTCCCTGCTGCGCTCCTCAACAGCCGCTCAACAAGTTCCGAGCAGCGGAGTGAGCGTGAATGAAGGATGAAGCTCTTTAAGGTGCGCTCCTGAACGGGAACGTGATGAGTGCGCACGTCGATGCACCCCTAAGAATCGCTGTGCGCACCATTCTCCTCACCACACACACACACACACACACACATGCACGCACGCACGCACGCACACACACACACACTTCACTCTCGTTTCAATCAAGTGCGGGATTTTTCTCCTGTCACTTCACAAAAAAGAAAAAAAGAAAGCGATCACCGTCCTGAGGGCTCGGTCAGCACCGCGCCTGGCGGAGACGGAGGGATCTCTGGACAAGAGCTGCCGTGTCAAAGTGTCCATCATTCTCGCTCTCCCAAGTGGCATTCCATCAGGGCGTCAGGGTGATGTCCGCGCGCGCGACAGAGAAAAAAGAAGAAGAAAGGAATCCCTCTACAGCTGGAGAAACTTTGACCTGCTCCTGTGCAATCCTCCTCTTTCCCCCCTGTTCACATGTCCTTCATTTCCAAAGACTCCTGCGCGCGGATCTTTTTTACACTCCTCCTCATCTATGGACAGGTTCCAGCCACTCAACGGGGACATGAATCCCACCAATCAGTCTCGGCTGCTGGTGATATCCGCTCACATTAACGCATCTTCTCCCGGCCGTCTCCTTGGCACGCGGAGGAGCACCGAGCGCCCAGTCGGAGATGACATGGAAGATAATGCGCTCCCAGGCTCTATTAGATAAGAAGCACACTTAGCACCCCCCCTCCACTCCCCCCACTCTACCACCACCTACAAGCGCGCGCACACACACCTCGGCTCCTTCTCCCCATACCCTTCTATCTTCACACACACCCCCAACCCCCCCTCCAGCATCCTCTTTCGGGACCGTCTGTAAACTCTAAAGGGAGGAGCTGAACCTCTGTAAGCGGAGTTCACGCGAACCACTCTGATGCATTCAATGTTCACAACAAATGTTCAAGTTTGTAGCCTAGAAGGAAATTTTACACCCAGATGAAATAGTTGGAGAACCAGACAACAATAATAATAATAAAGAATCTAAAACCTCTAATGTTTAAAAAAAGCGCAGAAATGTTTGCCACGTGCACGATCCGCTGAAAGGGACATCCTGAAGAGTATCATTCAGTTTATCAGGAGACTGGAAATGAAGTACGTTGTTTGAAAGAGTTTCCAGATATAATTATTTTGTCTTTAAAACGATCATGTCTTGGTTGCGCCAAATTTATTGTGTAAATAGCACAAATGAATCCGTGAGAGAATCGACCAGCTCAAAGTTCAGTTTGGCTGCGATTAGAGACTCATAAATAAAAAGAAGGAGAAGGGAAATCAAACAGTGCGCCATGTCCTCACACCTTCACTGATTAGCACAAAGAGTGAATGAAAAGTGTGCAGACTCGGGTGAGCAGGTCACAGCTTAACGAACCTTTCACTCGGCTGACTGTCGAGTCGTCTGAGGGCCAGGTGGCCCTTCGTCACCTTCTATCACCTGTACCGGGGTAACTCCGAGGAAGACTCAAACAAATATCTTTAACACGTAACATATTTTTTTAAATGCATATTAGCTTTCAAGCGTGAGACAAAAGAGAGAGAGAGAGACTATATGTTGTGGAAACTGGTTATGTGCGCGTCCACGCGCTTTTTAGAAAACACATTAAACCAGTAAGTTAGACGCAACTTTAAATAAAATAAAAAAGTCAGGTTTCCTCTATGATCGTCAGACTGGAGCGTTGAACAGGCAGCTGATGGTGTCTGGATTCGAACACAGAAAAGGTGATTCTCATGTCCATCCCTGCACATCCCTTGGAAAGGTGCGGTACCGAGTGAACGAACACACACACACACACACACATAAATTAACGCGGAGAGAAAATGAGCACCTGTTCTGAAAATAGTCGCCGTAGTTTCTCTAATCACGACGCACAATTTGGCCTCCCTCTCTCGTCGTGCGTCGCAGCGGAGCTTCGAAACTTTACGCGCCCGTGGAACCCCGCGTGTAACAAAACATGAGTATTTCTCAGCTACTCACCTTCGCTTTCAGTGCTTCATGCCGTCCGGATCCGTCCACATCGTAGCCTGTTGCAGTACCAATAAATCCACTTTGAAACGGGACATCTTTGGCACGGCGCGGGAGCGGAAGGTTCGGCGCGGAGAGGCGGATCGGCTGGTGTCCGTCGCTCCCGGGGAAAGAAGGAGAGCTCCCGGTGCCGGCGCGCCGTCACCTCGGGCAGAACACACAGGTGGAGACTTCTCTGGAAAGAATCCAAATATGTTGTAGAGCAAAATACAGAGTATGTGTATAATTTTGAAGTTGGTGGAAAACAAAGAAGAGAATAAAAAAGCAATCCGTGTGGCTGTTTGGAAATGGCCTCAGAGACCGCAGAGAGTGACCAGACTCGCTGCTCTCAGACACAATGAGGCGCTGAGGCTTTGACAGTTGACTTTCACCTGAAGTCTAAGTCTTTGCTGAAGCCCTGTTTGCTCAGCAGCTGCAGGCAAACATCACAAGAAAACAAACTCTTTTTTTTTAAATAGGAATTATTAGAATGTTTTTACAGGAAAGTTCACAAAAACGCTTTATTGTTTTTAACTACCACGTGATCATAAAAAAAAACTGACATGAGGAGCATCTCAGGAGGCTGCTGCATGAGTCTGGGCCAACTTACTTTACTCAGGTAAATAAATGATAAAAGCTGTTGGAAATCCCATTTTCCCAAGAGATCAAAATCTGTCCTCAGATTAAAAGTTCCTCTTCAGCAGCAGGAACAGGTTTGTGAACAACTATTGAACATTTGATCTGATGATACTAGTACTACTTTTGAAGTTGCAGAAATAAATTTAAGACGTTTATTTGCAATAAAATCAAAGAAAAAAAATCATGCGGCTTGTCTGAAACTTGTATCTTTTCTGATTTATGCCAATTTTATTCCACAACTCCAGCTGATCTGATGCATCACATGAGCCAAGAGAGAGAGAGAGATGAAAACCTCAGCAATAGATTTAGTTGAGTCGTTGTTGCAAATCAACCAACCTTATCAAGCTCTAACACCCTAACAAGGTCATTTTGTTTTATGACTCCAAGTTCAGATCTCGGCTTAATTCATTTTTAACATTACGCCTGCGTGAGAGTGGGAAAGGTTAAGGATGGCAAGCAGACGAGCTCGGCTGTGGAGACAGCTCCTCACACAGCTGCCTCCTTCTTTCCCCCCTCTCCTCTGTGAGCCCAAGGGCAACTCGGCTGACATGAACCTCCTTTTCTAATTCACTCAGCGACAAGGAAAAAGGAGGGGAAGCACAGCCCAGTGCAAGCTACCAAAGAGCACATTTAATTTCCTTTTATTGACTCGACACAAAAGACACCCTATAAAATGTTCACTCACAATACATTTCTAAAGCTCATCTTCAGAGCATTAAGCTCGTTTTTCCTTTTTCCTTCATTTGAGGCCCTAAAACACAGAGCGAGCGCATTTCCACAGAGACACTCTAAATGCTGCCAGCCACCGATAAAACAGTTGAAGAACTCAACTTGTATGTTAACAGACTGTAATGAGACGTGTTAGAGGTCATCGCTGAGAATCGGAGGAGGATGTCTGAATGTGGGGGAGGATTTCTATTCACGGAGAGGCTGCAGATGTAGAACAGCCAGCATGCCTTGAAATCTATCAGCAGCTTCAGTCAATGGCTCTTTGATTGAGAGACCCACGATCACGTGGCTCTGTTTTCCAGCATCTCGCTTCCACTCGTGCACATTGTTAACTTTTTTCCTCCTCCTTGTCATATCTAATGGTTATTAGAAGAGTGATGGGTAAAGCTGGGTTTGCACATCTCTGTCTGGCGGACGCCAGGCGCAGAGGTATTGAATTTTTGCGCCTGTTCAATGAAGGCTAAGGTTGCCTTTATCCGGAAGAATATATTTGTTAGTTGAGATGGGGGGGCGGTGGGTGGTTGGGGGTGGTTGGGTGTAGATTAATCATAAAAATACAGTATTTCTATTGAGTTCAATAGGTTTTTGTGAGGTGAGATAGAAGTTGTGTCATTGAGAGAGCAAGGAGAAGGATGTCTGCAGTTCATACTGATGTGAGAAATAAAAATATAAAAAGTACATTTTATTGAAGAGGTTTTATTGTTCACATTAGGACAACATGTGTGCACAGTAACAGATGTGATGTTTTTTGCAAATACAAAACTTTGTTTCTTATATTTACTTCTTAACTTCTGGGTTAGGAACAGAGTGAAGTTTCAACCTGAAAGCGTTAGGGATAAATTAGATTTTTTGAGAATCCATGGAAATAATAAACAGTATCTTACCTGCTTTAGACTGCCCTAGTTTGGAGAAACAGAGTTCTAACGTGATTAACGAGCCAAAGAGATCATGGTTTTCTTTAACATGGTGAGCTTTATAATTGTCTAATGCCCCTTTTCGTCTAGGGTCCGCACGGTATGGAACAGATAGATTCAGACCCGTTTTGGCGCATTTCCATTACCTTTGTTTGGGTCAACCTGACCCTTTTTTGGACTACCTCTGCCTTGTTCCGAAAGCCTGCCGAAGCAACCCAACATACCCACCCATTATTGTTTCCCACTCTCAATGCGCATGTCCATGTTTGTTTATTACTCTTGTGGCGATTACAAATGACATCATGGGCTTTTCACGCCACTTGCTAAGCTGAGCACGCCCAAGTACTTACTTTACTTTTATGGCAGAATAATAAAATCCCTTAACACGTTGTTCCAAAATGAAGCTACTTTTTATTATTACTTATAATTTTTTAAAGTGTATCTGACACAATTTCTACGAAACTGAAAGGAATTCTTTATCTCCAATTTCAACTAAGAATTGTCATATTTTACAATTAAACAAGGTTCAAATTCACTGACTGCCATCTTACATTTATCCCTAAGCAGTGTGTGACATCATTAGATGAACAACACAAACATTCTTCTTTGTTTATACTGCTTCTTTTGATTTCTCCAAAAAGAAGCCCGGGTCATTTGCTATATGTAACTAATTAGCAATAACCAACAAAGTGCTTTAGCTGATAATTAAAGTAAATGTTAGACTTTCAAGAGGTTATTCCATTAAAAACTATTTTTCTGAGTTTTCTGTTGAATATTTTAGCTTCACATGTGTTTGTACTGGGTTTGAAAATGGCATACTAACTTCTCTTTTAGTTTTTATCTCTTAAACTACACAAGTAGCGATAACACCCGAGTTCTCCCGAGTTTAAAAAGCCTGTATTTGTTACATCACATTTACATTGCTTATTAGTATTCATCAGCTTATGCTGTTGAGGCCATACCTAGCATGCTGCTTGCTAAAAGCAGTTAGCATAAAGACATATGAAACCAGAGGAGACTCTTTGCGCTGTTGCCATGCGCAGCGGGGGAGGAAACAGGAAGCCTTGTTCTCATAGGCTAGTTTGTTAGCCAATCTGAGTCCAGCGAATTTGCATAATGAATATTAATGAGTTGCTGCTTGAAGCCTGACAAATTTTGAAGTTGTCAAATTGAAAGGTCTGTAAATCAGTGTTTCCTAACGTTTTTTAGATATAAAATGTTTCATATTGCAGGTTAATACTTCAGAAATAACCACAAAGTCATGACATTTGTGTAAAATGGCCTCTTTAAATATTTCTCCGGGTTTTGAAGTCAACACTTGGACGGTGATGTGCAGAAGAGATCACCAGAGACGCGGTAACAGGACGTATGTGGACAATTTAAGGTGGACTGGTATTTATAAGAAGCCGCAATTAGCTGACCACTGCCGCACACAGAGCGGACACAGAATGTAAACATGGCATGAAGCTAACAGCAGGAGATTTAAACAAGGATAACCGGGGATAGTTGTAACATGGGTCAGTTGTAACACTTCCAGTTTCTTAACTCAAAGCTAATATTCAAATCCTGTGATTTACTCTGCAGATGCTCAGTTCAGTTCTGATATCACAGACAATTTAAGAAGAAAAAAAGTACCCTAACCCCCTATGTAAATTCAGCTCAGAACCTATGAGAACAATCAGATGACCTGGTCAGCTTCAGTGAGACAATCACATGTGCAAATCAAATGTGAAAACGTGAGAAGTCAACATGTTACAAAAACTGCCAGACAAAGATGGACCATCGTGTGATTTTGGAAAAAATTACACCTTAAATTCCCGTGTGAAAACCTGATAAAAAATACATTCCGAAGGTTTTCATAAGGTCACATGTTTGACATTTAATACCACGTAGAAAAACGTTCACAACGTTCACATTCACGTTTTTTATAAGGTTAAGAGGCATCAATTTACCATTATAAGGACATGATCAAATAAAAAGAGCAAGCATGAAATTCTCAGTTGGAATCACACTGATTTAGAGCTTACAACATTAGCTACGTTTACATGCGCCAAATTTCCCCAATCTGATTAAAATCTTGGTCGATCGGAATTCCCAAATCCGTTTACATGGACAGTAACTGAAATGATCTGATCATGCCATGAGTACACATGCACCAAGCACTCAATCAGGTTAAATGAGTTGAGCATGGGCACAGCGAGTTGTCTTTCCGGGGGAAGAAAAAAAAGTAAACAAACTCTGTCCTTTCTGCACGTCTTTTCCGCACCATCGTGTGCTCGAGCTGACTCACGTTTTCCCCAATATGGACCTTCTGCGGGTGATTACCGTTATGTTTGGGTTTTTACTGGTCGCATTAACCAAGCTAGAAGCTTAATACATATTGCTACTGCTCCTCCGCCACAGGAGAGGAGAGCAGGATGACAGGATGACTGCACCAGCAGACCACTTCTGTTTACCTCCCGCCATGTTTTCTACTTGGGTCTGTGAAAGCGGAAAGACGTCACGCTGAAGTTGTACGCATGCGCAGTGGGCTTTTTCACCCTTTCTTTCCGAATGGGTGTATACATGCACGTCTATCTGAATGAAGATCGGACAAAACCACCCCTCTCGATCGGAAGTAAATTTCATTCTGATCAGGCTGCATCTGATCAAAACATTCTGATTGACATGTTTACATGACGTATTTTTTTTCCGATTGGGCGTTTATTCCGATTAAATGTGCCCATGTAAACGTAGCTACTGTTGAATGTGTTGAAACTGAAAATAAAATGTAACATTCATCTAAATGTGGTGCAAATTTTCACGTATCAATTCTGTCACAGCAATTTTTTTCAAGTCGCAAACCCTTCTCAAAACTTTCTCACAGTTCTCATATTTTCTGATTCATAAAAAACTAAATCTCAAATATGTTCGATAGCTCAAGATGCCCGTGATGGCTCTGTGACTTTCTAGAGAGAATTTGTCTCAGACATTTTGCTTGAAAATTCAGCGACACGACAGAGAGGTCCCGTGACTCCCGTGAGAAAACTGAAAACCCTCATTTAAAGATATTTTGGAATTTCCCTCACAAATGCTCTTCACAATTAGTTACCAATAGTTGCAGCAGTGAGATGAAGGCTTAAGGTACAGGATATGGGGGAAATGTAAAGTAGCCACCAAAAAATCACATTTCATTAAATCTGGTCATTCTCACCCTTCATGCAGGCTTCTTCAGCCTGGCACTAACACTCTGCTCTAGTTCGCTGCTTATCCAGTCCTGCACTGTGTCCTAAACCTGTGACCCGACTCACCTAAATTGAAATATAATATTAAGTTATGAAACAATACCTGTAAAGAATTACATAGAGGTATAATCCAAAAAGTGCATGATTGAAAACGGATTAGTGGGGAGGGGGAATGTGGCCACACAGTTTGGAGGATTTGTACTTCGCTTACTGGCTGAGAGCCGCCTGCCTCGGGCTGATTGTGAATCGGGCCATCCCGTTCAGATTTACGTGCCGCAGTGAGTGATTTGGGATTTACTTTCTTTAACAAGCACCATCCAGTTCTGTCCTTGTTGTGCTGCATGTGTGTGTGTGTGTGTATGTCCCTCTGTTAAGTCACGCCTCGGTGCTTTCAGCTGGATGCATGTCTGATAGGCAGTGGCTTTCTCGGCTGAGATTTTCAGCTCAGGGGCCAAATAAATACTGTTTTTCATTTAAATAAGTGTACGCTTTTGTTACTGTCGAGGAAATAATACACAAGGACGAGCAGTGCACGGGGTGGGGGGTGTTTTTCAGCCCATGGCCTCATGGGGCAGTTCTTGTTCCTAATGATAATGATGACAAATGGTCTGACCTGCTGTTCCTCTAAATTAGCTTTTGTCAATAATATATTCCTAATTTGTCCTTGCAGGATATGCTGACATAAATATTGGTTACTGTAACTGACTGTGGGAATTGAATCCTTATCGGCTAATTCATGGTGTTAATAGCATGCGATGATGAATGAGAGGCTACGATTAGATCCTGCGTGCAACCAGAGTCCAGTTGGGTTTCAGCAGCAAATTTGAAAAAAAAGGAACAAGCTTTGAGAAAACACATCCTATGATTTTCTCTACTTGGTATGATGATTAAGGATAAGCTTCACATGGAGATTTGATATGTATGCTAATTTGATCACTCAAAACAGAAACGAAACGCTAAGGAGATTAAAACGGGCTTCCAGTAAAGCTTCCAATTGCATCCAGTCAGTGGCAGCGTGTTGCGTTAGTAGTCGCTAATATCTGAGGTTCCTGCGAAAATGGGTTTGGAATTTTCAAAATGTGAACAAATCGACTTTTTTTAATCTTGGATCTTCAGGAAAGTTATGTGATTTCTTAGAAATAACATTATCACTCTGTCAGAGCTGAGAGTGAAGCCAAACATTATCCTGAAAATCCTCAGAGCAACAAGGGATTTGTAATCTTTTAAGGTCCTCACTTAAAAAAATCTCTTTATTTTATTTTTTGAGATAGTAACTGTTATTAAGTAAATGTATAATATACACAATAAAGTCACAATAAAATAACTATGTAAATTAAAGTCACCATTTTTTTTTTCCTTTTGTTAATTCATTTTTTAAATTTCAGTTCAGAGAATGTTTCAAATATATTCTAACAAATGTTTAACCAGAACCTAAAACAGGTTAAACGAGCCTGAGCTGAGCAACCTCAAAAATGTCATTGTGGTTCATATTGATACTATTTTAATAACTTTTTTATTACTGTAAATTTAAGATTATGTTGCCATTTACACATTTGTATTTAGATATTCTCAACACAACTAGCAGCAGCTAACTAGCACCTCCTGTGCAGTTGTAGGTGGGTTTAGAATGAATGTTATAATATTTCTCCTGGTATAAGAACATAATGTGAGAGTGAAGGTTTAGAAAACAGAATCAATGAGAACAACAATAACAGTTTTGAATCAGGAGCATTTTTCCAATACTAATAATCATTAGCGACTCTTGCTAGGCGAACGTACCGTGAGGCCCCACCTGATACCAACCTGTGTACAGGGGTCACCGGCACTAACCACCAACTTGACATTGAAATGATGCTCTACACATCTGTAGATTTGTTTTTTTTTTGTTTTTTTTTTACAGCTTGCGCTCTGGGCAGTCGCCCACTACCACATTGCCCAAAGCAAAAACCGCCTGGTGATAATCCACTTTGATCTCAACCCCCAGATTAGAACTAACTTCTATTTATCCAAATTAAGCTGTCCGAGGAGCTCGGTGCAGCCGGTAAGATGTTAATCATTCATATTGTTTCTGTAGAACACCTATTTCCAAAAAAATCATATTCTCTGTTTAAAGCCTCAAGTATTTTTTGGGAGATTTTAGCTTTAGGCTATATTACCCATAATTCACATTTACTGCATGTTTAGCATTCTGAATTCAGATGGAATGCTTTTTTTTTTATGTATTCCAAACACTAATTCATCATTGGGTTTTCATAATATGCTCAGAAACCTGCACACTAACCTGACTCTTCAGTCCAGCACCATCGTCTGACAGAATTTAGAGATCCGTTTTACACAACCAGAAAGAGAGTCCTGTTTGTTCCAGTTCTTGTTCAGAGTCACTTGGTCTGTTCAGCAAACAACAAGTCTTGAAATCAGCTAAATTAAGCACATAGTCTATTGATTGGCTCTTAAATTGCTGTGTGATACAACACAAATAATCCCATTTCAAGTTTCAACACTTGTTTCTAATGGTTTCTAAATCATTTTGGGCAGGAATGGATCACAATTAGTTTAGAATCCCCCAGCAGAGAGTGGCCATGCATACAGGAGCAGGATTCTCTACTTGACAGTGGCTGCCCGCGCTGCGTTTGACATTTCCATTCTCTGGACACCTTCCTTTGTTCCGCCTGCAAGGTTTTTTTCTTCCTTTCTTCTTCTTTTTCCTGATATCTGTGGACTCTACAGAAATATTGAGCCACTGCAGGTGCACAATAGACACGCTGAACTTTATTTGAGTGGAAAATATGTGGACTTACTTTAATCTGACAAAAAAGTGTGCTGCACAAAAATGATGCTGACTCACCTCACATTCCGTCTTCACAACAACACAATTCCTCCAAACCCTCTGATGGCTGAGATAATATCCGAACCATGCAGGTGTGACAGGTACGAGGTGTAAGAACCGAATATTTAAGATTCATTTTACTGGACAGCGCTGCTGGAAATCTGGTTTCCTTTCATGCTGTAAACAAGCAACAAGTCTAAGGATGTGATAATAAAAACACACAGATCAGCGAGACATCACTCAGATATAAACCCCAACAACATGAACAAGTGCAGCTTTGCTGCTATTTATCCAGGAATTTTCTTTCTCCCGTCTTTTTGACATGTTTCTGGATCTGAATCGTGCACCTGCACAAAGTCGTGTTCACACAATCTCCTAGTGTTACATGACGTTTTACTCAACATGTTGTCCTTGCTCCGACCTGCGAGTAACACAATATTCCATAAGTGCGAGCAAAAGAGAGAGAGGAAAATGTGTACCTACAGAAATAGCTGATGAGTGCACTTCAGTTATGATCACTCTTTTCTAAGAAGCAGGTAAACTGAGACTCTTGTTCAGATGTTTCATTAACATCTAGTTTGGAATGAAGAGGTAAATTAAAATTCTACTTTTAAAAAGTGTTAATATAGCCTAAGTATAAAAACACATTCTACCAAAAAATAAGGATTTATTATAATAAAAATAAATACTGTCTTATTCTGAAAAGAATTAGGCCTAATGTTTCATTTTTCTTTTTAAAAATAAATATATTTTTCCAATGTACTTTATAAAAACTTTTTTTATTATTGTCTCAATTTTTAAAATTGATTATTTCTGACCAGATGAGGATAATTCTGAGAAAATTTGCAAGTGATGTCAGTTCTTTTTAGTCATGTGAGGGTCTTTTAAACTCGTGTAATTGTACATTTTCTCTTTAAAACTGATTTCTCGCACATATTTTTTCTATTAACTGCAGGTTTTCATTCAGATTCCTTGTTTTTTACCGTCCAGCTGACCAACAGGGTGTCCGAACCTCCACTAAAATACATTTCAAAGCACGCCAAATGTGTTTGCTTCAACAACTATGTTTATTAATTTTGTAAACTGTAAACCTTATTCAGCTCTGCCCACTTTGCTTCTTCCTGTTTTGTAGGAGCGTTTCATGTCTCACATTTGCATCATTATGAGCAGAACCAAATAACAGAGATTTCAAAACAATCTTCAGTAAGACAAGAAAAATCAGCTGGTATTAAAATCTGACATCTATCATTTATCAGGAAGATGAATGATTTGGTAATAATATTTATTTTGGTGAATTTTTTCATGATGAAAGTACATGTGGCTTCATAGAACATCATAGAATTTAGACTAACATTGGAGAAATTTTTCCAAACTTGAGCAAAAATTTTTTTTTCTTGGTTTAAGTCTAGATTAACTGCAAGCAAGGTAACAAGTTTTATTTTGCAAAATGTTAAAATAAAATCACTAATTTGAAGCTATTTTGATGTTTTTGTAATATTTCAGCTCCACAAGAACAGCAAACTATCTGAACGTAGATAAAGTGAATAATAGTTTAATCACTTTTTATTATTGAACATTCCTTACTGAGTTTATAAAAATAAATCAGGCCTGATGCCGAATTTGCAATATTTAGTAAAGCTGCACATAAACATTTAAAGCGCAAAAGCTATTAACTTTTAAACACTTCAAACTGTAAAAATATTAATAACTAAATACCAAGTCAAATGTTCCTCCAACACATCAAACTAAACCAGTTTACTAGAGTAACTTTACATCCCATCTTTTCTTCGCCATAAAGGTAGAAACATGTTTTTTCTAACTGATTCATTAGAATTGATTGTTCAGTTAAGCAGAAATAAATGGTCATTTTCAAAGTCTGTTAATCTGCAAAGACTCTTTTGTCAAAAAAAAAAAAAAAAAAGAATTTTGTTTTAAATATTAACACAATTCATTATTACAGTGAGTAATACTTTGTAAGACCATTAAGGAACATATTGGTGTGGAGGTTATAGAATAAAAGTGCAATGATTCATTTCTTGACAACAATGGGACAAATTTAAGTTAAAAGTGCAAACCTAAATGTTCACTGTAGATTCTGTGTCTGATAAATGAGTTTTTTTTAAATGTCTGTCTAAAAACAATAAGTTCAGTCTCTTAAATGGTTCCTACATGTTTTCTGTCGCCGTTTTTTGCATTTCATAACCAATTTGGGGTCCGTTTTCTGTAAATAGGAACTGTTTAAATGGTGATGCTTTTAATTTCTGCATGTTTCAAATTATATTTTAAAAAGTATTGAAAGTTTGATATGAGTTAACAGACAAATATTTGCGTTTTTCTTTATTTTAAAAGTTTTTGTAAGCAAATAACTTATGGTAAACAAAATGATAAGAACTGAAGCCTCTTTTTAAATGTCCACGTTTTTCTGTTGCTACTCATACAAAACTGAAAAATATGGGAAAGACAATATCGGTATTTTTAAGAGGAAACAGCCCAAACTTTCTACATATGCACAAACACACACTATGCCTGAGTATTATCAGAGGTCCAGTCAGGGATAGAAAATGTCTTGAACTGTCGCTTCTGCTCTCCTATAGTGTAGTTCACATGGATACAGATGTGTCTCGCGCTTTCCTCCGACGGATACATGTTCACTTCTCCGGTAATCGGTGTGTCCTGCACCACTTCCGTCGGAGTATCGAGGTACAGCACCGCCTGCTTCCAGTGAGTTTCTGGTTTGAAGGGGGACGTGGAGAGCACGAGTGCTTGCGGTTTGTCCGGACAGGGGAAAGTCACCGTGAAGTACACACAGAACGCGTTCACAGCCGCCGAGCCGAACGACTCGCACCGGAACTGCCCCTTCACCGACCTCAGCTCCTCCGCGGTCACCGAGTGCAAGTCGAGTTCGGCGAAGCGGGCCGGGTGGGACAGCACGTCTTCCACGGACACTGTGTTCACCGTGATGTCAGAGTTCTTTATACATTTCCGAGCAAAGTCGCACATGCAGGACATGTCGACACCGTATTGTTCTTTAACGGTGTACCAGAAATATAAGCGGTCCTCCACCACCGGGTCACTGATGGGTGCGATGTAGAGTTCGGCTTTACTCGGTAGGATGATGCCGCCAGGCTTCAACCACTTGTCGCGTGCGTATAACACGGAGTTCAGCATGGACTCGTGCAGGAGAGCGTAACCCATCCACTCGCTCACAATCACGTCCACCTGCTCCGGAAGGTCCACAGTCTCCACTGTTCCTCGAATGACCTGGATTTTGTCCTCCATATTGTTGTGTTTCACTATTTTCTCCGCCTGCTCGGCTATCGAACAAGCTTCAACAGCGAACACTTTCTTTGCGCCAGCTTGAGCACAGAAAATGCTTAAAACGCCGGTTCCTGCCCCGACGTCCAGCACAACTTTGCCCCGAATTAGCTCACTGTTCCTAAATATGGCCATCCTGTAGGTGTTAGTTCGGACGTGGTCTGCTATCATTTCTTCATGTATTGTCACATCGGTGTAACTATCAAAATAAAGTCTGTCCTGTCGGGTTTTATCTAGTTTTCTCTTTTTTCCAGCACGAGACATCTTTATGCTCGTGCGCCTCAAGCTAACCGTGTTTTTAATGGGATTTCCGCGTTATTCAATATGGGACTTGTAGTTTTCTACTACATAGTCTAACAGTGAATCGAGGTACATTGTACTACAACTCCCACAAGTAAACGGAAGCACGTTAGTTTGTGTTGCATTTGTGGTCGTGTAAAAAATTGTCCATTTGAGTTTCTAATTGGAGCTCACTATAATTGTAAGTGCAGAACAGGATTTTCCACTGTACTGTAGAAATGTAATGGTTGTTCTCTTTTTCTTTCACTAACTGAACTCTCCTTTGACATGATTTAATAAAGAAAACAGCTGATTTGAATGTAAATTTGAATTCACATTAAGCCCGTACTTTCTGTTTAAGTCTGCTTTTCAGTAGATGTAGACTACCAGTCAAACGTTTGGAAACAAGAAAGTGTGTCCAACCTTTTGACTGTACATATAGCCTACTGTAATTTTAAACAAACCATCATCAGGAGAAACAGGTATATGCTTCTAAAGTTAACCTGCAAAGGATGGAATCATTTCCTCCTGTGCAGTCACTCCTAAAGTTCCACACTTGTGTTTTTTACCTATTTTAAAGCAAATAATCTAAAAAAAAAAAAACTATATAGACTGATGTGGCAGCAAAGAAAGAAAAGCTCTGGGCATGTGTAAATTGAGTGTGAAGTTATTTGTAGTAACAAGTTATTTGACAAGTATTTTGTAAAAAGAAATCTTGTTAGTCAAATAAGACAGTAAGAAATAGCCAGATTATGGTTATTTATTCTGAAGAATTGTGGGCGGTTCATCTTACTGTACCTTTAATACAGCTCCTTTAAAAATAAAATAAACAAATTACAGTTTCTGGAGCGTTTCGCTGTTGTGTTTTATGTTTTTTTAGCTCATTTTGTAACTGCAGAACCTACCTTGATCATTATCATTTCTGAGCTTTCCCAGACATTTCCAGCAGGCAGATCTCAGCTGCTGCTTGTGGCTCTGCTCAGCCCCTATGGGACCCTCTTCACTCTGTTTCAGAGATCTTTGGCAGAGATGCTGGACAAATGAGAAGGAACTGTATCCTATTTCATGAAGATGAAAAGCAAGAGAAAGAGTCCGTGGTGTTGAGAGGAGAAAGAAAATGCTGGCTAGTTTATTGCATTCAAGACAGGAAAAATAGAGATATATATACAGAGCAATACATGCAGGTGGGTGTTTGTGCTTGCATGCACAAATTTATATGCTTATTCTAAATTAGCATCCAGAGCTGCCTTTTAGCTACTAATCCTCATGGTGAAAATATGCATTTAATTATTCAATCTTTAAAAAAAGATATCTATATAAATTCTTCATGAACTCGTGTTTTCAGCTTAAGTAATGAAAAAAGGAACCGATGTATGAAAATGAGCTAAACTTTTGTGGCAAACTGGCTTTGCCTTTATTATTCAAAGCTTCCACTTTTGGAATTGAGTTCATGTTAAATCACAAACACAGCAACACAAAAACATGATTAAAAATTTGCAACATAATCTGTAGCCAAATACCAAAGCTGGCCTTCCACAAAACTTGGACAAAAAGCAAAGACAAATTGGAATTATACAGTGAGATAGATTAGTCCAACATGGAAAAAAAAGAGGATTCAGGTTGGGATGCAATCTGCTTGGCAAGAGGATTTGCAGGTGTTGGAGCTGGTTTGGAAGATCAGACAAAACATGCAGCTGTTGAATGTCTTCTCCTCTTCTCAGGATTCTGGTAGAAACATTACCAGGTCTGGATGTAGCAAACACCCACTTCCCATGAGACAGCTGCCCTGCTTTCCCTTTATTCTCAGGTGAGTGTGTGTTTATGATTAGACAAATCTCTTTCTGTCTCCGGTGGGTGCAGGTTTGGATCATCACATGTTAAAGTCACACAGCAGCTGCAAGGGAACAAAACACATCCTCAGTAGGATTCAGAACCTCACTTATCAGGACATGGTGATCCTAAAGCTCAATGGGCTCATTGGCCATTTATTACAAACAGCATTGGCGTGTGAGTTGTCAAAATGTTCTGAAATGTTTGCATGAGTCACAGGTCCTTGTTCTTGTTGAACACCTTCAAAAAGTTCATAAGACAAATTTTGTCTTAAAATAGTAACAGAGTCATTGTAGCATCTGAAAAACTTAGCAGTTTAGTTTCTGTGCGTCAAGATGGGAGAAATGTGAGAAAACCTTGGGAAGGGGTTGGTGACCTATGAAAGTAAGTTGTGACTGACTAGTGATAGAAAAGTAAAATCAGACCCTTAAGCTGATCAAACCTGAATAACATGAGGATCAATTTTTAAAAAAGTAAGACACTTTGGGATGAATTTGGACCAAAAAATCACAATAATCATATGAATGTCTCTGGTCTGTCACAACTTCTTCACAGTTATGACAGTCAACTATCCCAAACCTGTTCAGTTTAATCCTTTGGTCTCAATCCAGTGACAAATAAAACAAATTAAACTTTCTCTGGTTTGTTGACATTTTACTTCTCACCCAAAACACTTATTCAGTTCTGAAAAACTGGAACTTTTTGGATGAAACATGGGATTAAAAAAAGTTCAGTCATTTGTGTCAAATTTTTAGGGTCCCAAGAAAGAAGAGCGTTCATGCTCCAAGCATGACCAAACCCTGTAGTAGTCAATTAGTCAGTCATTATCTGTACTCACGTATTCCTGTTCAGGGTTAGCCTGACCAATCAGATCTCCTGCATTATGTTCCAATGCAGAAGGGTCTGACACCGGAGCCGCACCCAATCATTTCCGCGTCAAATTTTAGGACAGACCAATTACATATCACCTTTGTTGTGCGTCATCCTGAAAACACGGAACGATCGTTTTCCACCCAGAGCACAACATTCAACATGGCGGACTCGGCTGTGGATGAAGTGTTTACTTCGGCACTTTCTTTGGTTTTGCTTGGGGCGGTTAAATACCTGAACCGAGTGTGCAATGACACCTCGTATTAGCAAGTTTTTGACACAAAAGCGACAACTGTCATTAATATTTGTCTTTTCTCCTCCATTAATCATGGCTCTGTAGCTACCATTACGGCTCCGCTCGCTAAACCTCTTGTTTTTGTTCAGACACACCACTTTTTTTCCTGTAACATTGCCTTTTGGCTGCTTTCACACAGCAAGGAAGTGTTCCGGGGGATTGCCGGGGTGGGATTGTATGTGATGTAAGCTTCGTGCAGCGGGCGTACATGTCATTTCCCCAAAGGGAGCTGCAGCCAGGTGTACTTGGAACTACTCACGGTGCTCGTCTATGTGATCTGGACAATTCATGGATACGCTTAGGAGTGGTTTGGTCAGGAGGAAATCACGTTTTCTTATACACTACTGTTCACGTGAGATACTCCATCAATGTGTGCGTTGTCAGTGTTCCCCCCGTTTCCCCACCGCCCCACACCCCTCCTGCTTTTACGAAACATTTCCTGACTGTATGAATGCAAACACCTTACCGGTAAAAGTGTACTCTTGTTAATAAGTCTTCAGTTAGAACAGATTATCCAGACAGATTCTGTAACGGTGCTTTCAGACTCAAAAGTGCAATGGATGAAGTCTGGAACGTTATCAGTTTTCATGGCCTGTCTGAAAGGGGCTATAGAGACGGACAACCACTCAAACCCCCCACACACATTCACACCTAGAGTTACCAATTCACTTCATGCATAATTTTGGTCAGTGGGACAAACCCACACACAGGGAGAACAAGTCAGCTCCATGCAGAGGGGTCCCAGCCTAGTTTTGAATCCAGGACTACAAGGCAGCAGTGCTACCCACTGTGCCACCATTCAGCCCTATGTTATGGTAAATTAATACTTCTCGGAATATTTGTTCTATTTGCACATGATGTATTTAGATTTATGTATTTAGGATTACACTGGTTCAGCACCTAGAATTTACAGTGGGGCAAAAAAGTATTTAGTCAGCCACCAATTGTGTAAGTTCTCCCACTTAAAAAGATCAGAGAGGCCTGTAATTTTCATCATAGGTATACCTCAACTATGAGAGACAAAATGAGGAAAAAAAATCCAGAAAATCACATTGTCTGATTTTTAAAGAATTTATTTGCAAATTATGGTGGAAAATAAGTATTTGGTCACCTACAAACAAGTAAGATTTCTGGCTTTCACAGACCTGTAACTTCTTTAAGAGGCTCCTCGGTCCTCCACTCGTTACCTGTATTAATGGCACCTGTGTGAACTCGTTATCAGTATAAAAGACACCTGTCCACAACCTCAAACAGTCACGCTCCAAACTCCACTATGGCCAAGACCAAAGAGCTGTCAAAGGACACCAGAAACAAAATTGTAGACCTTCACCAGGCTGGGAAGACTGAATCTGCAATAGGTAAGCAGCTTGGTGTGAAGAAATCAACTGTGGGAGCAATTATTAGAAAATGGAAGACATACAAGACCACTGATAATCTCCCTCGATTTGGGGCTCCACGCAAGATCTCACCCCGTGGGGTCAAAATGATCACAAGAACGGTGAGCAAAAATCCCAGAACCACACAGAGGGACCTAGTGAATGACCTGCAGAGAGCTGGGACCAAAGTAACAAAGGCTACCATCAGTAACACACTACGCCACCAGGGACTCAAATCCTGCAGTGCCAGACGTGTCCCCCTGCTGAAGCCAGGACACGTCCAGGCCCGTCTGCGGTTTGCTAGAGAGCATTTGGATGATCCAGAAGAGGATTGGGAGAACATCATATGGTCAGATGAAACCAAAATAGAACTTTTTGGTAGAAACTCAACTTGTCGTGTTTGGAGGGGAAAGAATGCTGAGTTGGATCCAAAGAACACCATACCTACTGTAAAGCATGGGGGTGGAAACATCATGCTTTGGGGCTGTTTTTCTGCAAGGGGACCAGGACGACTGATCCGTGTAAAGGAAAGAATGAATGGGGCCATGTATCGTAAGATTTTGAGTGAAAACCTCCTTCCATCAGCAAGGGCATTGAAAATGAGACGTGGCTGGGTCTTTCAGCATGGCAATGATCCCAAACACACCGCCCGGGCAACGAAGGAGTGGCTTCGTAAGAAGCATTTCAAGGTCCTGGAGTGGCCTAGCCAGTCTCCAGATCTCAACCCCATAGAAAATCTCTGGAGGGAGTTGAAAGTCCGTGTTGCCCAGCGTCAGCCCCAAAACATCACTGCTCTAGAGGAGATCTGCATGGAGGAATGGGCCAAAATACCAGCAACAGTGTGTGAAAACCTTGTGAAGACTTACAGAAAACGTTTGACCTCTGTCATTGCCAACAAAGGCTATATAACAAAGTATTGAGATTAACTTTTGTTATTGACCAAATACTTATTTTCCACCATAATTTGCAAATAAATTCTTTAAAAATCCGACAATGTGATTTTCTGGATTTTTTTTCCTCATTTTGTCTCTCATAGTTGAGGTATACCTATGATGAAAATTACAGGCCTCTCTGATCTTTTTAAGTGGGAGAACTTACACAATTGGTGGCTGACTAAATACTTTTTTGCCCCACTGTATGTGTCTGACTTTTTTTTTTTTTACAATTTTCATTTAATTCTAGTTACAGACTATGTGAACATTTGGTGAAAATCCAGAGAGGGTGATAAAAATGCTATAAAAGTGGTAGAAGTTTGAATTTGTTTAACATTTTTGTGACCAGAGGTGGCTAAGTCCCCTTACAACCTGTCTTTGTATTTTACCTTGCCACCACCAGAAATTAAAAAAAATTAGGCCACACGAGTTCTATATTTTCAGTGAAAAGAAGGAACACTATGTCTTTGAATGAGATAGTGCATGAGATTAATAAAGGTATAAAGGTGAAGTTCTGTTTGAAGCCCATCAGCAGTTGTTCTTTTTCTTGGCCAGCTGCTGTCAGCGTGCACCGTCTCATGGGAGCAGCATGCATCCTGCCACTGTTACAGGACCTGTCAGCTGCTGCAGCAACAAACACACAAAAACCCTCTCACACACTCAGCTATGTACTCAAGCATGCTTCGAAATGTACATAAACATGTCTGCTGCATCATACTGTATATGTGCATGCATGCACCTAATATACATAATGTATAGATATATAAACACAGCCATCACTTTTGATGCATTGATCACCCAATTCAGAGGAAGGGAGGCTGCTGAGAAACAAATACTAAGGAGCAATGGCTTCATATTGATCCTTGCTCCGAGGGATCAATACTGTGCTACTTTGATATCTCTTTACTAAACACAAAGTCTGCATCTGTTAATGCTGGTGTGTCATAACACACTTTCCATCTCTTATTCGACTCCATATTTGCTGTATTTCTTACAGCAAGCATAACTCATCTCATCCAAAACTTGGTTTCACGCATGGATCCATTTGGATGCTTTTTTTTTTTAATCAAGTGTGTGCTATCTTGTTTCATGCTTTTGGACATCTTCCTGTGTGGACACAGTGTGTGCCAGTGCTTATCAGTACAAAGGTGTTAACAATGGCTGGAGGAAAAAATTTTCAGCCCCAGGAATTTTCATTCACCATGTTCGTATGGCTCACCAGTTTCAGATATTATAAAACATTCTTCCTGTCAACTGCCTCAGCCAAAGATCCTGGCCTGTCAGTTCAGGGTTCTGACAATTAACTCAATTCTGCCCCCTTTTCCCCATCAGACTCACCTTCCTGATGCTTCACCAGTATCTATAACACTGCAATTATATTGAATTACTAGGTATGTGACAGCCATTATGGCTGCACCAGGGGGTATTATGCTGACTCTATGACTAAACACTGGAGTAAACTGAAGCAAACTGATATAATTATTTTGTTAATGGGGGTTATTTGATAAATAAATGGGCAAATTTTATATGCATTCCATTAGGACGCTGTAAAAAAACTACGAGGAAGTTTGAGATGGTCTGCATGGGAATAAGATCTTTCCAATATTCTAATATTCCAATATTTCAAATCAAATCAAAAATACTTTATTAATCCCCGAAGGGAAATTAAGTGTTGTTGTAGCTCAGTTCTTCTTCAGGGAGCCATTGTAGAAGGTTCTAGCTGTGAACAGGAAGGATCTCCTGCAGCGGTCTGTGCTGCAGCAGATCTGAAGAATCTTCTAACTGAAGACACTCTGTTGTTGAGTTACGCCAGGCGGACAATGTGCGATTTCGAGGGGATTTCACCACCATTTTGCCGTCGCAGACCACGCTGTGTCATTGTGGAAACATCGTAGCGTCGGGATGTCCGGTTGGGAGGTCGTAAGCCGTACAGTGTGAGAACACTCACGAGGAAGGATTAATTGCTGCTACGTTCTAACGATAATGCTGCGACCTCCCGATCAAACTTCTGGCATGTCAGAAATTTTCGCCGTAGCTCGTACAGTGTGAGCGGAGTTACGTAACGATTCTACGTTCGCACCTGCGCAGAAGACACCGGTGGAGCAACATTGGCTGGCTAATGCTAACGTGAAACTATCATAGCTACTGCAAAACAATATAGTTTAACATTAACGTTACCTCAAGCTCCTGATGAAGGATGGACATCCTATACTGACCACGTCTCCTCAGCCATTCACGTACCCAAATCCTTTTCTTTTTTTTTTTTAGTTTCAGCGCACACAACTGCAACAACTTTCTGCCTGCTCGCCATCTTGTTGTCAGGTACGCTGTGGTTGTCATAGGAACTAGGAACCTTTGTTTTTCGTTGTTCACACTCGAGCACATTGTGCTGTCACACGCCAACTGACGCCGACAAGTAGTCGTGGTTTTCAACAATCGTTGCTGACAGCAGTCGTACAGTATGAGTACACATGTCGTAGGGTCAAATAGAGAACGAGTGACAAACCCGGTCGTGCAGTGGGAGCATTTCCCCGACAGTCAGATTTCTAAAATTGCACAGTGTCCACCCGACATTACTGTGTTCTGAAGAGGATGATGAGGGGTTTTCCCTCATGTTCTTCATCCTCCTTTGGACAATCAACTCAAGAGACTCCAGTTCAGTCTCCAGGACAGAATCAGTCCTCCTTCTCCATCTGTTCAGCCTCTTCATGTCACTTGCTCTGATGCTGCTTCCCCAACGGGTGACTGCAGATGTGATCAGCTGACAAAGTCCTCTTCTTTTGCCGCTCCTCTTCAAATCTCTGTCTGCCCGTATTGTTTGAAAGCCAGGCAGAGACACGTTGGAGTCCAGGATATGTTCCTTTAGCCATGTCTCAGTAAAACACATGCTGCTACATTTCTGATACTCTGGCTGGATCTTCAACAGAGTTTCAAGTTTATCCGATTTGTTAGCGAAGAGATCTAAGATTTTTCAATATGACTTCCTCTTTCTCTCTCTTCACTTTGCTCCTGCCCTGCATCTACGTCTTCTTCTTTTGAGCTAATCAGGGATCCAGAGTTTCAATTTGAGGATTATTTCAGTCTTAGAAATGTCAGTTAGTTGCTCTTTCTTGTAAACAAGTCTCTTGTTGCCATGCTTACACATCATAACAAGTGGCAAAAAAGTGACAAATCAAGCAAAAAACTCAGTCAGCATTTCTAAAAATATTCTTAACACATTTTTTAAACAATATTTTACCAGGAAAATCCAGTTGAGATTTCTCATGGGAAGATGACAACCCTCCAGTTGGCCTCACTCACCCAAGGCCACAGCCACCTCATTGTTTCCAGAAATGTTTTTATCCACATTAAAACACCAAAAACAATCCACAATGTTAACATTAGTTGTGCTAAAGCCTACAAAATTTTTCAGAAAATCATTCCCTGGGCTCACAAAGAGTCAATGAAGATTTCTGCAGACCTCTTCTGTTTACAGGCTTTTATGTTGGAATTTCAGCAATCAGACGACCATATTCCATGGAACAAGTTTAACCCCCTCCCCCCAACCTGGCTCATGTGTAGCCCCATGTCGAGTCTACACACAATGATCTGGAACTGCTCCTTGTGATGCCTCCCCCCTAAAAAAGGGGGGGGCATCTGGTATAATATTTTAAGCAGATTGGAGGACGCACCAGCAAGTGTCCGTCTACCGTCAGTAAATGAAGCTCATGCAAATCCAGTCGGGAGTTAAAGGTCCCATATTATGAAAAATCAACTTTTTCTGCGATTTGGGGTGTTATTGTGTATCTGTGGTGCATATACACACATACAAAGTTGGAAAAAAAACATCCGTGCTGTTTTGAGTCAGAGGTTTCTGAATTCAGTCTAATAAGTGTACAGTTCAACATTGTCCCGGCTTTCGACGCCACAGGCCGGGGTGGTTGTGCTCTGAGAGGGTTCACACATCCTCAGAGAACTTTCTCCACCCACCAGGTACAGCAGTAACTTCCTCGGACACCCGCAATTCTGTTACCGATTCAAAACCACTGGTTCAGATTAGGAAACTCAGGACTCAAAATGCTGTTGTTTGCTGCTCAGAAGAACACAAAACACTTCATCAGGTCCCAGATGAACAGGACATAAGAGCAGCATGGGTTGAATTTATTTATGATGTCCCTGCTACCATTCGCAAAAAACGACTGGAGCCGAGCTGTAGCTAATGAAGAGCTAACAGTGTTACCAGAGCCGATCTGCTGCTAAGAAGAACCGGAGAGAAGGTGCAGCTGAGCCGAGCTGCTGTTAATGAAGAGCTAACATCTCTTTCTGGGTCAAACTGATAGGCTTGAAAAACCACATCTCTACCAGACGCAGCAAAACAACACAAATACATGAGTAAATGTCAGACTAACCTTTCAATAACGTGCTGTTGGAGTCTTCAGGCTCAAAGTTCCTCAGTCCAAAGTTTTTAGTCCCATTTTAAGTCCATTTCTTAGCACTGCAACGCTTGTTTATCATTAATTTCAGTGTAATCAGCTGTTTGTTTCCCAGCACCGCTGAAATCTCTGATGTCTCACGAACGAGCAGAGAACAGAAATGGGCGGGGCTTAGAGGTGCTAGGCTGCTGAAGAGCCGTGCCCCCATGAAACAGAGCATTTCAAAATGAGGTGAGATGAGACGAGTTTGGGAACAACAGCTGAACTTTTAAAAAGGGCCAATTTGAACAATGTATGGTTTTTACATGTCATTGAGGTGTAAAGGAAGGATTCAGAGTGTGTGAAAAGTGCATAATATGGATGCTTTAAGCACACACATCATTACCATCAAGAAATGCACAAAATTCTTACCTTTGTTCTTTTTTCAATCAAGAAATTGTCTCTAGTTCTAAAACAGATTCAATAGCTGCTTTTATGCGTACATTCACCAGCACAGCCATGTTTGTTTTGCTTTGCCTGTGCACTTGCTGCCAATCATATCTGAACACCCGCCCCAAAGCAAAATGCTAACACATGATTGGACCGACTCTGAACCACCAGTGGATTAGATGATTTAGTTAGTGGGTTTGGAAAACTCCAGCTCTAGTGAGAATCCATCTTGCAGCACAAGGTTACCCTCCCCACCTTTTACTTGTTCATCTAGTCTCTGTTTTATCTTCGCTCATTTTGAAAGTACATTTCATCTGCACTTTTTACATAATTGGCTGCAACCTGTTTTACGGGGGTGGGGGAATGTAGGAATGTCCGGTGAAAACAAAATTTCAGTCTTCCTAAAATTGATGGTATGTAAGAATTAGACCTTGTTATATTTGAGTCCTGCAGTTCATGTAGAAAAATAACATCCGCTCTCAGCCACTCACCCCCTCCCCTCCCTGATTTTTCTGTTGAGTTAAAGGAGAACTCCCGTTTTTTGCAATTGGGGCCTTATTTATTCTGTGAGATGTGTTTTACTCGTCATCAGTGGTACTTTTTTGCGATTCGGATTCGTCTCGGAGATTTTTGATTCACACGGCAAACACCTAAACGCCAATAAACGAGAGTCGGTTGGGCCTGCGTTCGCCGACCCTAAATCGGTTTAAAATCAGTTCAAATCCGTTATTTTTTTAATCTGGCCATTTAGATACTCTATTGTTTATTCCGTTCCAGTGCCATCTTGAATCCTGCGCTCATAGAAATGATAAACAAAGGAAGCTAAGCCACTGCACCAATAGAATGGGTGCGCGGAGAGATGACGTCACTCTCCCGTCACTGTAAAAAATATCATTTCTATGAGTGCAGGATTCAAAATGGCACTGGAATGGAAAAAACAATAGAGTATCCTAATGGCCAGATTAAAAAAATAACGGATTTGAACTGATTTTAAACCGATTTAGGGTCGGCGAACGCAGGCCCAACTGACTCTCGTTTATTGGCGTTTAGGTGTTTGCCGTGTGAATCAAAAATCTCCGAGACGAATCCGAATCGCAAAAAAGTACCACTGATGATGAGTAAAACACATCTCACAGAATAAATAAGGCCCCAATTGCAAAAAACGGGCGTTCTCTTTTAAGCTTGACTGCTCAGTTGGAAGGATGTGGTGGTTTCTTACTTTCTGCTGCTGGTTGTTGTGGAATTACAGCTGCTTGTGTTGAAGACTTGGCAGCCTTGCAGACTTACATGTCATTTGCTATGGAACCAGGAAGTCTTGATCTGTAAATATTGATTTCGGTGCGGACCGTTGGAATGGCCTCTTTAAAAGAAACATCAACATTAAAATATCAACAATATGACAAGATCTAAAAATCAAAAAATCATTAAACTATGTTACAACAACAATAAAATAACCTGCTGAGACCATTTTAATAATCTTCTTACAAACACAGGTGAGAATGTTGTTGAGCACAAGGCTGGAGATCATTATGTCATGCTGACTGAGTTTGAATAACAGACTGGATGTGTTAAAAGGATGGTGATGCTTGAAATCATTGTTCTTCCTCTTGGTTACCTGTAAAGAAGCTGTACAGCATCATCATGTTGCATAAAAAGAGCTTCACAGGCAGTATGTTGTTGCTACTAAGATACACCTAAATCAACCAAGAAAGACCAGCTAGCACCAATACCTAAATCTCCTAAAGATTATTCAGCTGCAGGATCAGAGTGCCACAAGTACAGAGCTGCTCAGGAAGGTCAGCAGGCAGGTGTGAGAACATCTGCACAAACAGTGAGGCAAAGACTTTTGGAA
Source organism: Pachypanchax playfairii (assembly GCA_006937955.1). Lineage (NCBI taxonomy): Eukaryota > Metazoa > Chordata > Actinopteri > Cyprinodontiformes > Aplocheilidae > Pachypanchax > Pachypanchax playfairii. The sequence continues at coordinate 536,480 of SSNP01000074.1, read as the reverse complement.
GATGGTCTGGTGTGGAGAAGGACACCAAATAAGCCACTTCTGTTGTACAAAAAGTCCAGTGACTGAGGTAAAGTCATTTTCTCTCATGAAGTCACTCTCTGATTATATAGGGCATCTGGAAGAAGGATTGTCCAGAGAAGAAAAAGTAAGCAACACCATCAGTCCTGTGTCATGCCAACAGTAAAGCCCCCTTAGACCATTCATGTGTGGGGCTGCTTCTCATTCAAGGGAGTCAGCTCATTCACAATTTTGCCATAAAACACAGTCATGAATAACAAACAGTACTAAAACATCCATCAACACCAACTTCTTCCAACTACCCAAGAACACTTTGGTGAAGAAGAGCCTATTCCAGCATGATGGAACACGTGTCATACGGCCAAAGTGATAACTAAGTGCCTCAGGATTGGACTCAGAAGTTGATTGACAGCAGGGTGAATTGCAGAAAGCAAAGGACCATCATTGCAAATATTGACTCTTTGCATGAATGTGATCCAGCTGTCAATAAAAGCATTTGAAACTTATAAAGTGCTTGTAATTATCCTTCAATACACAGAAACAACTGACACAAACTTCTAAAAATACTGATGCAGCAAACTTTGTGAAAACCAATATTTGTGTCATCGTCAACACTTTTGGCCATGTCCATACAAAGGTGGCTTTTCAATCTAGAACCTTTATCAGATGACATAAGTTCAGGGCTCCTAAAATCTGGTTCTGTTTGGATGCAAGGTTGAAGTGATACAAAATAAGCAAAAAACATTTAAGCTTTCACAAAACACTTCCCATGTAGACAGCAGCTAAGTAAGGCTTCTTTGGAAATATTTTTTTAAGTAAAAAAACCTTCTAATTGAAAACCTTTATTGATCAGCCACCTTTTAGAGAAATAGTTTGGCATTTTGGGAAATACACTTGTGTGTAATCAAAGAAATAGTTGGATTTGAAGATTGTATTGATGTGAACATTCCTTAGTACAATCGACTTTAGGGGTGTTGAACAGTAACAGTTGTGAATCCATAAAACCAGTTTGTAGAAGTGCTGATTTGCTGCTTTTCTAAATGTTGGATAAAATCTCAGAGGAGTAAACGTGACATTTAGAAAATGTTTAAAAGATTTCTGTGATAAACTCGTTGGTCTTTGAAATTTATTCCCAATGACAAATGAAATAGCCACATGATTCTAATAATGGTTCTACAGGAAAGTTAAAATCTTAATACAGTCTTTGCTTAAACCAGGAAACTTATTGTTGTGTAAGTTTGGAAACATTCCTCTACTATCAGCCTAAAGGCTGTTACTTTTTATAAAGTTGTTAGCATTTAATATGTATAAATACACTTCCTGAACATTAACAATGTGCATGTATCACTGACGAGTCATACATGCACAATCCTATTAATCCACTGCAGTGTTCTACACTTTGGGTCAATTTTCATTACAGTTTTGTCAACCTGATAATATTGCAGCCATTACACTGGAATTGCTCTTACTACACTACAAATATTTCTATTAAAATATGATTGATCACATGTTCTGCATGTTTTACAGTACATCAAACTTTGACAATTCTACTTCCAATTACAGTTAAATCTTGAGAAATTTAACACATCATCCCTGATCTGACTTCAGACTATTTGCAATTCACCAAAAATTACATTCTGCCTTCCTCTCCCTCTTTTCTAAGAGGCAAATAATTCACTTGTGATGCAAAGCGAGCACGTAGCATGGGGCAAAGGGCAAGGGGGCCCGAAAACACTGGTAACTATATGCAGATGGATATTGCGTTTGGTGCGACAGGATCAATCCACTTGGCCAAAGATAAGGCCACTTTGTATAATCTGCTCAGTGTTACACATGAATAATAGATACAAAGAAGTTAAAGGGTTTTTGAAGCTTTTCCCCCTCTTGCTTTGAAGACACTGATGTCTTGATGATGGGGTAGGTACAAATTTATCAGCACTCATTATAAAGAGTTATTACATGTGGGAGTGGTGCTGTTCTTTATTTTTATTTGTTTTAGCCTGGATAAGTTCCAATAATTCATTTGTTTAAGATTTAAAGGAACTTAAGGCAGCTTTACAAAATCGGACTCAGTGCTGCCGCGACAGGCGCTGTGGCTAACTGCAGCCACCAGCCAAGCCGGCACGGGAGCGCGAACAGACACTTTACAGACTGTTCGTCTTCACAGCACTGCACCGGGGAGGCTAACATACTTCACGTCACGTCTCTCCACTCTGTTATTTGATTTGATCTCATCATTTTCATACTGTCTCAGGCTCTAAACACGACCTATAATGTTTTCTCACCTGGTCACAAGGAAATGAGCCATGTCAGCATCCGTTTTCACTCCCAAATGCAGCTGAAGTTCCCTCCATGAACCGAACGCATATCCAATATTTATGCGGGTGCCTGCCTGGCTTCGGTCATATTTTTTTTTTGACTCACGAGATGCCGCTGATAAAGTCTTTTTTTTCTTCGTGGTGCCACTTTTTTGGGGGGTGAGAGTGGTTGCAGGTCGTTTGATGGCTGCAGAAACATCCATAAGTATACCTTCAGTGTTTGAATCCAAGTCCACGGCAGCCATGTACTTCCTGTTCAAGAGCTGTCGGCAACGTGCATGCAGCGTCAATTTACGTCACATCCCTACAACTGCGCTGGAAATTCGGACGTCGAACTGCAGCGCATTATGTAGCACACAGCGTTTCCAAGGCAACAGACATATATGCGGATGGCCTCGTTATTTTGGGTTTTTAATGCTTCATGACCCATTAGCATTGAATAAACTGGAAATGCATGTGTAGTTTTTCACAAATCTTGCCTTAAGTCCCTTTAAAAAAACGTAATGAGGAATTGAAGTGTTTCAGTCAGGATTTAGAGCTCATCATAGCACTGAAACAGCACTGGTTAAAGTTTCTAATGATATTCTGCGTTCTAGAATGCGCCACGAGGTGGCAGCAAATTGTAGTAGCTCTGTCTTTGCTATTGTGATTTTTTAAAATTACAGCTGTCTTTTGACAGACTTCAGCTGTCAAATTAGTTTTTTTAAAGGGGGATTCTTATGTCGGTTCGGGGGCTGTGCTGCACGGGAGAGTTTTTTGGATGTTTTTGGCTGTTTCCGGATTTTTTTGTGATTGGTCTCCATGGCAACAGAAGACTTGTTTATCAGCGTGACCAACTGATAAAACTCTCCCAAATTTAACAGTGAAATAACACAGCAAATCCCGCTGGAGTTGAAGAGAAAGAGAAGAGGACGCAGGGCAGGAGTGAAGCAAAGAGAAAAGCGGTGGAGATTTAAACCGTTTCTTCCAACTGTTGTGATGGGTAACGTCAGATCGCTAGCTAACAAAACGGACGAGCTCGAGGTGCTAACCAGGTCCCAGAGAGAGTACAGAGAATGCAGTTTTATGTGTTTCACCAAGACGTGGCTGCATGAACACATCCCGGACAGTAACGTGTCTGTACACGGCTTTATGACGGTCCGCACAGACCGCAGTAAGCAACTCAGCGGGAAGCTGAGGGGAGGTGGAATTGCAGTGCTGGTTAACCAGCGTTGGTGTCATCCTGGACATGTCACCGTGAAGGAGAAGATCTGTACGAGGGACATCGAACTGTTAGCTGTGAGTTTCCGTCCATATTATTTACCCAGAGAGTTTACCTGTGTTATTCTGGTAGCGGTTTTTATAATACCTGGTACCGCTCCAGAAACTGCCTGTGATGTCATCAGCTCCGTTGTTGCAAGGCTACAAACACAGCATCCAAACTCAGTTGTGGCGATCTCTGGAGACTTCAACAACGTCTCCCTCTCTACAGCTTTACCAACATTCTAACAGTTTGTCAGCTGCTCCACCAGAGAAAATAAGACGTTGGACTTATTTTATGTAAATATTAAAAATGCATACAGCTCCTCTGCCCTGCCACCTTTAGGAAGATCTGACCATAATCTGGTTCTTCTCACCTCCACCTACAAGCCCATCGTTCAGCAGCAACCAGTGATCACAAAAACCATCAAAACCTGGTCTAATGATG
>SSNP01000074.1:477584-516441 GCA_006937955.1 Pachypanchax playfairii | reverse complement strand
GTATTACTCTACCTTAACAATATTGTGTCAGGAGCTCACAGTAAAACCTGGAACCTGCGGCTAATGAGCTCCTCGCTTCTATTGGCTCAACCACAGCCCGGCACATAAAAGACAGTCATGCTCACCTCTTTACACTCAGTCATTGATGCAGATCAATTCAAGAGCTCCTTATTGTTGTCACTGTTCAGTCTCATCAGAACCAGCCACGCCAACCTCCAGGTCTCAACCACCAGGTTTCTTCTGAACTCCCTTCCTAGCAGCCGCCTCTGGCTACCCGGAACGCCAGCGGTACTTATCCACACCCCACTCTTTTTCCACCACCTATGCCAAGAACCTTGTTCTCCACCGGTTCAGTCCACATCACATGTGGACCATGTTACTACCCCCAGAACCCGCTGCTTTCCACCGAGCACATGACATGTTGTGCCAGAAAGTTTTGGATATGATGTACTTATTCCAACCTGTTGGTAAATCATAAACCCACTTCATTCAGCCAGAAAAAAAAGATCTAAAATTTTGACTCACTTTGCACTGATCTATTGATCCTTTACCCATCAAACAACACTATTCGGGATGTGTTCTTTAACAATTTTCTTTTAGAGAGGAAGTATACTGAAAATCTTGGACTTGCACTTCTCATTAGCCGTGCTTCTTCTCTCTTTTTGTGTTCATGCCAAAACAATGACATCATCCATCTAAAGCGTTGCTCTGCACAAGTGCCTCCATTCTGTCCTCTAATTGGCAAGGCAGTATGTGCCAGAGGGGACATTATACTACATTCCTAAATAGCTACTCTGGACCACTGAACAAGATATTTAGTTAAAGTTGGTCATTCTCCATCCCAAGAGAGCCAGTAAGGCGTTTGCCACATTGCCTGGAAGAAAAGTGCAGAGACATCCAATATGGTGCAGTTGACAGGATTCTACAGTAAGGTCCCTGGATACACAAAAATGTTAGGATACACAGCATGGAACTAAGTAATGCACCACTGTACTTGGCTAATAAGCTGTAAATAAGAGTCCGAGCTTCATTTGCCTCTTTTTCTCTGGATTATTTGCAGCATAATAATAAAAAAAAACAGTCACTTTAACTTTTCTTTAAAGACCAGAAAAAGTCCATACTTCCCTGAAGCTTAGCTTGTTTTCCAGAATTACTTTGACACAACATGGAGGTAAATTACAGACAGGATACAAGCAAACTCCCAGTGAACCTTTATTTTTCCAGCAAATCAATGTGAACTCATGCTGGCATTTCCCTTCTCAAAAATACAAGGACTCAAGGTGAGCCAGGTAAAGGATGTCAGATTATCTGCCTTGCCTGTCATGCTATCCACAAGGAATCAGTTTGTTTATAAGATGTTTTAATTCATAAGACATTAAAATACAAATTCACGTGCAGTTTTTTAAGTAATACAGTTTTTAAATTCCATTTATTTATTATTAGTTAGCCTAATCCTAAAAATGGACCATGTGCAAAACACAACTTCTAATTAGAGTTTTAATAAGCAGTCAGGCCCTGTAAGCAAAAGCTGTATTTTGTTTAGATTAGTTTCTAATTATTTAATTTTTATGAGCCCCAGGACATGGTTCTCAGCTGTGTACTTACCCCATATACAAATGAACAGTAATACAGGCCTGAAGGATGGGGTCAACCAGGGATTTCAGTAAATTATTAATTTACAAATTGATACGTTTATACATAATCAACAAAATGTCAGGTATAGAAATAAAGGTCACTGTGTGAGATTCTGGAAAATCTACAGTCAATTCAATAAACTGTTCACAATAAAACTAAAAGCTAATGATACTTTTTAAAATTTGCAGGGGTTCTTGAACACCACCACCATGATTCAGGAGGGTCACTCAGTGTGCTTCCATGCACATTTAAATCGAGATATTGGCAGAAACCAAACTAATGGATTCACCCCCTGTTGAGAGCTCAGGCTGAATTCCACTACGTGCGCTCCGCCTCCGCTCGCTTCCGACCTCATATTACACTGCACCCGCTCTACATCAGCTCCGCTCCGGTGCGAAGACTTGAGGTGCGCAAATAAGTGTGCGCGCAGGATTTGATTTATTGACATCCTTGTAAAAAGGATGCGTGGTGTCATAAAGAATCTTGTGCTTTTCCACTTCAAGGATCAGCTGCTCATTCATCTGCAGCTGTCACTCATTAGTGTTTATTACACAAAACCACGTATAGGGTAGGGATTGATAAAATGGCTTCCAAAACAATATATTTTTGAATTATACAGTGTTCAATTCATGTGTAAAAACACACAAATGTTTGGAAACATACATGTATACATATAATAGTTGTTAGATTAAAATACCTATGTGGATGAAACAAAAAAATGTGTTTGTTTATCGATTTATTTTGATAAAACAGAAGTTGTGCTTGTTCCCTATCCTGTTGGGGTGGTGTGATTTCTGTACATTGACTGCGGACTTGCTCCGGCTTCCGGCGAAAATAGAATCTATCCTATTCTCACCGGATGGCAAAACGGCAGAGCGGCGCATGGTGGCGCACTGCGGAGGCAGTGTAATATGGGGCGTGGAAGCTGCCAGTTTTAAGCTAACCGAGTGCGATCTCGAACTTCACGTTGCCACCTCAACATCTGACATGGCAATGGGATTTTGCATGGGCTGCAAACGTCCGATGGGCGGTGACATGGCAGCGACGTTATGAAGTGAACGTCTACTGGCGGCGATGCCGCGGCGGCGTACTTCAAAATAACATGTCAAATTCATACAAATTATGAACGTCTCTCACCTGACGTCGCCTCACGTACATGTATAAGCTTACACCGCCTCAAAGTTTCTCACCTGATGTCGCCTCAAGAGCGTTTGTCATTATTGAACCTGGTAGCAGATGGAGTGACTGTTTACAGTGAAGAAATCTTATTACATTTCTTAAAATCACCAATTACTACAGATATTGAATAGTTTTGTCTGGACAGCGCTTGCCAACCCAATGACTTGTGTTGGCAGTTTACAATTAAAAATGGCAAACAGCAAACGAATACTAGTAAACTTAAGCTTTAAGAAGAAGACAAAATAGACCATCACAGTGTGGATGCACAAAGTCCTACCTTTGTGTGCTATAAAACAGCCAACCGAAAATTGACGTTTTTGGCACAAAATTATTGTTTATGCAAGAATCTACTAAAATCCAAAATAAGGATAATACAGACTGTAATTTTATACACTAATTTAGAGCCTACAGTTTATCACTAAAAATAGTTAATTTTGGTGTGACTTACTCTTTCAAGGGAAAATTTTGAAGAATTTTTTTACCTATCTTAGTTATTACTTTTGTTATTGCTGTAATTACTTTTAACAATAACAATATAATATAATACACGTAGTGTTAAGAGAGTTGAAAGTAAGAGAAATTGAACTTTCAACCTCATGCTTTGTAGAGAAACAGCAACCCGAGGCCAGGTCAGGTGAAAGCAAAATACATATCCACCAGTGGAGTAATTTAAACCTTTACCAAATGGTAAATAAATGAAACAGCTTAAAAGTTAGAAATGCCTAAAGTCGTAACAAGAATCTCCTGTTTGTACTACATAAGATTTTATTATTTGAATGGCTGAAGTGGCACAAACGGTGTAAGAGGAGTTGACTTTCACGACTGTGGCAGCCATAGACATACAGCGCTATCCAGGCGTTTGGGGGGAGGCGGCGTTATCCAGGCGTTGAGGGGAGGCAGCGTTATCCTGGCGTTTGGGAGGAGACTGCGTTATCCAGGCGTTGGTGAGCTTATCAAACGTACACGTTACACGAACTTGGGGCGGCTGTGGCTCAGTGGTTAGAGCGATTGTCCTCCAACTTGAAGGTTGGTGGATCGATCCCGGCTTCCACCGTCACATGTCGAAGTGTCCTTGGGCAAGACACTGAACCCCATGTTGTCCCCCGATCTGCGTATCGGGTTGTGTGAGTGTTAGCCCCTACCCTCTCCCCCCGATTTACATATCAGGTTGTGTGAATGGGTGAATGCAAAACCTTGTAGTGTGAAAGCACTTTGAGTGGTCTGAATGACTAGAAAAGCGCTATACAAATACAGGACATTTACCATTTACCATTTACACGACAGTCTCCTTAGGCAGGGAATCCGTGGCAGCTTCCACGCCCCATAGTGGAATAGCTCTGATTGACTACAATGGGACCGTTTTTGATCCGGCGTTCATGCTGGAGCGGCGCGCACGTAGTGGAATTTGGGGGTAAGAAGTGAATTATTGAAAAAAGTGCACTCACCACCCCTACAGTAGGTGGCGACATGCAACCCTTAGTGTGACATTCTTCCGGTTTGTGTCACTCAAAGAAACACTTGAGTTGAGCAAACAGAGTAGAAAATGGTCGACAACAATGCTGCAGCACAGTACATTTGTTACAAACGGTACTGTTTTTTGCTATTACACATCAGATGCATGCAGAGTCTTGTGGCGGTAATATTATCATTATTGATTACCGCTTCCACGTTACGTCATTTCCTGAAGGGGCAGATAGCTCCAGATAGTTTGGCTTCTCAAAGCAGCTGTTTACATGCATTAGTTCTCATTTAAAGTGAATGAAGAGCTTGTCTGTCAGCATGATTTGAGGGTTCAGTGTTCAATAATGATACTTTTAATTTGTAAGAACACTAGAAATCAAATCATTACTCTTGCTTTTTGTAGACAACCCAGTTTACCACCTAAACTTGTCACTTTATCCCGATCACAAGAAGATATAAAATACCTAACCTGTGCAGAAACATTCATTCATTTGAGTCCTACTTAATCCTGTTCAAGTTTGCAGAGCCTGTCTCAGCTGTTATTGGGCAGGAGACAAGGTACACCCTAAACAGATTACCTGTCCATCACAGTGGCAACACAAAGACATACAACCACACACGCACACACAGGCACACACACATCCACACTTCTGTGGACAATTTAAAATCACCAGTTAACCTGTACATTCTCACATGTTTTCAGGGTGCTCACTTAAAGTGTGAGGTGACGGTGCTAACCACCACACTGTCTTGTTGCCTCGAGCAACAAACCTGTAGCTCACAAAACAATACTCAGGCCGCAAGTGTATGGCAAGACATGTCCAAGGGGCATTAAATAGCAGATCCTCAGGATTTAAATCCCCTCCAGCAAAAAAAAAAGAAAAAAAAAGAAAATGGTAGCACAAACGACTATCTCTGAGGAGCTGATTGAGCAGCACATTATGTGTTATTGCATTTCATCGCATATACTAAACAGGGGCTTATTGTACTTGGAAGGTGAAGCATAAAATAGTCACTGCCCTACTTTAGATTTCTACCCAGATGGTGCCATCTAGGTTTAAGTTTTATTAAACAGTGGTAATGGCTCTTAATGGTCCTTGATGCAGGGGAGAAGGGGCTGTAGACAAATGGGATTTGCTTTTAGTTTTTAACAAACACAAAATGCTGCACTTAGCATTCTTAGCTTGGCTCAGACCAGTTGAATGTTATTTCTTACTCTGGCTCATCTACAGCTGTCAGCTCAAGTCTTGGTATAAAAAGCTGTATCTAGCACAGATTTTTGTCCTAAAACAGAATGATGATTAAGCACTTAATGTTTTAAATGTTTGGCACGATACATGCAAACACTATTATTGTGTTTTTTAACAAGAAAAGTTGGTGTTTTCTCTCCCTTATACCAGAATTAAATGTATTACTGTCTCTTCAATTACCTCCTGAATTCTAATTCACAGCTCAGCACTAAAATGGAAATATATATCATTTTATAACTTGACCTGCTTAACCAGCCTGTTTGAACTCACAGTAGGTAATAAATATCATTCTGGGTAATTGGATTGTGGCTCTGCATGAGCTTCTTTCTGCACCAACTTGAAACACCATCCAAATGTTTTGAAATTAATAATTTACTAGTGAATACATGCAAAGGAAGAAGGTTTATTATCGCGGACAAATAAATATAACAAAAATATATATCACGCAAGCCTTGGTTGATATATGTTCAAGCAAACATAAACTGTACTTCATAGATGAAATCAGTACGTTTTTACTTTGTACTAGAAAACAATGTCCCTTTGTTCTTTGCTGTGATGAACTTGCCAACGCTCAAATTCCTTTAATGTGAAAGAAAAATTTCTAGAAGTCAAAAAGTTTTCAGTCACCTACAGTTACACTGTTTACTTTCGACTCATCAAACCAAGAGTTTCAAGTTAAGGCAAGTTAAGCATAATCTATGTTATTTGGTCTGAAAGAAAAGGAACTGTTATTGTTGCTCACTCTACAGGACCTCATAGCTATAGTAGGTTGCCGAAGGTTTAATTTCAGATTCCAGTGCCAAACCAGAGCCTAGCATCAGTTGTTTCTTTTTCCATTTTTCTTAGGGATGGGCAGATCGATACTAAAAGATCGATATCTCAGATTCCAGCTTTTTATGTTTTGTAATTGATATTATCTTATTAAAATATCGATGTTTTAGTCATTTTAAGTCAATCTGTACTATCTGTAGAACTACTTCTTCTTCCACCAAGCAAATCGTGTGATGTTACAGTATAAAAGCAGAAGGACGCAGAGCGGCGCTGCTCACCTGTTGCTGCAGTCCGCTTGCTGTCAGGTAGAATTAACCCGGTAGAACAAACACCGTCATGAGTGAAGCAACTTTAGTGTCACAAACAGCATCGATGCAGTATGTAACATGCATGAAGACTGAGTTGTTCACAGGTAGCACGTTATGTGCTTTTACACTGGCAGGATCTGTGGAGGAAGTCAACTGTGTGTACTATCAAAATAAAAGCACTAACTTCCAGTCAATAGTTACAGATGGTATGTGTGGAATATAAACTTTCCATCTCCAAATGGATGCAGAGATTCAGTGTTCCTGCCCTTAAAATGATTGAACAAACATGTGGAAACACAATAAACATCACAAAACATTTTTAAAAAATCATAAGACAGAATATGAAGATGTCATGATCAGAGCAGAGGAGAGATCAGGTGCTGCCAGGGTGAAACAGACAACCTTCAGGGATCCAAGTAGGACAGAATGTGGAGTTGTAGAGATTTTTTGCACCATTTCTACATTAGGGAAAGTGATTTAAATTGTTTGCTATATCGGTATTTATTTGTACAAGTCAAATGAGGATGCCTAAAATACACAAATTTTAAAATGTAATTTTCCAAACGGAACATTTTTTTAGCAAAGTATCGATATTGGATCAGTATCGCCAATACTGGTCTGAAATTTAATTGGTATCGGATCTGAAAAAAAATTTGTGGTATCGCACATCACTAATTTTTTGTGTGCGTGTCTGAGTGTGTGTTTGTGAGCACCAATCTTCAGGTTAAAGCATAACAGCAACAGTTGATGTTTTCAGCTGAATTCATAACACTGAAAAATCATTCGCCAACATTGCCATCTCTTTTAACATACCTACCTTTTTTTAATCCTGCTTAAAATATCATGCGTAACTACTGTGGACAATGATGTTTAACAAATAGCAACTGGAAAGCACTAAACTATTTTAACTAAGAGGCTAACTCATACTGTCTCTTAAAATATTGTAAAATAGACCACTGATATTAATACATCTGTTTGCAGGAGTAATAAAAAAAATCAATGAATCAATCAATTTTTATTATTATTAACTGTTAATTTGTCATTTATTATTTAATAAAATGTGAATTATAGTGAACGTGCGGAAAACTGCCTCAGTTTGGATTTACGACACATTGTTGTAGCTCAGCACACTTTTATTGAAAGAGCAAACATTTACATATGTACATAATCACAACTTTGGGGCTGACAATCAGTTGTTCCGTTTTGCCACCATCTGAACCAGGTCGCAAAACACCGCAAGAAAAAACTGTTGAAATGTCAGGTTGTCTGTACATGTCACACTGACCTAAAATTTTGTGCCCAGACTAGAGTCACAGCTCATAGCTTATCAATCTCTCCAAGATATTCAGAGTTCTAATGACATCCAGAAGTCTGTCAATCTCTCAATATCAGCACTATAAAACAGCTCTGGCAATGATCACTCCAATGTTCCATAATTTGCCTGACTGCTTTCAATCATGCATGATTTTACAATAAACTTCCTTTTTATAAATGATCTGTAACCAAAAAAAATTACAACAAATTGGCATTATCCAGGGGCTGCACGGTGGCAGATCAAGTTGTTGCCTTGCTTCCTGGGTTCAAATCCAGGCTGGGACCTTTCTGCGTAGAGTTTCCATGTTCTCCCCATGCATGCATAGGTTTTTTTTTGGGACTCTGGTTTCCTCCCACATTTCAAAAACATGCAAGTGGTTAATTTGTGGCTCTAATATTGTCTCTAGGTGTGAGTGTGTGGTTGTTTGTCTATGTGCGGCCCTGAGATGGATTGGCAACCTGTCCAGAGTTTCGCCCTGTGACCGCTGGAGATAGACACCAGCTCCCATGTGACCCTGTAGCAGGTTCAGAAAATGGATGGATGGCATTGTCTGGCAAGGATCCTCATCTGATGGAGGGAGAACTGGTCAGGGGGAGACAACCTGAAGTTTTCCACTGATCTTTGTCTTTTCACAATGGATCTGGTGAGTTGAATTGTAACCCTTGCAGAGGGGCAGTGAGGTTTTGTGATACCCTCCCCGTGAAGATTAAAAAGGTGCTGGTTAAAAGATATTTAGCCTGCTGGAAATTCCTTCACATGGCTGTGAAGGTCACCACTGAGGGATAGATTCAGTTGAAAAATCTAAGAATTTTCCAAGTTCTTGTCTTCTGAGCTCAGTTTCTTGTTGTCTGAGCTCAGTGTCCGTCTCCCTGGCGAGCCACATTTACTCCACCAAATGACCCATGTTGGCCTCGGACACAGTGGCAGATTGTCTTTCCACCTCCCACATATGTTCTAAGACCTTCCCTAAGTCTGCAGTGTTACATTTATCTGGACAAAAAAAGAGTCATCCCTCAACTCCACACAAAATGTCGTTGTCGGTGCAACACTCTTGAACATGAAAAAAACGTAGCCGACACAGCTAGCCTAACTGTACAGTAAACAACAGCAAGACTACACACGCTCGAGTGAGCACGTTACAAGAGTTTTTTTATGAGCTACATCAATAAAGTGGTTAAAATCAACCATAACTCACAGTTGTCCGACATCACAGATGCTGACTCTAGGTGTGGATCTCAAAAGCAGAGAGGCAGAGAGTGGCAGTCTCAAAATAAAAGAGTTTATTAAAGGCAAAACCAGGATAAGGGAAACAAAACGAAACACAAATACTGCTTGCTGTGGGAGACATAGAGGGTTAAGTCCAAAGTATCAAAAAATACAAAGTAGCAAAGTAAAATTTAAAGTAACAAATCAAAAGTACAAAGTAACAAACAAAAGCACTCTACTCCCTTTAAGGAGGCAGTCAGGAGTCAAAAGGAAAAAACCAAGGAGGGGAAAAACTCCAAAAATCCAAACATACCAACGACGACGATAACTACAGACTATAACTCTACGACTATGACTACGATCATGACTATGACTATGACTGGAGACAAAAGACAAAGACAACAGAAGACAACGATCCGGCACTGAACAGAACACAGAAACAACCTTAAGTAGTGCCAGATCCAGACAAGACACAGGTGCAGACAATGATCTAATAGACAAAGGTGAAGCACAGGAAGTGACATGACCATATATGGAACACAGACTGTTAAAACCAGAAGCGACAAACAGATCCTAAACAGGAAACTGTGACAATAGACTAAGACGAAATACAAAGAGATGATACTATAACAGAACCTAAATCTAAACTCAAAAACCAGATATCAAACAAACACTGACAAAAACCTCTTAATCAAAAAACTCAAAAACCCACACCAAAACACAGAACAGGAGACCGTGGAAACTCCACGGCTACGTATCAAATCAGAGGATACCCCGTGCACTGTTGCCATGCGCAGTGGGGAAGGAAACAGGAGGCCGTGCTCTCATAGGCTAGTTTGTTAGCCAATCGGAGTCCAGCAAATTCAAATAAGGAATATTATGAGTTGCAGCCTGAAGCCGGCTGTTTCATATTACAGGTTAATACTTCAGAAATAACCACAAAGTCATGAAATTTGTGTGAAATGGCCTCTTTAAGAGCTCTTCATTGGTTTCCTGTGGCCTATTGAATTTACTTTAAATTTCTTTTGCTGACCTTCAGAGCTCTGTATGCTTAGGCCCCGGTCTATATTTCTGACCTTTTGACCCCATACTCTGCTGGCCACACTCTTCGGTCCTCTGGCCAGAACCTGCTTGATGTCCCCAAGACTCGCTGTAAGATTGATCTTTCCAGGCTGTGGCCTCTGTTGCTCTGTGGGGTCAAGTCTAAAGACTCTTTTAAAAAGGGACTGAAGACCCCTGTTTTTCAAGAAAGCCTTTTGTTAATGGGTTGTTTTTATGTTTTAATTGTTTTATGTTGTATTTTATTGATCTTTGTACAGTGCCTTGTGATTTTCATCTGTGAAAGGTGCTTTTAAAGATAAACTTTACTTACTTACTAGTAACCAGTAATAATAAGCCATTGTTGCCAGCTGTTATTTGAGATCAGGCGCCATTATGTGACATCACATCACATGCACACCACTAGGCCAATCAGTGGCTACCACTGGGTGTGATTGGCATCACTTTACTGGACCAATCAGTCCATAGGTGAGCATGTTAGTTCACTTTGGAATGCATCTGAGGCAGAAGTGGTCCGAAAAAAGGAGTCAGGTCTGGGCGGCCCTAAAACAGGTAATGTAAACACGCCAGAACGGGTCTGAACTGTACTGTGCCGAGCCAAACTGAACCTAGTGGAAACACGTCATTAGTATCTAACCGGTCTGGGCACCCAATGGTTGGAGCTTATTTCAGCCACTTATATCCAGTATTTCATTATTTCTGTCATGATCCATATCGCATGACCATAGGTGAGAGTTGGAACATAGATTCACCCATAAATTAAAAACTTTGGGTTTTATTTGCAGTAATGAGGGCATTGCGCTGGTCAGAAGAAGAAGCCTAGTCAGAAGCCAATCTGTCAGTTAATCTCTTTATGCATTCACTCTTGAGCAAGATACCAAAATACTTAATCTCCTTGATTTGAATCACAGACTTCATCCAAACATAAATTGAGCACTCCACCTCTTTTCCTGTTTAGACTGCCAATCAAAGCATAGGTTCTTTATCTTGAAGACATAAACACTCAATAAAAGTATTTTGTGTTTGTAAGACTAGATTATCTTTGTACAGAATAACGTTTCTATATTGTGTTATCCCATAGTTTCTGTAGTGTTTAACAAGCGCCAACATGCTATATGCTTCCATGAATACAATAGCTGCCTTTGTTGTCTCTTATAATGAGACCTCACTAACAACCAGATTAATTGCTTTACTAATGAACCTCGTTCCTGAAAAGACTTGGCGGCTCCTCTGTGTCGCCAACAGCAGCAACAAATAAGCCAGCCAAGATCATTCTATTTTCTGCATTTTCCTGTGAAAGCAATACCTGTCTAAAAGTGTTACATAACTGAGGGTGCAAAATCAATCCCAAAATGATCCTGTTTAAAGAGGCCTTTCCATTAAAAACGGTTTTTCTGAGGTTTCTGTTGAATATTTTAGCTCCACAGGTGTTCTTACCTTCACAGTGGGCGTGAAAACAGGTCAACAACTTCTCTTTCAGTTTTAATCTCTCAAACTACGCAGGTGGCGATAACACCCGTGTTCTCCCTAGTCCGAACGGCCTGTATCGGTTTCGTCACAACTCCTGTGTTTGTTAGTATTCGGCAGCTCCCGCAGTTGAAACCACGCCTAGCATGTTGCTTACTAAAAAGCTGTATCATAAGACGTAGCAAACAGGAAGACACGACGTCTGACGTTGCCATGCGCAGCAGGGCAGGAAACACTATACCTTGCTCTCATAGGCTAGTTTGTTAGTCAGTCTGAGTCCAGCAAATTCGAATAATGAATATGAACGAGCTGCTGCTCGAGGCCTGACGAAGCAGCCTGACGGAAGGAGCCGGAACCACCGGAATTTTAACGCAGACAGATTGAAAGGTCTGTTAATAAGTGTTTCCTGACATTTTTTAGATATAAAATGTTTCATATTACTGGTTAATACTTAAGAAATAACCACAAAGTCCTGAAATTTGTATGAAATGGCCTCTTTAAAACTTTCATATTATATTCTATGTTCTTTAGAACCAAGGTTGATAAAGCTTTGATAGAAATTGGTGGATCAGAGCATAAAGGTAATAATCTGGTTTAACAGAATGCCCTGCAGTGCTAAATAAAGAAATGGGTGATGAACAAAACAGCAGATGATTATCTCTATATGTATCGCATTAGCTAAATTAGTCATACAAATCCCTTTTCATTGTCACATTGGGTTACACAAACAACTAAATCATACTTCTTCATTAGCAAGTAAACATGCACACGGACACCACATCAACAAACAATTACATTACGTCATGTGAAGGCTGTAATCCTGTAGTCTCCACATGTGACAGTCTCTGCTTTTCTTCAGGGTGACTCGTTTTATTTTCCCGATTTGACTGACCTTTGCCAGGGCTGTTTTGATGGCAATGATTTCCTGTCCTTATGCCTCAGTTACTACAGCAAACAGAGCAAGTTTAGGAATCTGTTTTAGGTTTCTGACTCTAAGATGAAATGTGAAGTGAGCTGTGAAGAGTTCCTCGTAAGTGACCGGGGACATGAGGCAGAAACAGATGAACCCAAAAAGCTTTTGAGAAAATATTATTAAATTTTTGTAAAATTCGTCTATTAATGGCTTTGGGGATTCTCTGAAATTGTATACTTTTTTAGCCCAGTGTAACTAAAAAGGGCAGCATCACTTACATTCTGAGTATATAAAAAAAAATAACAGGACATTTGCATGTTTAGTGTTAAAATCTTTTTGTCTTAAACATTTCTATAAGGAGTTTGCATGTTCTCCCATGCATGTCTGCAGTTTTCTCAGCTGTTCCAGTTTACTAAGAAAGTACAAAAACTTGCATATAAGATTGCTAAATCTACATACAGTGCTAACATAATTCTTTAGATGTTTACGTCCTTCCTGCCACTAGCTGTCGCCTCTGGGTTCTGAATATAATAAGAACACACAACCTTCTGAGGCTTGTTTTGAGTTGCAAATGATGGCACTGTCAAATCTATAACATTGTGCTGGAATAGCGACCACACGATTACCCACAAATGTAATATTAAACTCAGCAAGGCTGTTATTTTCTTGCCATCTTCTGATAAAGGGACCCCGTTATTAAGTAAAGAAAATACCAGCTTTCAGTTCTTTGTTCACTCTTCTTTGCATTCATGGGACTTCTTACAGGCCCATGCATACTGTACCACCCAAGGGAACAGTGTCTTTAACAAAAGGCCCATCTGTGACAATGACCAGCATGGAAAGCATGCTTTTCTCTTTTTTTGCATTTGAAAAGCTTCTAGAGATTCCTGTCTGGCAGCTTTCACTCAAACTAGTGAAATTCATTCAAATGTATTTTGAACTGTCTGTATTTAAGAACCTGAAATGGTTAGCAGTCCTGTCATGATGGGATTTCGGAGGTGAATCTTTAAATTTAGTTTCAGAATAATTTTAGTCATGTTTGAATTTTTACTTTCTTATTTTATGTTCATTGTTAGTTTGTGTATGCCTTTGTTTCATGAGGGTTATTTACATTACTGCTTGTATCACTACCAATTGAACCAAAAAACGAATTAAACATCAGAAAACGATGCTGTTACAACTACAACATTTAGCTGGTGTTAAGATCCTAAACACATAAAGAATCATTATTTCTCCAAGTTAAGGTAATTCAAAACACAAAATATTCACACTTAGTGTTTATACTTCTTCATAAACCACTTAGAGCTGAACTATCCCTTGATGCTCTTGAACTAAACTTGTTGTATGGTTTGTGCCAAAACACTCAAGCACTAGAGCTAAAATTACACTGAACACTTATTTACGTTAAAGGTCCCATATTATGAAAAAATAACTTTTTCTGGAATTTGGGGTGTTAGTGTGTGTCTGTGGTACATATACGTACACGCATACAAAGTTGAAAAAAACCAAACATCCATACTTTTTTGAGTGAGATAGGGGTTTCTGAATTTGTTCTGCCCCCAGTCTATGAGTGAGCCTTTCAAAATCGGCCCAGCTTTCTATAGCCCCTTTCAGACAGGCCATGAAAAAAGGCAATGTTTTTGTCTGTTGTGCTTTTCTGTCTGAACACACTGTTGCGGTGTCGGCCCGCATAATCTGGTCCGGGACTTATCCTACTGAAGACCTCGTAACAAGAGCCAACTTTACGCGGTATAGTGTTTGTATTCAGACAGACAGGGGATTTCCCGGGAACATGGGAGGGGTGTGGGGTGGTGGGCAAATGGGGGAACGCTGAAAACATACACATTGATGAAGTATCTCACGTGAACGACAGTGTATAAGAACATGTGGTTTCCCCCCCCCCCAGCCAAAACACGAACCAAAACACTCATTCACGTTCCTACATCCCGACCAGAGCTCCAGATATCTCACATCATTTGCCTTTGATCCTCATTCAGAGACTGATCCGATCTCACCACCCCGAAGTAAGCTCCCGCTGCTCCGGCACCATGAGCCATGCTCCTCGCAGGCTCTCGTCCCATTCCTGCCTCAGCGTTTGAGTTGTGCAAATAAAGACTGTTTCATACACACAATCCTGCCTGCCATGTGTCCTGACACACGACAGGGGAGAGGATGGCGCAGCGCGCCGCAGCAGCGTTGAGCTTTCTTCAAGAGCCAGGTGGTGTCACCGCCGGTGACGGTGAGCAAGCAGAGTGGAGAAGCTGGAGTGGACAGCGGTGTAATTGGGTCAGTCAAAAAAGACCAGAGCCGAGCTGTTGCTAATGACGAGCTAACACCATTACCGGAGTTGAGCTGCTGCTAATGAAGAGAAGCTAATACATCTCTTTCTGGGTCAAACTGGTAAGCTTGAAGAACTGCATCTCTACCAGACGCAGCAAAACAACACAGATACATGAGTAAATGTCAGACTAACCTTTCAATAATGTGCAGTTGGAGTCTTCAGGCTCAAAGTACCTCAGTCCAAAGTTTTTAGTTACATTTTAAGTTCGCTTCTTGGCACTGCAACACTTGTTTATTATTAATTGCAGTGTAATCCGCTGTTTGTTTACCAGCACCACTAAAATCTCCAACATCTCACGAGCGTGCACAGGGAACAGAGATGGGCGGGGCTAGAGCTGCTAGGCTCCACAACTGCCCACCTGAAACAGAGCTCTGCAAAAAGAGCTGCAGTAATAGTAAAGGACAGTTTGACCAATGCATGGCTTTTACATGTCATTGAGAGTTAAAAGAAATGATTCAGTGTGTGAAAAGTGCATAATAGGGGATCTTTAAAGGAGTCATAAACTGTTAATACCGTGGTCACTCATGCATTATAATAGTTGTACAGGCTTTAAAAAAAATAGATTAAAAAATATTTAAAAAACACCTTTGATGACCTATTTTTATAAGCACATATTGTCTCGCAAGAGTAAATGCGAGGCTTTAGATGTCGTGCATGGTAATCATAATAATGCAAATCTGGGACAAATTGATTGGTGGTAGGAAGGATGAGGGTTGTCACTTTAGGCCTCAAGGATTTCCAACATGGAACTCACGTTCCAACCGCTAGCGTTAGCTGTTACTTACTGGAAGCTGATTCAGATCATGGACCCCGAGGCCTACAGCTGCTCATGCGAGAACGTGAAGCAGATCGCCAGGCTTGGGAAGCCGCTAGTTAACTGCTATTCGTGGGAGGTTGATTCAGATCATGGACCCCGAGGGAGAACGTGAAGCGGATCACCGGTCTTGAGAAGCCACTAGCGGCTGGCTAGCGATAATACTTGCCGGATGCTAATTCAGAGATTCAGCAGAGCTTGCCAGTAGTGCAATCGGAGTTCAAGGCTCTGTCTTTTTGGATGTACGTTGTAGCTCGGACTCATTTTTGTCCAGGTAAAGGAAAATGGAACACTGCAGACTTGGGGATTTGCTTATGTGGAAGACAGATGAATGCTCGGCCTAGGCCAACAGGGCTGCCAGTGACCGTCAATATCCGAACGGAAGGTGAGTTAATATTTATTTTAAGCTCTGTAATGAAAGAATGAAATGAAATGAAATGAAATGAAATGAAATGAAATGAAATGAAATGAAAATGAAATGAAATCAAAATGAAAAATACTTTATTTATCCCAGAAGGGAAATTCAACGTTGTAGTAGTTTTTTTTTTTTTGTCCAACAATAAAAACAACAATGAAGACAACAATACAATAATAAAAATCAAGGTCTGTTCTTGTTGTGGAGGCTAATGGCTGCAGGCAGGAAGGATCTTTTGTATCTTTCGGTCTTGCATCGGACCTGAAGAAGCCTCTCACTGAACACACTCTGTTGTTTGATCACTGTGTCGTGCAGAGGGTGAGAAGAGTCCTCCATCATCTTCATCAGCTTGTCCAGCATTCTTTTTTGTACAATCAGCTCCAGCGGCTCCAGAGATACTCCCAGCACAGATCCAGCTTTCCTGATCAGTTTGTTGATTCTCTTCAAGTCTCTGGTTCTGATGCTGCTGCCCCAGCAGATGGCTGCAAAGCTGATTGCACTTTCCACAACAGACCTATAGAAGATTTGCAACATCTTGGTGCAGACATTAAAAGATCTCAGCTTCCTTAAGAAGTAGAGTCTGCTCTGACCTTTCTTGTAGATGTATTCTGTGTTGCATTTCCACTCTAGTCTGTTGTCCAGCTGAACTCCAAGGTACTTGTATTCCTCCACCACCTCTACCTCCTCTCCTAGGATGGAAATACTGCTTTGTTGATTATTTCTCCTCCTGAAGTCAACAATCATCTCCTTAGTTTTGCTGCTATTTAAAACGAGATGATTGTTACTGCACCATTTCACAAACTGACTGACCAGTTCTCTATATTCAGCTTCTTGTCCCTCACTGATGCACCCAACAACTGCAGAGTCATCAGAGTATTTCTGCAGATGACAGGACTCAGAGTTGTACTGGAAGTCAGAGGTGTACATCGTGAAGAGAAATGGTGAGAGTACAGTTCCTTGTGGCGCTCCAGTGCTGCTGACCTCCATCCCAGACACACAACCCCCCAGTCTCACAAACTGTGGTCTGTTTGTGAGGTAGTCATAAATCCAGGAGGTTGTGGAGGAATCCACCTGGAATTTATGGAGCTTCTCACATAACAAAGCAGGCTGAATTGTGTTAAAAGCACTTGAGAAGTCAAAGAACATGACCCTCAAAGTGCTGCCTGATTGGTCCAGATGAGCGTGTGCTCTGTGAAGCAGGTAGATGATGGCATCTTCAACCCCAAGCCCATTACGGTATGCAAACTGTAATGGGTCCTGAAAGGTGCTGACCTGCTTGTTGAGGTGAGCCAGTAAGAGTCTCTCCAGGACTTTCATGACGTGAGATGTCAGGGCAACTGGTCTGTAGTCGTTTGGTTCAGCTGGTTGTGGTTTTTTAGGTACTGGAACAAGGCAGGATGTTTTCCACAGCACAGGAACTGTTTTCTGTCTCAGACTGGTGTTGAAGAGGTGCTGGAGAACTGGACATAGTTGCATTGAGCAGGTCTTGAGAACTCTGGGACTGACACCATCTGGACCTGCAGCCTTGTTCTGGTTCAGTTTCTCCAGTTGTTTCTTGACCTGGTAGCAGGTCACAGACAGAGTGGAGGTGGAGGCAGAGGAGGTCTTTGGGTGCTCTGAGGTGGAGGAAGATGATGCAGTGTTCTGGTCCATGACTGAGCTGGAGGGTGACGAAGTGGAGGTGTGACAGGAAAGCTGTGGGCTCATGGAGGGTGTGTGGTCTGTGGGGATGGAGGCAGGGGGGGAACTGAACCTGTTGAAGAACATGTTCAGTTCTTTGATGCAGCTCATGAAAAACTCTTGAAGCGATTTTACTCGAGCGTGTTTATGGTGCAAGTATTTGTGTCATGGTTTTTTCAATGGGGGTTTGTTTCGAGCTCCAAGGGCGACCCAACTCCAAACACACACAGGGAGACTGAGATCGGTAACAGTGCTTTATTATGTACAGTGCTCCAACAGAAAACAATAGTTCAAACTGTACACGCTGATGAACACAGAACTGGAACTGATGCGGGGAAGGTTCAGTCCTGGTTGTGGAAGAGAGAGAGGTTAGTGACAGGTGGAGTGACCAGCTGCGGTGTGCGGGGATTGTGCTCTTTAAACTCACGGTGACGTCGTAGCTGTCCGGCGTGAGGAGGGATCCGCAAGCACTGCCGCGAGGGTGGTGATCCAGCTGTCGGTGATGTGAGATGAGGTCCGGGTCTGGGTGCTGTCTTCACAGACGTGACTGTGGTAGGGGTGACAGCAGCACGCTGACCGGGAAGGCGTGGATCCAGAGGAGACCAGAGACAGACAGGAAGCCAGGGGGAGAGCGAGTCATGGAGCTCACGACTTGCAGGAAACCCGTGGAGGGCGAGTCCTCTTTACCAGCGGGTTGACGAACACGCAGAGGCACTCGAAGCTGGAGGAGCTCTCCAGGACACGGGACTGAGAACAGGGAGAAAAGGCAGGTTAGTCACTACTAACATTTAGTCTGTCACGAGAAACTCTGGCCACTCTGTTACCACGAGAAGGTTGTGGAACAAACTGCCGTCTGTCTGTGGTACCTCCTCATCTTAAATACCTAGCCCTCCTGAGCTGGGTAAACGATCCACACCTGTAGCCACTGATGACTGCTGCCACGCCCTGTAATGACAGTTAATTGACAGGAGCAACCACACCACACACCAGCAGCAGAGATCCTGACAATTTGATCTGATTAGCAGTTTTTAAAGTACGTTTGCTCTTCCGTTAGCTCTCAGCTAGCTGGGACGATGTGCTGTTGGCTAAGTATTTTTTTCCGTTTAAAATAGTGTTGCACTGAGAAGGAGATGACGGATAACACATTTTTGTCCAGGTAAACGAAAATGAAATGCTGCAAACTTAGGGATTGTCTTAGAACATATGCAGGAGACAGACGAATTCTCAGCCTCGGCCAGAGGGGCTGCCAGCAACCATCAACAAGGTGAGTTAATATTTATTCTAAGTGCTGTAAACGCTCATGAAAAACTCTTGTACCAAACTCACTCGAGCATGTATAAGTAGCTGTTGTTTACTGTGCAGAGACAGTACATTAGCTCTCAGCTAGCTTTGCCGGTTAGCTCTGTTCTTGGACTGATTAAGTGGGGAAGAGGGGCGGGGAGAGGGGTGGGGTGGGCTTGCGGCAGAGACGGGAGAGAAATTAAAACTTTGTGTTTGAGCTTGCACGCTCTTGGCCTGGTTTCAAAAGCAAGGGGTGAACAAACGCTCCACTTTTAAAAATCGGCATTCTAGTCAATGTAAAATCATTAGGAAGCCATAATATAAATGTTTTCAGGGGGAAAAATGCAAATTTCAGTTTATGACTCCTTTAAGAATAGTTTTTATATTTTTCAGTCCATTATTTCTAAAAGAAATTAACATTTTATGGTTGTATTTTAGTAAATAAAATATTTAAAATGAGTGATCACACTGAATCACAAGGTCAGTAAAAATCTCACTTTCACACCAGTTTTCATGATGTAGTTTTTTTGTTTGTTTATTTTTTACTGTTAGTTGGACAAGATGCATTTGCGGGATTTGGGAATGTATTATAAAGTGCATTTTGTTTGATATTCTCTTGTGGGTCACTGCATTTTATCAAACAAAATGTAATTCATTGCAGCAATCCACAGGTATCTCAGCAGAATGTGCTAGTGAGGGTCACTTTTTAATGTAACAAATCAAACAGACTAGAACCATTCAAATGGACACTGATATTTATTTGATGATAGTGATGATAGAGACACGGAGAACATCAGTGCTAATTACCCAACAAATTAATATTATCATCTTATCTTTTGATTTGTTTTGATTGCTTACCATCATCTTTAGTTGTACATATATGACGTGTAACCTACTGAAATCAACATTAATTTCTGGGGAGTGAATTTGCCTCAACACGCTCCCATAAAAAAAGCCACACCTGCACTATTACACCTTTTTTATATAAACCTGATTTTAGTCAAAATGTCAGTTCAACATTCTCTATGCAGAACAGTGTGTGACAGTTGAGTATATTAAATTCTATTGCTTGGGAATGAAAAGTTCCTGAGATAGGGCTCTAATCGGGGACATGCAGTGGCGTTTTTTACATAGTGACAAATTGAATCAATGCCGGTTTGACTGATAGCAGTAATCTTTAAATGGGGGAGCATTTATATCTGAGTTATACCAGCCACAGCTGCTGGGGCTGTTGTGTATCTAGATGGAAGACAAAGAGGTGGAAGCAATGGGTGGAGAATCGGTTTTAGAGCGTTGCACGGAGCCAGTTTATTAAGAAATAGTGGTAACTAGAAGCAATAGCCCTTCTCCACCTCCAGCTCTGCAGACCATTAGGTCACTGATCGTGACAGGACAGGAAGTCTCAGGACACCCCTCGCCTGGAGACTAAACATATCAGACTGTGTACCAGATGTGATGTATTTTTCATTGAGCTAAAGCAGCGGTGGCCCGTGGCAGAAGCAGCAAATGAGCATCAAATTGTGAAGCTGAGTACACAAGAGAGATCCAGGTGAGACAATTTTACAAATAAAATAAATTATGGAGAGAAAAATTGACAAGTTGCAACATTAGAATAGAACTGTTTATGTGTTTGGCATGTGCATTGAACATATGAAATTTTGAGTAAAATATAATCTTTATTTTTTATTTGAAACTTTTAGTTACAGTTAACTTTTAAATAATATCTCAAGAATTATTTAGTATTGGTGAAAATATAAACAAACAGAAACAAATGTACTAATTAGCCATGTAAACCACAATCCACTCTCCTGATCAAACCTCAGCTTGAGGCACTCATTAAACACATCAGTGTATTTTAATAGAATACACTGTATTCTAGAGGCAAACACAGAAAAATGATGATTATGAACAAGGAATGTCCAGACTCAGACTTTTTCTTTCTGTTGCTGAGCTGATTTTTTTTAAGATAAAGTATCTACTGATGCAGAGTTTCAGTTTGAATCTTGCATTGTTTTGCCTTTTATTTTATCGACCGCACAGACTTGCAGACTAAATACTATCAGTAAATTAAAATTATTAAATACTTGCTCTAAATCAGTGCTTCTCAATTTTTTTCTTTATACCCCCCCATGAAGAAGAAAACAACTCATGCCCCCATTAGTTTATTTGTTATAAGCACACCTCTGCATATCACTGTATCCTTAATAACATTAAACATTATTAATTCTTCTGGCAAAATTCTATAATTTAATCTTAAAACACCATCATTTCCTTAAAGAGAAAGAGTTGTGCACACTCCTACAACAAAATGGCTCAAAACAATCAATGTATGCAAATCTTTGTATGCATTTATATAATTAAATCACCTGGCTGTTTATTCTTGTAACTTGTAATGTTGTATACTTCGTTTTTCATCTTCTTATGTACTTATTCAATTAAGTTTGTAAAAAAAAATAAAAATAAAAAAAAATAAACATCTTTGCTAGCGAGTGAGAAACTGAGAAAGTCTGAAAAGTTCACTTCCTTTCCACTCTTGGTTCTGTGTGTGCGCATGCTCAGGTGTACACCACCGGGCTAATACTCCCTGTGCACAACGAGAGCGTCACTGCCACCTACTGTAGTGGATGAGCAATAATACTTCATTCTAGTATGGCAAAAAAACATGTTTCCCAGAGTCACACAGCCCCAGTCCCCCAGTGGGGGTCCAGAGTCACGCAGCCCCAGCCCCCCAGTGGGGCGCGCCCCACTACTTCAGAGGGACTGCTCTAAACGCTGCTCCAGAAGATGAGAAATGCTTTGATTGGAACCATGAACTGTGTGTTACATGTGATGAGTTTGAGACATCCTATTAATACAGTTTAATAACAATATTAAGGGATTTATTTTTCTGATAAAATTCAAACACAACTCAAGGTTCTCTCTAAGAAATTTTTAGTTTGTTGTTACAAAGGAGAGGAAAAAAGCCCTTTTCCCTGATTCCATTGTTACTATTTTATGTTATTACGCCTATTTTTTACAAGTTCCAGGTTTCCTGAGGGGAATTCCACTTGAGGAAAATCAGCCTGCAGTGTACACAGTAAGCACTACACATTTGGTCAAGATGGAGTCGCCTATTCTCACACCAAAAATAGTCAAAAGTGGATTTGAATCAATAGGAAGGCCAAAAATGTTATTATACAATTTAAAACTTTCCACACAAAAGGTTTCCATAGCTGCATGATAATGCTCATCATAATGATATTAGTTGGGTGGACACAGAAACCCTACTGGAATAAATTTCAGCTCAGTTTGACTTATTGATGTTTAGTCCTGTGACATGCACAGGCAGAGAAGCTGTGCACATGGTTGGGTATTCCACTTCTAAAAATGCCCTTTACATGGATCTAAACATGAAGAAATGAAGCACATTTTGTGAAACATCAAATCACGTGATGTACAATATGTACATGAAATGTTTATGTATTCCCTTTATGTATTTTTCTTATGTACTGGGCTGCAGGGTGGAAAAGTTACAGCATGCTAACTCACATGCATGACGTATCATTGGGGTAATGTTTTGTTCTTACCCATGATGTTCATGCAGCTTACCTGTGGTGTGTTTTTACAGGTAAGTATAAAGGGGAGGCTCACACTTGTTATACAACAAACAACATAATTTTACCAACAACACGCTTGCAAAATAAATAAATAAATCAACATCAAAAAGACCCGAGGCGAGTCAATCGCCAGCAGTTTGCAGCTGGTACAGAGAAAACGCTGTGTAGAAGCTGATGGTGCAGTTAGAATGTCAAATATGCTCCAACGACGGGACCCCGTCACAAGAACAGTGACATGCAGCTCTAACGAGACCAGTGAAAAAGACAAGTAGCAGCAGCGTGCCACGTGAATTCTACAATAAGGTGGCAGAGCATGCTGAAAGTTTGCATCGAGGTTCTATCATGTCATCCTAACCTTTATGTTTCTCTATAATCTCAAATGGAAAGAGGCTGTAAGAGTTTGATTAAACACCTCAGATCTTTGAAATACTCTCTCCGAAAGGGAAAAATGTAACATGTCCTAGTTGTGAGATGCATACAGTCACATTATTTCCTTGCAAGATTAGCAGTCCTTTCTCCTACACAGGCAGCCTATCAGCGTTCACAATTAGACGGGCTGCAACTTCATTTGTTTCATCTCTTGTCACATCAGTGGCAGCCGCTTTAACAGTCCTGCGGCTTTCTTATTGCCCCGACTCTGGTAATAAAAGGCATTCCGATGCTTTCGGTGAACTTGAATGTAGAATGACTATTTTATCATCACGGGATTGGTTTTGCTTGAGGTTATGATCACTGTGAGCCAAGCATATAAAATCTAGAGATGCGACCCAAGTCAAACCAAGTAGTTCAAGATTTCCTGCACAGCTTTTTTTTTCTTATCTTCAGCACTCTGATAAAAATTCAACACTTATCGTCAGTAACCTGCTTATTCCAGCCCAGAACACTGGCTCTCCAAACTCAGCTGTCATCTGCATGAAACTCTCTACATCTCATCTGAAACTATACAACTTCACCTAGCCCAGATGTTTCAACAGCCTTGTTCATAAATATGCTGCGCGCTCTCTCGTTAGGGAGATTGAGGTGTCTCTCCAAAAGAGTGTGCTTGAGTTCCTCTGAGTAAGCCTGCAGACTATTACAGTGCTGTCAGGCGGGAGGTTTCCGTCAGAGAGCTCACACTATTATGAGTTGCCCGTGGCCCTATGAGGGGCTTCAACTTACTGGCCGCAGAATGCCAGGTGATTTAATACAGCTCGGAGAAGGCACATTATATGGATAATCCTCTTTTTCACTCGCATATCAACAGCCTCAGTGTATTCTTTGTGCTCTTGTTCTCTTTTCTGTCAGCCAGTGGGAGGTAGATTTCTGAAGAGGAATGAATGAAAGTGACAAAAAAGAAGATTTATTGTTACAACCTCTCTATTAATGATGTGATGTAGACAGACAAATGAACATATGCTACCAGTGCTTGAAAATTCACGCTACAGTATGTTAGTGTCATAAAAGCACAAAATAGGTGTAACAAGAGGATATTTAATTGTGACAAAATACTGAGTGATGAAGGTTAGTTTCAGATTTTCCCTAATAGAAAAATAAAACTGTGCAACATTCAAAGCATTAGCCTCAGCAATAAATGCAAGTGAACCAGGTCACATGGGTCAAGATTCCACACAGTCCCTCCTCTCTTTTTTAAAGAGGCCATTTCACACACATTTTCTGATTTTGTGGTTATTTCTTAAGTTTTAACCTGTAATATGAAACATTTTATATCTAAAAAACATTAAGAAACACTGATTAACAGACCTTTCAATCTGTCTGCGGGAAGATTTGGCTGGCTTCAGCCGGCTTCGGGCTGCAACTCATATTCATTATGCAAATTTGCTGGACTCAGATTGGCTAACAAACTAGCCGATGAGAGCAAGGCTTCCTGTTTCCTCCCCCACTGCGCATGGCGACAGCGCACCAAGTCTCTTTCGGTTTGATATGTATTTATACGTGGTTGCCTCTCTGTCCAGCTTCATCTGTGAAGCTGGTTTAAAGATTCTGTTACCTTATCATATCAAATAAAAAATACTTTATTAATCCCCGAAGGGAAATTAAGTGTTGTTGTAGCTCAGTTCTTCTTCAGGGAGTCATTGTAGCGGGTTATACAGTAGTTGCAGGCAATAGGGATCTTCTGTAGCAGTAAATGGTAAATGTCCTGTATTTGTATAGCGCTTTTCTAGTCATTCAGACCACTCAAAGCGCTTTCACACTACAAGGTTTTGCATTCACCCATTCACACAACCTGATATGTAAACTGGGGGGCGAGGGTAGGGGCTAACACTCACACAACCCGATACGCAGATCGGGGGGCAACATGGGGTTCAGTGTCTTGCAGTGTCTTGCCCAAGGACACTTCGACATGTGGCAATTGAAGCTGGGATCGATCCACCAACCTTCAGATTGGAGGACGACCGCTCTAGCCACTGAGCCACAGCCACCCCAGTCTGTGCAGATCTGAAGAAGCCTTTGACTGAAGACACTGTTGTTGAGTTACTGTGTTGTGAAGAGGATGATGAGGGTTCTCCATTATGATTTTAATTTTCCGAACCATCCTCCTTTGGACAATCAACTCAAGAGACTCCAGATGAGTCCCAAGAATAGAACCAGTCCTCCTTATCAATCTGTTCAGCCTCTTCATGTTAGTTGCTTGGATGCTGCTCCCCCAACAGGTGACAAGAAAACCATCTGTGCAATACCCACACCTCTTAAACACCCCCCTCACCTGCCCACTCTCCACAGGTGCTTTTCTTCACTTCGAAGAAGAAACATCAGTAACTCCATTTTGAATGGACGTTGTAAGAAAAATATTTTATTATCATCATGATTTTATTATTTAGTTTAACATATTTAAGTGTTAATCTTTTGGTGCAAGAGAGCTATGAACAAGTAATTCTGTCAGGAGTCTGGGCTGGGCTTGTGTTTATTTAATTTGACTTTTCACCACTTTCAGCTTGTCCCAGTTCTCTCACCCTCTCCCTCCTGTGTTCTATTCACCTCTGTTTGGCTGCAGGTCACCAGTTGGCAGGCATTTGCAATCAGGATCCTCTACCAGCAGACACACCTGTGATCACTCAGCTGCAACCACAGTGACAGTTCAAAAAGCAGGGTTGAACAATCATTCAATGCCAGACTGTTGTACCTACTGGGTGACTCTAGGCCTTATGGTCTGCATAGCAATTTTTGATAAGCACAGTTTTTGACCATAGCTTAATGTTTGTCTTTTTCCTTCCACTGTGTGAAAGTTTTTGGATTTTGCACTTTCGTAACGGATATCACTATTCTGCCTGTGTCTGCTGGAACCATTCTGATCATCTACACCTTTGGAACCATAACCTGCAAACTCTGCCTGTTCATCCACCTACACTCGCCTGCCCCCTGGACCTGCTCCCTTCCAGGTTCCTTGGTTTGGCTCGCTCATGCTCAGTACCCCTTCATTCGTGTTTTGGATTTTTGGATCCCGTAAGCACCTCCACCAGCTCTGCACATTTCCCAACTCCTGCTGCCTTAACTAACCGCCCTCTCCCTCTGTTCCAGACCTTCTGCTCAGTGTCACAGTTCCTGTTTGTTAATTCACAATTATTGTTAAAATTAACGCTTACATTTTCAACCAGTCTGGGTTTCAGCTCATGGGTCTGACCATAGTAACATCATGACAAATTCTTTCCCATGATAGAAGTAGAAAAGTATCCTTTTGATCCGTAGAAACTATGAAGGCGTTTCTGCTCCAAGTTCTATGTGAGTAGGCCTCTGTTACGGAGTCCTGCTTTAAAGATGAGGCCTGATGTAATAACATTTGATCTGCATGTGTGCTGCTTCAGGACCAAGGCCCTTGGGAAAATCAACATGTGATTTTTGTTGTCTGTTCTGTTAGAGGGATGGACTTCATGAACCTCCTCTATAAAATATTCAATTTTTAATGTCTTATTCTGTGATTGTGGGGATGCTGTAACTTCACTCCTTCCTGCAAGTAAATTTTCTAAACTTTATACTTGAGTTTGTGGTTCTTCTGCTGTTTAGCTGTGTTTGGTGTTGAGGAATAATTTCCCTGACAAGACGTATTGCTACAAAGATTGCAGCTGACTAGACTTTGGAACTGCTACCTCCTGTCCTTCATAACCCTCAAGCTTTAGACATGCACATCAATTTAGATCAGTCTTCAAGTTTGAATATTCACTACTGATCCTGTTCCATGTTGGTACAATGAGTCAAGTACTACAAACACAAAAATGTGATGCATGTGGTTACTGTCTAAGAATCAAAATTTGTTTTATTTTTTTTCTATCAAATCAGAGATGAGAAAGAAGTGTGTTTAAATATTGTCCAAAGAAAACTGCACAGAACATTGACTTTTCTGTTTTACTTTGCCAACACCCTGGACTGCAGCCGCATTGAGACGGTTCAGTCAGGATCAGACAGTTTAGATCTTGATTGGAACCATAGTTCATAGTCCAAAATTTGGCAGAAGTTTTTCATGCCTCCCCCCCACCCCCCCCAATGCTTCACCTAGGATTCCAGTATGCCACAATCATGAGGATAAAACGGTAGTTTTGTTCTCGCTCAAAACTACTGTGGACCTACCACAGTCTGTCACAGGTGATGGCGAGCTCACTGCATTCTAATACAAGACTGAAGATTTCTCCAAGACCTTTTTTCAGATCATCCATCATCTAATTCCTACATCATTCATTAAGAAGATGGTCTAATGAATGCTGCTGATTGTGCGCTGCCGACGCGTCCAGCGGAAAGGAGCCTTAAGACCTTCTTCAAGTTCTTCAAAGAGGAGATCTCACATGTTGTTTGGAGTCTTCGATCATATCGAAAGTAAAACACTTTTTTTTTTTTTTTTTAAAGATGCACCTTTTTTTTAGAGTTTTGTTATTCCAGCAAAAATTGAATAAATGTAAAAATAATTTCCAATAATCAAGAAGCCAATAAAAATCAAGAAGAAGCAATGCTGTAGTGACATGAGAATGAAAAATGTTTTTTACATAGGAAAGATACACATGAATTTGGTACAAACTTTTTTTTTTTGTTGAACAATCAGATTGATGTAAAACCAATCCTTTGCAACACCTTAAATCCTGCACAGTGAATTGCATTTTTGGGGGGTTTCTAACACGGACTGTAATGGATGTTCAGTACCTCGACAGGGAACATGTCGAGCCAGCAATCGAGACCCTTGAAGCTGCTATTGTGGTTTGATCCTGCTGGGCCCAGCATGCTGGCAGGCCTTGGAGCTGAGTCAAACTTTTGGCCTACGATCACAGCTTTCCCTCAAGGGGCCGAGGAAGATAGATTTTATTACTGAAAATGAGCAGAATTGTCCATCAAGAAACATCCAAAGTAGAACTAATTAGTTTCTTTGGAGGATCTGACTGTCACATCTTAGTCTACACGCTGTCTTAGAAGAATTTTAATAATGCCAAGACTTTGTACAGACAGAATCATTGACGGTTTCTGTCAGTTTTTTTTTTGGCTGACAAATAACAACAGCCTCAATTCAAAACTTCTAATGCAATTATTTTTTTGGCTCATAATCCCACTTTTACCGTCAAACATCAGCAATGTAAACACAATAAATATGAAACGTATCAAATATCCATGATGACAAACAGATAAATTACCTAACCTTTTAATGTTTAAGTTTCAGTCATTCATTAAAACGACAGTTCCAAACAAAGATGTGTGCAGTGAAGCATTACAAAGAAAATCAAAGCTGTGATCTCCTGAACAGCAGGTTCACTTTGGCTGCATCCATCTGACAGAGCTTAAAGGAAAGTATAAGTGTGACTCTGAATAGGAATCTTAGACATTCTTACACGTGGTCAGTCTCTCACTAATGAATAAAAACAGGCTGTTTATGCGCTCCTTATCAAACTAACGTTATGTGCGAGACAGCAGTGTATAAATAAGGGGCTATTTAAAATGAAAAATAGGTCTCAGGAACATGATTTGGCATCACATTAAATCTCAATCTTACAAAAGCTACAAGTACAAGAAATTGGAGCTTGTAATTTGTTGAAGCAGTAAAACAAAAGCATGTGCTGCTAATTCAAACCAAATTTTCTGTCAGTTTAAAATATTGATATAATCCTGTATTTTCACTATTTTCTGTTAAATTGTCACAATTTATAAATTTGACCACTGTTCACATGAAATTGTTAAATAAATTAAATAAACCTTTAGCATCTGCATTTGGAAGCAGAATATTGTGGTAAAGATACTTGATGGCATTTAAAAAAATTTAATTTGCTTGCTGCTGGTTGTTTAGGGATCCAGTTTGTTTGCTTGCTATGTTGTAAATTATGTAAATAATTTTAGACTTTGCAAAAAATATTCACTTTTTTTAAACATAAACATAATTCTCTAATATTTCACATCCCCAAACATGTGCAATCATAATTTACAGTTTAAACTGAGGTGGAAGTTTAAGTTCCAACTTAAAACTGGTAAAACATTGTTGTTTTGTTTTTTAAAGCATAACAAAACACAGATTTATCCAGATTTGCTCACTTACAGAAATATTAAATTTTGTATTTTCCAAAAATACAAATGTAGAAATAACAGAACATATGAGGATTCCATCTATCCATTTTCTGAACTTGGTTCTTCCTATTCAAGGTCACAGGGAGCTGGTCTCTATCTCCAGTGGTCTTTGGGCGAGTAAGATGTTTTAACATCTGTTATGTTATGTTACTGCTTGGTAAAATTATTAGACAACATGGTATAAAATTCCATTTTTATGCTGATGATACTCAGTTATATCTATCAATGAAGCCTGATGAGACCAACCAGCTGCAGAGATTACAAGCTTGTCTTAATGATGTAAAACGTTGGATGACGCTTAATTTTTTGCTTTTAAATTCAGACAAGACAGAGGTTGTGACTTTTGGGCCTGAGAATCTTAGGAACAAGATGTGTAGTCAGTCATCAATGTTGGATGGCATTAATTTGGCCTCCAACAAGAAGGTAAAGAACCTGGGTGTTATCTTTGACCAGGACATGTCCTTTAGTTCTCATACAAAGCATGTTACCAGGACGGCCTACTTCCACCTGCGTAATGTTGCTAAAATTAGGAGCATTTTGAATCAAAGAGATGCAGAAACTTTAGTTCATGCATTTATTACTTCTAGACTTGATTACTGTAATTCTTTATTATCAGGGTGTTCTAATAGTTCTGTTGAAGACCTCCAGCTGATCCAAAATACTGCTGCCAGAGTTCTGATGAGAGTTAGGAGAGACCATATTTCTCCTGTTTTAGCATCACTTCATTGGCTCCCTGTAAGGTCTAGAATAAAGTTTAAGGTTTTACTTTTGACGTATAAGGCCTTGAACGACCAAGCTCCAGCTTATATTAAAGATCTTATTGTTCCATATGCTCCTAACAGAGCACTTCGCTCTCAGACTGCAGGTCTGCTTGTAGTTCCTAGAATTTCTAAAAGTAGAATGGGAGGAAGAGCTTTTAGTTATCAGGCTCCTCTCCTGTGGAACCAGCTTCCACTTTTTATCCGTGAGGCAGACACCTTGTGTAGTTTTAAGAATAGACTTAAAACTTTCCTTTTTACACAATCCTATAGTCAGGGTTAGCTTGGGTTCTCCTGAGCTTTCCCTTTAGTTATGCTGCTATAGGTTTAGACTGCCGGAGGACATACTGACCACATTTCTTCACTCTGCTGTCTTTCTTTACTCTGGCTGCCTCTGAGGAGGATGTATCTCACATAAACAAACAATGAAATATTCCCACTAGAGCCATCAAATTGTTATTGCTTTGGTTGTTACTGCTGCCATTAACTGTTTCTCTGTTTATCTTTCTATAGACATGACAACTGTCTGTGTCTCTTTCCTGTCAGCTCAGACCCCAGTCGGCTAAGGCAGAAGGCCGCCCATCCTGAGCCGGGTTCTGCTAGAGGTTTCTTCCTGTTAAAAGGCAGTCGTTCCTTTCCACTGTCGCCAATTGTGCTTGCTCAGGATGGGGGATTGTGCTGGAATAACAATTCAGCCCAATCGGGTTACTTAGATAGAAAATGTTTTATTATTAATTGATTGATTTTTCTGTGAAGTGCCTTGAAATTACTTTGTCATGAACTGGCGCTTTATAAATAAATAAACTTGAAACATCTAAATGCAGGTGTTAATGTTCCCTACCTATTTAATGTTCCCTATGTAGTGTAAGTGACTAAAAGCTGCCACATAGTAATTTTTTTTTTGTCCTTGGCAACACCTTAAGTCTTTGAAAAGAACATCATGATCTGAGACACTTGCGTCAGTTATGAAATATATATATGTATATATTTTTTGATCAATCATTAAACTCTGTTCTGTGATAGAATGGTGCCCTGTCCAGGGTGTAACTCCGCCTCACACCCAATGACTGCTGGAGACAGGCACCAGCTTCCCACGACCCGGAACAAGAATGAGCAGGTAAAGATAGTGGCTGACTGACAAACTGACATACAATTGTGACATTTTAAAGTTCAGTAAAAAAAACAAATTATATTTATATAAAAGAAATAAATTCTAAACCTAATGTGAAATTTAGAGTTCATTAATTCATGGAGGTGCACTTCACATGTAAGGAGAATGATTTGACTCCACGGAAGGTCATCTCTATCTTAGACTTTCGCAGTTTAGCAAGATAAATCATTATGCACACACCAAGTTGAGCCATGGCTCACCCTCTCTACAGCGCCCCCCTCAATTTCCCTAACCTTAACCCTACCCCCCCCAACAGAAAAGCTCAGATGAACACAGAGATGAACTCTTGAGGTTATCCTCTTGATTTCTTTGGATACACGTCAAGGAGATTATATTGTCAATGAATATGCAAAAGAGAAACCTGGGAAAAGTGACAGTAATGGAGGTCTGTGCAGATAGTGATGGGCTCAGCTAATATTTCAGTGTATAATGATGTCATCTCGATGGTTGATCACTTAACAATTGAGTGATTGTTAATAGTGATTTAGCTGCTTGTCTAGTCCCCAAGGTCACTCTAAACAGTAGGTACTGCTGAAACTGAACCATGGAAAAGGGCAGACAGAGAAAACATTTAACAGACTTTTAAAAAGGGCTAGCATGTCATTATCAGGAGTCATTTAACTATTCACTCACCTCTTAAAAGTCTCTGAAGTGTGGTGAGGGTTATGGGAGCTGGGAGGATAGTCTACACAAATGAGTGCAGTGACGCCTAGGAACACCAGTCCCAGTCTATACAGAGCCAAAGCATTGATTAAGATCATGTCTGAATGAACTGAAAGGAAGGTGACAGGGTTACTGCTTTTCTTCTCCAGAGTTAACCACAGACAGAAGGCTCTCTGCATGTTTGAAGTAGCGAAGAAAGTCACATTTTTGTACATCAGTGGGAACCTGCATGATCTGCTGCACATTAAGAGATACTGACCCTTTCAGCAGCTTAGCTTTAATCTGAACTTCAAAATGGACAAGAGGCAAAAGAAAATGTTGAGTGTGAGTATTACAAGCAAAATAAAAAAT
This sequence comes from Pachypanchax playfairii, assembly GCA_006937955.1. Taxonomy (NCBI): domain Eukaryota; kingdom Metazoa; phylum Chordata; class Actinopteri; order Cyprinodontiformes; family Aplocheilidae; genus Pachypanchax; species Pachypanchax playfairii. Next base: position 484,279 of record SSNP01000074.1, on the reverse strand, counting down.
GCTGAATTAGATGCATTTTCTATTTCATATTTCAGTGATGTTTCATGGGCTATTATAACAATGTCAGTGTAACAGTGGGAGGGTTTTTAAATAGGACCCAAGGTGCAATGAGGCTTAGGGGATGAGGAAAAAAATAAAAATGCTTTATTAAAGGCAAAGCAAAAGGCAGTAAAACAGATACTTACAAAACAACTATGGGACATGAGAAACACTGGGAAAGGATGACACAAATGCAACAACAAATGACAGAGTGAAAGGTATGGCGTCAGATATTTTAGGCTGTACACAATCAGAAATATTTTGCTTTCAAATCCTTGGGCAATCAAAACCATGCCTATTGATGATCAAGAATTATACTTCTAATGTTTTCATTGAAATTACACAACTAGGAGGATGAAAACTTGGGAATGGTAGACACAGATTATAAAGTACGTCTTAGCAAGTTAGGGATTTCATTTGACATGCCGTACCACAGAGCTCGCCATATAGTTTCGTCTAAAGTTTGTCATTCTATTCTGAATCAAGTGCATTGTTTCGGACTGCAGGACAAACAGGCAGAGTAAGTACATGATCAAAACTCCACAAAGAATGAGCCCACCTGAGATGTAAATCAGAGACCTGGCTGTAAGGCAGTGAAGCTAACCGCTATATCAGCTGAATTAACTTTCATGCATATCTGTTAAAATGAGCGTATATTGCCTGCTTCAGTGTCAATGCAGAACAGCTCTCCCTGGCCTTGTAATGCATATTAAATCTACCCAACATACCACTGAGGTATGTTCCCTCCACAATTATTCCGGGCCTCTTGTCTGGATTAAGAATTCAAACGCCTCAAAGCTACCCATTATCCTCAGAGTATGTACTTACTTATATCATTGGAGCATTGTCTTATCTATCCCATCTTTCCCTCCCTTTACCACACACATAATGCTTCAGTTTTCCTGGAAGGATAATATGTCCAAAACTCAATGATGGAGTTTTCAGACTCAGACAGTTTCTGAAACCTTGTACAAAAAGCCTGTCAAGCTTCGCAAAAACCTAGAAATCTTTGATGCCTACCCTCAAATTTAGAAGGAAAAAGAAAATCCCATAATGGCATCCTTGATTAAAAAAAATGAGATCACATGTCAGCCAAATAAATAAAGATTTTCCAGGTAACCTAATAATGAGGCAAGCTGATGGAAAAAGGCTCTTTAGTTAAGGTGCTTAGTCATAAATTGTCAATATCAACTGTTATCTGGAGAAACCTTGAGGGAATTTAAACACATTTAGACCACAGATGCCACCAGATAAATCCCTGATAAATATTAATTTTCTGTATAACTGACATTAAGATATTGTTAATCACTGGCTGCTTTAATATTGCATGTTAGGAAAAGAAGAGAAAACTTACTCATGTAGATTTATCTTTGTGAAATGCTACATTCTGAAGGTTCTTCAATTTATATTTACAGAAGGAAAAGGGAGCAAACAGAAGTTAATTTAGCAGGTGAATCTTGTTTTAAAGGTCCTTAAAGGTGCTATTTTATAGCTTTCAACATCTGGGATAGGCACATATAAGATAAAATCTTACCTTTAATGTTATATAGCCTTCATTTGTCCTGAAATATAACTTATATTCTCAAGTTATTTACCATCCAGGAAGTAAAACACTTGGCTTACCTAAAATCCCGTCTCACGCAGCCCCCTCCTTGTGAATGCTGCCCCTCAAGCTGCCTGAATAATGGTGAAAACATTCCTGTAACTCTCACAGCCAAATTCACATTTTTGTCAAGACATTTTTAGAAAGTAAAATACTACAAAATGATAGTGCTTAGTGTCTTGCTTCGGACTTTCGCAGCTTGGCGTGTGCGTGTTTAATCTGCAGGGGCAGTGCGAACACACTGGGCAGTTCCTGGTGTAACACTGTTACCTAACAAAAGCCCCTTTCAGAGAGGCCATGAAAAACGGTGCTGTTCCGGACTTCGACTTTGAGTCTGAAAGCACCATTCCAGAGTCTGTCAGCATGATCTGTTCCAGAACCTTTCTGGCTGAAGACCTAGTAACGAGAGCAGACGTTCTTCAAGACGTTGTTTGCGTTCAAAACAGTGGCGTGTCTGAATCGACAACTCCAGTTAAAGACCGGATCGAATTGTCTGCAAATATTCTGGAATGTCTGTCTGAAAACGGCTTATGAAAAAGATCCAGTATGCAGCAGTCCTGTGGGCGAAAATGCCTTGTTGATGCTAGAGGTCAGAGGAGAATGGACCGACATAAAAGCCCTCTGGGTCCTTATCAGCTATTGTTGGGTCCCTCTACTCTGGGTGTGTCTAAATATTAGCCTGTCGCTCTGACAATGCAAAGAATGTAAAAATAACATCCTCTTTAGTTTCTGTCCTGGGAGAATTTATTTGTTAGGTAAAATGTATTTATGAAAAAACATAGAAACAAAAAATAAATGAAAAATGTATTTATTGACGTCAAGACTGTGGGACTGTCAGAGGACGCTCGATGGTGCAGAATGTCTCGAGGCAAGGTGCTCACGAATGAGCATGAGCCGGGCCAAGATCCTCTCGGTAAAGGCAGGACCGAGTCTGGGAAGTACTGGTGGTTGAAGGTAGTAGTAGGTTAGAGTTAGCAGCGGTGTTCACCAGCTGTGAGGAAGGCAGGATCCGAGAGGATCCGGCACAGGAACGGCACATGACGGAATTGACCAATTCGCTGGCCCCGCCCCCAAAATGGCCATTGACCAATCACACAACCGTTACAATGTGAGCAGGTTCGACAAACATTAACTCCAAGTAAGATGGTGAAGTGATGCGCCAACATGTACTAACTACTAACTAGATGTCAGGGGAGCTCGATGCTGAGGAGCGTCCCGAGAGGTGGCGCAGTGAGCATGAGCCAGCTCAGGATTGCCACTGGCTGTCGGCGATGCAGGGCCGAGCCCTGGAGGTGCTGGCAGCTGGGAGTGCTTGCCGGCTGTGAGGGAGGCTGGCTGCGAGCAGACGGACGCCACTCAGCAGAGCTGCTTTGGAGAGAGAAAGGAGCTCAAGGCTGGTTCCATTTGGAGGATGTCGCAAAAGTATTGTTCCAAAAAAGGTCACTGACACGCATGGAAATACCTATTCCAGTCATGATAATCTGTCGTGCTGATCGTTTTTGTCGGATGTAGCAACAGTAACTAAGGGGGGCGGGACTCGGCAAAAGGTCAATTGGTAGCACAGCTCGACAGGTAGCGTATTGCGACAAAACACCTGTTCGAACAATGGTCGTCTGAGACACGGTAGTTTACAAAGCGAACAGGTTATTTAGTACTGCTTTAAAGCAAACTTGTAATCTCTTGAAGCATCCTGTATAAAATTTACAAATGACAACAAACAAATGAGCTAACTAAACAGCTAAAACCAAAAATAAATAGCACAGAGGTGCATGAAAACAATCTAATACATTTGCAGGTTATGTTTTTGCCAACGTTTTGACATTAGCTTTCACATTCACATCCTTACCTCCAATTATCAGCTGCTTGAAACCTTTAAAAAGGTTCTCAGAAGTCATTTAGGCTTGTTAATTTTTAAACATATTTCTTGATTGATTCCCTACAATATTAGCTTTCTTTGCAGCAACTCAATAACATGCTCTGTGACTTTTTCCTTTGTCCTTAGCTGTGACAAAACATGGATTCATCCCTTTTCTGCTTTGTCTATGATAATTGCTACTTGTGACTGTTTGTTTTGCCTTTTGTCTCGACTGGAAAGGGCAGATCAGGGAGAACAAAAAAAAGGAAACAGAACAGACTTCCGACAGTAAATCCCACAGGTCTTACACCAACCTGCATTGGCATTATATTGAAATATTAAAGGTGAGGTAGATCCGTGCTGGCATATTGTAAAGCCTGTCACTCTCATCACAAAGGCACTGACGTACGTGGAGGATGGAGAGGAAGAGCAAGAAGAAGAGAAGGGCATACAATCGGAAAGAAGCAAGGGAGGCAAAGGACCTGAGGGTTCAGTGGAGAAAGCATGTCGGCAACTGAGAGGCAACTGAGAGGCACTGACTGAGAAAGTCAAAATTTCTACGTCACTTCTGAGAGACGTCGGAGAACAGGACCAATAAAAAGGAATGATCTTGACTCATGGATGTTGGAAAACCACGTCTGAAGTCAGGTTGAGAAAGGAGAAGTGTTAAAACAATGACAGATTCTACTGTAGTGTAGACACTGAGTAGCAATTTTGTTTATTACATTTTTCGGTTTGCTTTGCTTGGATTTATTAGCTGTCACTCTGCCCATCTTATTGGGGCGAGTTCTTAGTGAAAACAAACATGACTGACACTCAGCTCACAAGAATAATATAAGTGCTTTAACCCTCTTTCCCAGTTTTAAGAACTTCACATTTAGCACTACAGGGGCCCTGTCACTACTAATTCTACTGTTCAGAGTTGGAAAGCAATGTATTTCCATCTTAAGGTGACTGACAGTGTATAGGACTACAGTACTGGCACTTTACTAAGATTTGGTTTATTTTTAAATGCTGCAAAAAACATAGTGGACTTTTCATTGCTGAGTTTTAAGTCACTCAGCTGTTCATGCATGGGTCAAGTGCAGGTTAACCTGTCGCCTTGCTCTTAAGCTAAAAGGAAAAATTCAAAAAACTTAATGGATGTGAAACGAAATCCCAAATATTTCAGATGCCACAAAGAAGAGGAAACACAGCTAAAAGTGAAATATGTTTGCTCAAACCAACAACTGATGGCCTGACTGTAAATATGGCAGGAATAACAAGCAGGATAACAAGAATTTGCTATACTGTGTAGAAGAACACTGTGGAACTAATTTAGGACAAGACACTTGTTCCAGACTTTTATGGTGCTAAAGCAGTGGTAGCTATGATTTGTGCAGTAAATAGAAATTGGCAATAAAAATGAAAACTTTAAATGAAATTTAAAAATGATGGTATTGAACATGTGCTAAAAAATATTGATTGCTGGTTAAAATTATTGATACAGAAAAAACCTTAATTGACAAACAAAATAAGCATTTTAAGAAAAATTACTCTGAAAATACAAAAACACTGTTTCAAAAACAATGTTTTTAATTCTCTTTTTTATGCTGACATTTTCTTTTCACTGTTGGTAGCTTTCAGTTTTAATTTGTCAATGTTTTTATGTCAGTGGGCGGAGCTACTGAGACCTCTACTTCACATAGTTTACTTTATGCTGGAGAGAACATGACTGGCCTAGTTTGCTGTTCACCAGATGGTTCCCAATGTTTATTCACATAATGGCAGCTCCAAGTTCAGGTGGAAGCCATTACTCAAAGTGTTGTTTTCTTTTCTTTTGTTTTATTTCTGTAACTGGACCAGCCATTTTGAATAGCTTACTTTAAAGACCTTTATATTCTTGTTTGGAGATGTCCTGAAAAAGCACATGAATCTTTAAGGTTGCTGTAATTAAACCTTTACTTAAGAAACCTGATCTTGATCCAGGACCTTTATCCAATCTACCCTTCATCTAAAAAATTCTAGAGAAGATAATTGCAAACCAGTTATGTGATCATTTATACAGTAATAATCTTTTTGAAGAGTTCCAGTCAGGATTTAGAGCTCGTCATAGCACTGAAACAGTACTGGTAAAAGTTTCTAATGATATTCTCATGTCCTCAGACAGTGGACTTGTGTCTGTGCTTGTCCTGTTAGATCTCAGTGCTGCGTTTGATACTATAGATCATAAGATCCTATTGAAGAGGCTTGAATATGACATCAAAATTCAGGGAACTGCATTAAACTGGTTTGAATCATATTTAACTGAAAGATTTCAGTTTGTTCATGTAAATAATGAATCTTCTTCATGTACCAGAGTCAGTCATGGAGTTCCTCAAGGTTCAGTGCTTGGACTGATCCTCTTTACTATATATACAGTATGTTATCGCTAGGTAAAATTATTAGACAACACGGTATAAAATAGGATAGATTCTATTTTCGCCGGAAGCCGGAGCAAGTCCCCAGTCAATGTACAGAAATCACACCACCCCAACAGGATAGGGAACAAGCACAATTTCTGTTTTATCAAAATAAATCGATAAACAAACACATTTTTTTGTTTCATACACATAGCTATTTTAATCTAACAACTGTTATACGCATACATGTATGTTTCCAAACATTTGTGCGTGTTTACACATGAATTGAACACCGTATAATTCAAAAATATATTATTTTGAAAGCCGTTTTATCAATCCCTACCCTATACAGTGGGGCAAAAAAGTATTTAGTCAGCCACCAATTGTGTAAGTTCTCCCACTTAAAAAGATCAGAGAGGCCTGTAATTTTCATCATAGGTATACCTCAACTATGAGAGACAAAATGAGGAAAAAAATCCAGAAAATCACATTGTCTGATTTTTAAAGAATTTATTTGCAAATTATGGTGGAAAATAAGTATTTGGTCACCTACAAACAAGTAAGATTTCTGGCTTTCACAGACCTGTAACTTCTTTAAGAGGGTCCTCGGTCCTCCACTCGTTACCTGTATTAATGGCACCTGTGTGAACTCGTTATCAGTATAAAAGACACCTGTCCACAACCTCAAACAGTCACTCTCCAAACTCCACTATGGCCAAGACCAAAGAGCTGTCAAAGGACACCAGAAACAAAATTGTAGACCTTCACCAGGCTGGGAAGACTGAATCTGCAATAGGTAAGCAGCTTGGTGTGAAGA
>SSNP01000074.1:452546-477537 GCA_006937955.1 Pachypanchax playfairii | reverse complement strand
ATCAACTGTGGGAGCAATTATTAGAAAATGGAAGACATACAAGACCACTGATAATCTCCCTCGATCTGGGGCTCCACGCAAGATCTCACCCCGTGGGGTCAAAATGATCACAAGAACGGTGAGCAAAAATCCCAGAACCACACGGAGGGACCTAGTGAATGACCTGCAGAGAGCTGGGACCAAAGTAACAAAGGCTACCATCAGTAACACACTACGCCGCCAGGGACTCAAATCCTGCAGTGCCAGATGTGTCCCCCTGCTGAAGCCAGGACACGTCCAGGCCCGTCTGCGGTTTGCTAGAGAGCATTTGGATGATCCAGAAGAGGATTGGGAGAACATCATATGGTCAGATGAAACCAAAATAGACCTTTTTGGTAGAAACTCAACTTGTCGTGTTTGGAGGGGAAAGAATGCTGAGTTGGATCCAAAGAACACCATACCTACTGTAAAGCATGGGGGTGGAAACATCATGCTTTGGGGCTGTTTTTCTGCAAGGGGACCAGGACGACTGATCCGTGTAAAGGAAAGAATGAATGGGGCCATGTATCGTAAGATTTTGAGTGAAAACCTCCTTCCATCAGCAAGGGCATTGAAAATGAGACGTGGCTGGGTCTTTCAGCATGACAATGAGCCCAAACACACCGCCCGGGCAACGAAGGAGTGGCTTCGTAAGAAGCATTTCAAGGTCCTGGAGAGGCCTAGCCAGTCTCCAGATCTCAACCCCATAGAAAATCTCTGGAGGGAGTTGAAAGTCCGTGTTGCCCAACGTCAGCCCCAAAACATCACTGCTCTAGAGGAGATCTGCATGGAGGAATGGGCCAAAATACCAGCAACAGTGTGTGAAAACCTTGTGAAGACTTACAGAAAACGTTTGACCTCTGTCATTGCCAACAAAGGCTATAAAACAAAGTATTGAGATTAACTTTTGTTATTGACCAAATACTTATTTTCCACCATAATTTGCAAATAAATTCTTTAAAAATCAGACAATGTGATTTTCTGGATTTTTTTTCCTCATTTTGTCTCTCATAGTTGAGGTATACCTATGATGAAAATTACAGGCCTCTCTGATCTTTTTAAGTGGGAGAACTTACACAATTGGTGGCTGACTAAATACTTTTTTGCCCCACTGTACGTGGTTTTGTGTAATAAACACTAGCGAGTGACAGCTGCAGATGAACGAGCAGCTGATCCTTGAAGTGGAAAAGCACAAGATTCTTTATGACACCACACATCCTTTTTACAAGGATGTCAATAAATCAAATCCTGCGCATGCTTATTTGCGCACCTCAGGTCTTCGCACCGAAGCGGAGTCGATGTAGAGGAAGCGGACTGGAGCGGAGCGCACGTAGTGGAATTTGGGGGTCAGTGCCATTGACGTCTTGATGTCTCTGCAGCTTTTATAGGCTGAAATCCCGCAAAGCATTCTGGGGCAGCTGCTCACTGAATTGGAACTCATTACAGGCTGTATTTAGTCATATGATCCAGGAAAGGCAGTGGTGCACTTCTCTGAGTGAGATCACCCTTATTTACTGTGTAATAATGCCGTGTGGAGCGGGGGAGGAGCCAGGCACAATGCGGAAGGGAGATTCAGAGCCTGTGAAGGGGCTTGTTGTTCAGAGTTATTTCAAATTAGTATCAAATGTATGGAATTTAGAAGGTGGTGGAGTTTATTAAATGGATAAAATCCCTCCAGCACGACTGTCGGATCTATGGGTATTGTGTTGAAGATGGCGCGGTTTTTGATCCAGCTCATCATTTTGGACTTGTGATGTCTTCAGCCTGACGTGACGGTTCTTCTGGTGATTCTAGTGAAGCTGAGGTGACCAGTATCTCCTGTTAGGATCTTCTGAAGGCAGCAGGGAGCAAAATAAAGAACGATTCACCGCATAAAACCCACAGTATGTGTTCATAAACAAACTGATGGCTGAAGTCGCACACTCACACGTGCACATGCATGCCCACACGTACACACACAAAGTATCTGAATCATAAATTGGTCGCTTTTTTTTCTTAGATTTTATTCAAATGTTGAAATTGTCTATAAATGACTATTTTTAGACATAAAATAAACTATCAAAAGTACTTTTTTACTGTTGTTTTTTCACTTTCATGGTAGTAAAACATAGTTCAGATGTTGCATGAATCATTGATTGAAACATGAAATATTTACATCAAAGTCACTGAGCTGCTTGAAAAACCTCTTTACACAAAAACCTCTTTATCTCAGCTTTCAGTCCTGAAACGTGTGGATTGTCATGAAAGTTGCTCTTTTGTACTGCCGATTACTAAACATTTTTTTTTTTGCTTTTGAAAGAAGAAAGACTAAATTTTGTGATGATGTTTCAGAATTCACATAATCATTAGTGATGTGTGATACCACAAATTTTCTTTCCTATTCGATACCAAGTACATTTCAGACCAGTATCGGCGATACTGATCCGATACCGATACTCTGCTAAAAAAATTTCTTTTTGGAAAATTAAATCTTAAAATTAGTGTATTTAAGGTGGCAGTTCTCATTTGACTACAACAAATAAATGCCTATATACCAGATGATTTAAATCACTTTCCCCTATTTAGAAATGGTGCAAAAATTATGTCCTACCTGGATCCCTGAAGGATTTCAAGAGGGATGTCTGTTTCACCCTTGCAGTACCTGATCCTTCCTCTCCTCTCTCTGATCATGACATCTTCATATTCTGTCTTATGATTTATTTTCAAATATTTCATGATGTTTATAGTGTTTCCACGTGTTGGTTCAGTAATTTTAAGGACAGGAACACTGAGTTACTGCATTCATTTGGAGAAGAAAAGTTAGTTTTCCACACCATCTGCAACGCTTGACTGGAAGTTCGTGCTTTTATTTTGATAGTACACCCAGTAGACTTCCTCCACAGATCCTGTCAGTGTAAAAGCACATAACATGCTACAGGTGAACAACTCACAGTCTTCATACACGTTGCATACTGCATCGATGCTGTTTGTGACACTAAAGTTGCTTCACACATGACGGTGTTTGTTCTGCCGTGTTAATTCTAGCCGACTGCAGCAACAGGTAAGGAGTGCTGCTCTGCGTCCTTCTGCTTTTATACTGTAACGTCACGCACTTTGCTAGGCGTTAGAAAAAGTAGTTCCGACCAACTGAACATGATTTATACAATTTTTCAGTTAATGACAAACTACATATTGACTTAAAATTACTAAAATATTGATATTTTAATAAGATAATCGATTCCAAAACATAAAAAGCTGGAATTGGAGGTCTTTTAGTATCGATCTAAATATCCCTAATAGTCATAGGAGAAAATATTCTGTGGGCCTTCAAAAATCAGTAAAAATGCTAAATATCTCTGGGGGATAGAAACCTGAAAGTGACTGGCATGAATGAGTTAAAATGTCCAAACATATTTAATGTTTATATTGTGTTAAATATTACATAAAATACAACATTTAATGTTAATACACAGAATTTGCCTGTTTGGCAGACTAGATGAACCTGTTCTGGAGATTATTTTTTTATTTTACAGCTGAAAGTCTTTGTTAAATATTTAACTGAAGTTGAACATTTATTTTCTTTTATACAGGGTTTACATGAACTCATCTTTACAAATGTTTTATTGACCATCACTTAATAGGATTTATGCAGCCCCACCCAAAAAATATCTCACTAGCTGCCACTGCTCAGACTGCAGGTCTGCTTGTGGTTGCTAGAGTTTCTAAAAGTAGAATGGGAGGAAGAGCTTTCAGTTAACAGGCTCCTCTCCTGTGGAACCAGCTTCCACTTGTTATACCTTGTGTAGCTTTAAGAAAAGACTTAAAACTTTCCTTTTTGTACAATCCTATAGTCAATCCTACAATCCTACAATCCTATAGTCAGGGTTAACTTGGGTTCTTCCCTTTAGTTATGCTGCTATAGGTTTAGACTGCCGGAAGAAATACTGACCACATTTCTTCACTCTGCTGTCTCACTTTACTCTCCATGTTTGTATTCATTATTGTTGCTGCTATTAACTTTATGTTTATCTTTCCATAGACATGATGACTGGCCCAAATCCATCGGTGTTTGTCTGTGTCTCTTTCCTGTCAGCTCAGACCCCAGTCGGCTAAGGCAGAAGGCCGCCCATCCTGAGCTGGGTTCTGCTAGAGGTTTCTTCCTGTTAAAAGGGAGTCGTTCCTTTCCACTGTCGCCAATAGTGCTGCTCAGGATGGAGGATTGCGCTGAACTAATAATTCAGCCCAATTGGCTGGTTCCTTAGATAGGAAATGTTTTATTATTAATTGGTTGATATTTCTGTAAAGTGCCTTGAAATGACTTTGTTATGAACTGGTGCTTTGTACAAAAATAAACTTGAAACTTGGAAGGACTAGAGTTACAGACGTGGACACATTTCTTGGTTACCTAGAGGTCAAAACCCACTGTGGTAAATGAAATAATTTAAAACAGAAGAAAAAGTAGATGGAAATGTATTGAAAATCAACTCAAGTTAATCCGACATTGCTTTTAATTTGTGGTTCAACTTATTAATAAAATGAAAATAGTCTAGACTGGTGATGACTCAAATAAAATATGTTGTTTAATTATCATCACAGATGTCTTAACATTTACTATCTACTTTGTCTTAAACCTTTGACAGAAATGGCAATCTAGATAATGGCCTGTAGTTTGAAGCTGTTTAGTCAAGACCTTTTTTCATAAGACGCTGCACCAAAGCACGTTTAAAAGCAGCTGGAGCAGAACCGGATGAAAGGGACAAATTAATCAAATCAACCCATGCTGGACCAGTTGTGCAAAAGCACAAAATGACAAGGTTTAAAGATTTATTTAAGGAAGATAGTCCAGGGATAAATTTAAAAGTCAAATTTAATTCAGTACAATTAAATGTAATTTTTTTTCTTTGCTAGTTTACAACAAAAGCCATTTCACAAATCATGTGCACATCAATACTGCAGATTCAAAGTTAGTTTTTAAAACATAAATCAATTGTGAATAGTAATCAGATTCAGTAAGCTGTGAAATGCCAATTAGTAAAAAATGTCCTATCTAATGATGCAACAGATTGAATCGTCAGTTCAACACAACCCCCCATCCTGAGCAAGCACGGACTGGCAACAGAGGAAAGGAATGATTCCTTGCTAACAAGAAGAAACCTTCAACAGAACTGGGCTCAGGACGAGCGGTCTTCTGCCTTGATGTAGATGCTGTACTTCCTGCGGCAGCTCAAGTTTAACCTGCCACTGGGGCTGAGGTGAACGTCTACTCAGCGTTCATTGAGTCGTTACTCGGCCAGTCCATCACAGTCTGTCCACTCTCTTCTGTCCCATCAGTAGCTACGTTTACATGCACCAAATTTCCCCAATCGGATTAAAATCTTGGTCGATCGGAATTCCCAAATCCCTGTTTACATGGACACTAACTGAAATGATCTGATCATGCCATGAGTACACATGCACCAAGCACTCAATCAGGTTAAATGAGTTGAGCATGCACACAGCGAGTTGTCTTTCCGGGGGAAGAAAAAAAAGTAAAAAAACTGTCCTTTCTGCACGTCTTTTCCGTCCCATTGTGTGCTCGAGCTGACTCACGTTATCCCCAATATGGACCTTCTGCGGGTGATTACCTTTATGTTTGGGTTTTTACTGGTCGCATTAACCAAGCTTGAGGCTTAATACATATTGCATCCTCCGCCACAGGAGAGGAGAGCAGGATGACAGGATGACTGCACCAGCAGACCACTTCTGTTTACCTCCCACCATGTTTTCTACTTGGGTCTGTGAAAGCGGAAAGACGTCACGCTGAAGTTGTACGCATGCACAGTGGGCTTTTTTCACCCTTTCTTTCCGAATGGGTGTATACATGCACGTCTATCCGAATGAAGATCGGACAAAACCACCCCTCTCGATCGGAAGTAAATTTCATTCTGATCAGGCTGCATCGGATCAAAACATTCTGATTGACATGTTTACATGACGGATTTTTTTTCCGATTGGGCATTTATTCTGATTAAATGTGCCCATGTAAACGTAGCTAGTGTCCCACTTCTTTTAAGCTAACCTCTTTCATTGTACACACTCCTGCATGTCCTCATTCCACCAACAAACCTCCTTCTCTACTTTCCTCCCTGATGACACACCAATGTCTCTCCTGCCTGTCTCCCTGATCACTCTAGCTATCTAGTCATCTGGAAGCATCTCTTGTCCACCCAGAGTCTGTCTCAACTCCTCCCTGAAATCCACACAACACTCATCCTTTTTTTTTAGCTTACACCAATTCTTCTTCTGATCTGCCTTTGTCTTCTTTTTCACCACTGGTTTCATCCAATCACTGCTCCAATATCCTCTCTCTCAGTGGACCATCAGTGACCATCTACCTGTTAAAGGTGGTAAAGAGCATTTTGCCCAAAATGAGAAGCTCAACAGCTGTTTGTCGTTTTTTGAGTAGTGCGCATGCGTTGTAGCCCCCTTTGATTATAGCTCACTAATCATGCTCTCCAGTCCCGCTGATCCCACTGAATGAAGACTCCTACCTGTTTGTTGCTTAATCATCGATTTAGTCCATGGCAAAGAGCTCATGTATCTGCCCCATCTCTTCTCTAGCAAACCAAAACTTCCTGCTGTCTCCCCAAGATCCTCTGTCTTCCTCATGCCATCTTGCACACCTCTCTTCTCCAACCAGCCACACAATCCTCTGAGGTGTCTTCCAGCTGAACCCCCAGCCCAGCTTTCCCCACACTTCACCTGCTGCTCTGTATTAGCGTGAGCTACTAATAAAGACTTTTTCGCACTTTTCCCTGCTTGTCACATGTCGACAATTTCTCTATGGCAAGGAATTAAGGTAAAAAATCACCACATATCCCCGGGGCTTCCAGCTGTTTGACCTACAGACTCCACAGTACCAGCCTTGCTATGCCGGACTATTCACCGTATTAGGCAACCCGCAATGGTGCCCGCTACTCTGCCAGCTATTGGCTGGTAGATGTAAACAAAATGCCAATGTCGTGTCCATCAGAATAAATATTGTATTATATTTTACTTCAAATATAATTTGTAAAGAAAATGCTGTATTTTAATTCTACACTTCTCTAAACACCCCATGGAGGCATTATTTTGTTAAAAATGTTGCATTTTAAAAAAAAAAATTCCATATTGCACCTTTAAGTTAGAATAATGAGTTACATCTATCCATCTTTTATAACTGTTTGTTCCAATGTGTACAGCTTATTAAAGTTCAAATTCAAAAATACTTTACCAATCCCCGAAGGGAAATTAAATGTCGTTGTAGCTCAGTTCTTCTTCAGGTAGCCATTGTAGAGGGTTCTGGCAGCGGGCAAGAAGGATCTCCTGTAGCGGTCTGTGAAACAGCAGATCTGAAGACACTCTGTTGTTGATTTACTGTGTTATGAAGAGGATGATGAGGGTTTTTCATGATGATTTTCATTTTCCGAACCATCCTCCTTTGGACAATCAACCCAAGAGACTCCAGATCAGTCCCCAGAACAGAACCAGCTCTACTTATCAATCGGTTCAACCTCTTCATGTCACTTGCTCTGATGCTGCTTCCCCAACAGGTGACTGCAGATGTGATCACAGTCCCCACAACAGACTTAAAAAAGATCTTCAACATCTTCAATTTATGTTTCCAGCAGTAAGTGAGCAAGAGGTGGGGCTACATCTTGACAGGTCACCAATCCATTGCAGGGCAACTCAGAGATGTGATGCATTCACACCAGCCCTGTTTACTCCACTTGAATCAAACTCTAGTTCGTTTGCACACAAAAGTGTGGTTTGTTTAGGGAGGTGTGAAAAGGCAATTGATTCAGACCAAACAATCGAACTCTAGTCTGGTTTCGGTTTGATTGAAACAAACTCTGGTGCGGTTCGACTGCATGTGTGAATGCAACTGAACTGAGACCGCACTAGAAGCAGGAAGTGGACTATATTGTGTAGCCATCTCAGCCGCCTTGTGTAGTCCTCTGCCTCATGATCTGCTCATCCTGAGTCCATTGCTGCAGAATATTAATCTGGTACATTCACCAAACACAAAACATAAATCCCAGAACCACCAGAATCTGCTGCTACTCCAAGTGTGTTTATGTTTCACTCTCCCGCGGCAGCGCCAGGAAGTACAGTAAACAACAATAAAAAAGTAGTGCAGCTCCACCACAGGCGGGGGTTTAACATGCTCCAAAGGTAATTTGGTTCGGTTCATAGAGTGCAATGTGAATCCAAACTGCACCAATTTAAAACAGCAACAATGTTGCAATTTTGGTCCCCAATCAAACCGAGTCCAACGGACTATCAGGTGTGAATACAGCCATAGACAACCATGTACTCACACCTGGAACCAACTAACAGTTACCAATTAACCAAATATGTTTAGGAGGTAGTTTGAAAAGAAACCCGAGCACCCAAAGAAAACACACAGATAAACCTGGAGAACATGCAGATTCTATACAGAAAGACCTCACTTGGGTTTCAAAATTGATACTTTCTTGTTGCAAGGCAACCATGCCACTGTCTGCACCACCATGAGGTCCCAGAATTGAAGAGTTGATTATTATTAGTTTTTATGAAAGCAATGAAGCTACCTTTTGTATCATCCTTCTCAGCAGCTTTTTAGACCATTCATTTGACCCAACTATGATAACCAGAAGGAGGAAACTTCTCCCAGGACAACTTTTTTTCTAGTACTGGCACTTTGTTGAACATGTATTGATGACCATCACAAATCAGTCATAATTTCGCAAATGCAAATGGACATTGGTTGATTATGTATATATACACCTTAAACATGTTTACTTATCAACAATTTAATCACCTCGTGAAAGTTAGAGTGGAAAAGGCTAATTAGCTTCATTGCGACAATATGTGACAAGCTAATTACCTTTCTATGAGAAATTTGTGCTTGAAAGAAATATCACCTGTCTCTTGTCTGGTTGTTCAGTTAATTGCTTTCCCAAAACCATGTATTCCACCAACATGGTCACACAATTAAGACTTGAAATATTGCTGGTATTGTTTAGTTATTTATCAATTAATCAAATAAAATTCAAGTGTACTGATGTTGTAAAAAAGGATGTAAAATGGGTAGCTTCAACCAATATGTACCTTGGGTGTGAAACTTAATTAACTGCAGTAAAATTTGTGTATGTTGTTTTTTAAATTTGATGTTTGACTGTTTTCTCCTGCAGAGGACTAATACGTATATGGGTGCAGTCCTGGCTTGCTGGAATTAGACTCTAGAGGCCAATGACGTTGTACTGGAAGCCAAATATTCCCACCTTAGGTATTTTTCCTTTTACCCCTTCTTTTTTCTGTGTCCCTTTGTTTGCATCTCACGGCACCAGTAACATGGCTATGCCACTGCAGTTTAAATAACACAAGCCAGATCATCACAGTTTGGATGGATTGTAAAGAGCGGAAGGGGTGATAAATTTGTCACTGCGTGGACAGAGATGGGGCACATTACCTTCGAAGGAAGCATATTTCACCCTTCCCAGGGGCTGATGAAACACAGCGTAGGGATGCAACACAGCATCTATGAGTGAGGCTTTTTTATGGCCTGATTAAGTCATCTGATGCCAGCTATAGAGCTGCAGTATAGCTTCATTTCACCTACTGGTGTGCAGTCATTGTAATCAGTGTGCAGGGCTATAAACGTGAAACAGCATTGGGGAAGCCCTTTGAATATGGGGACACTCATCCACCTTCTTTCTTTATGTTAGCTATTGTAATATCCTATAAACTAATACAGCATAGCAAGAGCTTTTCTCTAAAGATCTTCAAAACTGAATATGCTCTTCCTAATGCCTATTCATATCTTGTTCTTGACTTGAATTACTGCTTAAAAAGAAGTTTTGTGTAAGTACAATTTTTTGAAGTGTGTGTAATTATGTTTTAGGTATTTGAAACATGTTTGAAATGAGTGTCTGTAAATTCATTAGGTAAGATTATGAATTGGTCGTTCTCTAATAAGAAGATTGGTGGTTCCTTCGAAACAAAGCATCATTCCTCCTGAAAAGTGACTCAGTTAAGGCAATTTTCTCATGTATACTTGCATGCCTTTAGCGTGTGAAACAAAAAAATAACAGAAAACCTAAAATAAAAATTTCGTAAGTGCTGCTGAAGCTGTGTGCATTATGAGTAAGCAGAAACTTGAATGGCACAAAAAAATATCCCAAAACCATTCATCATAGTGGAGAAATGAGCAGGAATCAGCTTACTATAATGCACCATCCTCTTATGAAAAGTTAAAAATCAATAGCTTTTGAATGATACCGTGAGGCAATATCAGGTTCTCCCCATGTCTAACGTGTGATCAAAACCAAGTGCACTTTAAATACCACAGGGTTTGGCTAAAGAAATCTTGCTCTTTTTTACTGTATCTGTGTGTATGTGTCCCCAAGCAGCATTAGCAAAAGCAGTGGTACTTAGGCGCTCAGTCTGAGCGCCGAGACTCTTTGGCTCCGGACAAGAAGGGGCTTAGAGGCTCCTTGAAGCAGAAATATCAGCAGAGCATTTACAGTACCAAAAGCGTTAACACCATTACAATTATTGTTGACACTGTGAACAATGACACTTAACCTATAAACAGTTTCATATGATCCATCTGGTTTTCTAAATAAAGACACAAGCAATGATTCAACGCCTAGTATTCTTTACAGGAATTTCCTATCAGTGATTTAAACAAAGATCATCTTATGTTAAGAAATAGTAGTGTTATAACCATTTTGCTCAAATCTTGAAAATAATGTTATGCATTTTCTTACACAATATTGCAATGTCTTGTTTAATGTATGGTGCTCAGAAATTGGCGGGAGTATGAGTGCAATGTTTTGATAAAAAAAAGTGGACACAGCTACACAATGAAAACTCAACTTTGTCAAATTTTTCAATAAATACGTACTGGTGATATAAGCAAGTACATACTGTAAATACTTTTTCTAAATTGTGGCTGTAACACGGCTGGTTAAAAAAAATGCATCCAAACAATTACCTTTAATTTAAAAGCTGCATTATGTGCATTTCTTTGTGTGTTTCTATGATGAAGGTGTGGGTGCATGAAGCACAAAATGAAGAATTTAGGTGTGCGTTTGATTTAATTCGAACAGTTTCTTCGTTCCTGTGTGAGCTGTTCAGTCTGATGTGATGTGGCTATATGTTTTGGCATTGTGAAGATTGTAATCCTGTAAAAATCCAGAAATTAGCCACATCATTATTTAAAGGAGAAATATTGTGCTTTTAAATTCTTCCTTTTTACATCTAAATCATTTAGTTGTGGTTTATATCTTGTGGCACAGTAGTTATTAATCTGAATTTATTATAGTATTTCTATATGCTCCTCTTCTACCCCTGTTCAGACAGGGTCTGCAAAACAACTGGTTTTGGTGTGGTCCCTTTAAATGTGTTGGACGTGCTGCATTCCACGCCCCCCTCCAGGTCGCTGACCTTTCCACTCCACCCCATTCAGCAATTTTTGTAGTTTGATAGAGATCCGGCAATGTAACGCTGTAGAAACTTTTTATTCACCAAGTTTTCCATCCAGCCCGTACATGTTTAAGCCAGAGTCTGACCTTCAGCGAGAGAACAATGAAGACGATCAACCTCATGAACTGAGCCTTGTTGATTGATACTGGCTCTGTTGATACTTCCTTTGAAGTGTTTGGAGCAAAAAAACTCCCCTTGTTTTGCCACAGATTTCAGGCACATAACCATTAAAAATAAAACTTAAACACGCACTTCGAAGTGGTTCTGATGCTGGGAGACGGTGTAAATGGTTGTGTGGGTAAAAAAACGCTTAAAAAAGTAATTGAAATATCAAAGTTTTTGTTCATAAAATGTCAAAATGCATTCATACAATTGTGAACAAATCTATTTATGTTTTTGAAGCATTGTTTTTGGCTTTTATTATTAAAAACAAAACAAATCTCTATTTACCAATTTCACAATGAAACTTCAACTTGGAACAAAACTTCTTCTGTCTAAATATATCCTTTTGTCCCTGTCTGTGTAGGTGACAATTATGTTTTTTAATGTTTTAGTGTGTATTGACGGTAAAACTATCATCAGAGACAGATCTCACCTCTCTGTTCCCCACAGCTCTTATGTTGCTGGGGGTGAAATGAGTTCCTCCACAATATGAGAGCAGCATGACAGTCTCTCACACAAACTGAATCAAATCAGGCATCCACTAAAGTACAAATAATTAGTGTTTTTTCCCACAGTTGCATGCAAACTGCTAGAGAACACCTTCGCACACCCGCGCTGTGTCCCTTGTATAGCGACACTTCTACCGGTCTACCTTTTTACTTTCCCCCCACACTGCAGCCCGAGGTAAACAGGATTAAATCATTCATTTTCAAGCCTCAATTGTAAAGTGAAAACAATGCCACATCATCAACATTTTCAGTTTAACCCTGCAGCATAAGCTCACCTCTCCTCCCACCACGAGGATGTGACTCCCTGCTTTCCTTTAATAGTGAATCATCTCCCAAAAGATAATTATTCTCACTCTGAATCCTTATCAGAACATATCTAACGTTTAAATTTTTCTCCTGTCATCTCCCAAACTTGATTAGCATATTTCTTTTTGCTTAGACGAAAGAAATATTGTTTTTTTTACCTTTTTCCCAACATGTTTTGGTTGCATCTGCAACCTTCTTCCCACCCTTGAAGATCATAGAGCAAGAAACACGGTAAAACGAGTATAAGCAACACAAAACTAAAGTTTTGGCAGATTCATTTGACAGAACGTTTTTTAATCACCTTCACACTAGGATCCTTGACATTTTATTTTTTTCCTTACTCACCCCCTTGACTTGAAGAAAATGTAAAATTGCCAAGCACCCACTTACAGATGACAATAGATTATCTTTGCAAGTGGGGAGGGGCTTGTTTTATACCAGTTTACCAACTGTGAAGTTTTGGATAAACTGGTTTTCTACTTTTCTGTGTAAATCATTTATAACTAACTTGTGGCAGGATATAAAATAAATACAAAATATTGACTTTACCCATCAGTGGCCATCTGTTGACTATACAACACTGAGTTTATGGAAATTTTTAAAATAATATATAATAATGTATGGTGTATAAAATAATGTATAATAAATAATAATAATGTATAAAATAATATATAATTCTGGCTAATTTTCTGATAAAATATGCAATAACAGTCGACATGAGGATAATGGTGTCATATCATCAGTGCATTCTGCTGCTGATGCAGTGGCTGGTTGCTGGTCTAAAAACTTTCTTGTACCAGTAATCAAAGAGAAAATTTTCTTTGATTTTTTTTTGGTAAGTGCACCTGAGCAGAGAGTCTGAAAACTTGACCCTCCTTTACACTGGATGCGTAACAGGTATGTAACATCAGTGAAGCGTAATGCGCAGTTTATAGTTGCCATTAAAGTCAATGGGACTGTTTCCACTGGGCGCGTATCGGACGCGTCTCAGCGTAGTGTCATGGCCTTTACGTGGCAGTTCTATTTTTTACACTCTATGCTTCTAAAGCTCAGCAGTTTAGTTTGGACCAGACTGGAAATCAGGCATTCGTACCCAGAAGTTACAAAATCTTTGCTAGTGATGTGAGAGCAGAGGGGGAAGGGGATTGGGGTGTCGTTATTAGGAAACAGCGAACGGGGATGTGTGGTTTAACTATATTGTTATCCAATGCAGAATAACACTGAGTTTATGAGAGAAACTCATGCAGAGTTGCACTGCTACACTGTAATAAATTTCAAGTAGGTTTAACTTAGAAACGAAAGTTCAAAAGCTGCCTTAAGTTTGTGAGTCAACTCTTAAAGTCAACTTTTAGATTTGCAGGATTTCAACTCACACTTGCAAGTTACCTCAACTTTTAAACTTGCACAATTTCAACTTACATTTTTGAGTTCAGTCAACTTTCAGATTAGCATGATTTCAACTTAAAGAAGCTAGTTTTGAAAGTTGATTAACTAATGTCTATGTGTTTTGTTAATCTGATTTTATGATTCAAAACAACTTACTTGGTTGCATTATGCTTCTGCTAGAACTTAATTTATTATGTTGTACTAATGAAAACATCTATGCTGTTTCAATTCACAATTTCAATTTGATATAACCTTATTTTGTACTTTTATACTACTTGATATTTTAAGTTATGTTAACTTAGTAAGTTGAACTATTTCAAATGTCTAAAAAAGTACACATCATTTATTCAAGAAGTACAAAAGTTTATTTGTACATAAAATATGAACATTTGTCAACAATGCTCCTTTTTCATTGCAATTTGCATAGAAGTGGCACGATCAAAATTTTTGCAACTGTTACAACAAAAATAATGAACTAAAAAGCCTTTGCAATGTGGTAAAGCTATTCAAACTGGCTAAACCTCCATTTCTGATGTCTGAAAAACAGGATATTCTGCAATGTATAGGAGAAAATGCAAAAAAAAAAAAAAAAACCTACTGTACCAACACATACTGGTTGCAAGAAACAGATCATATAAATGTTTAAAAAAACATTGATATCTAAAGTGAATAATAGCAACAAACGCCTTGTCTCTGCCTCTACTAATAACTGGACTGTGAAAACTGAAGGTGTCCAAGAGGCTTAATACCTCCAACACTTTGAAAAACAAGTATTGTGGGGCTGAATGGAACTAGCTGTAGCCTAAAGAAACATTCAATTTAACATTAAGAACATGTCATTTTCTTTTTGTGAAACTTTGCACAAACAGCTGAACAGAATCTGAGTGAATGTTTCAGAAAAGCATATTAACCATTACGTTTACTTGCACAGCATCTATTCCAAGCCTTATGAAAGTTGTTGACTCCACAAAGACTAGTGTCAGTTCAGCACGCAAAAAGCAGCTATCAGTCTACACACGGCATCTCAGAAGTTTGTTTCTGAGTCCATGTATCCTTGCTGAGCACTGGTCAGGTTGAATTTTCATGATGACCTTCTGCAGGAATTCGAACGTGTATTTCAGAGTGTGTGGGTACTCCAGATTGAGGCAGTAGATAATGCCCATCAGCACTGCAAAGCCAGTGGGCAAATCTTTGATGTCGTGAAGAACGATGGTCTCCTCTACCACCACAGCAATGTTGAATATTTCAAGAGGGAAAGCATCATGCAGAACTCCTTCATGTCCAATCAGAAGTCCAAGATGCATTCCCTTCATAAGTACATCCAAGGTTTGACCATGAACCTAAAAACAAATGGATAAAATTAAATCATTATTGTTACTTCACGGTCATTCAGAATTTTGCTGCTCCAGTTCTCACTAAGACCAGAAACCTGGCTCACATCAGTCCAGTTCTGAAGTCTTTCCACTGGCTGCTGTCAAGAGGATAAAATTTTAAAAGTTCATATTACTGGTCTATAAAGCTCTGTTTGGTTCAAGACCTCCTGAACCAGTATGAAGCAACCAAACCTTTATAATAATCTGGATCCAGATTGTCAGAATTTCAAGTGAGTTCAACCAGACATGGAGAAGCTGCATTTAGCTTCCATGCTCCATGTGTCTGGAACAAACTCCCAAAAAAATCCTCAGATCACCTGAAATAGTTTTACATTTAGGTTAAAGACCCACTTGTTCTCAAACGGGTTTAAATGTAGTTTTATTAAGGAATTCAGATCTTCACAGCCTCTTTTAAGCTTTAACTTTTTTTCCCCCTTTGTTTTTAAACTACAGAAAAATTCCAATCCATGACTCCTGTTTTTCTTCCCCTCACATCTGAAATGCTTTTAATGTTTACAGCAGCCCCTCCTTTGAGCATCATATATTGCTTGCCAATAAATTTCATGAAAAAAAAAGAAATGTGATATAATTTAAGTAAATGTGACTACTACAATTGCTTCATGTAAATCTGAATGGTCTATAATCCAAATGCTATGTTATAGTGTTAATTTTGGTCAGATTCTTCAGTCAAATGTAGGTGCAAGGACAAAAGTCGTGTATCAGGAAAAAGTTAAAGTATTAAGCAAATTGCCGATTAACAAAACTCACGATTCGAATTTGATTTAGGTTGCTTTGACTTGATTATAAAACGATTATCAAAAATTGATGATAGTAAGACTGGAGGCAACATTTTCCCCTTTTCAGATTTTTTGCTCTCCTTCGCTACACTCATTTTAAATCCACTCAGTTTGAATTTTCGTACTACTACTACTACTACATCTACTACTGTCATTTAGTCAAAAGAAATTAACTAAAAAAAATATAACAAAGTACTACTTTTATTTTGTAGCATTTAAAGACTACATTTGAAGAAAAACGCAACTTGCCTTTAAAGTTAACAGTTTTTACAACTGTATGTACCAGCAGATTTAAGACAAAAACGAAGTTGTTCAGCTCTTTTATTCTGAGCTATACAGGATAGCTTAGCAAGCTTCACTCGACACTTTAATTTTTATCATGTAAGGGATGGTTCCTGCTGATTAGCTGCACTTGTGAGGTATAAGCTATTATTGTTCCTACTTCACTCTAAGTTTAACATTAAAATGACTGGGAAACCATGTTAAGAAATTTAGAAAACAAAACTTAGTGTCCCTTATGATAGCATCACTCAACAATATTTACTTACGTCGCACATCTTCATGATTTCTGAGCCATCCCCTGAGAGGAAATGTGGTAGACCAAGCAAGGCAGATGTTCTCCTAACTTGGTTTGTGTCCTACACAAAATCAAAGACAAGAATGAATACATAAATTTTACCATGACAGTTATAGTCAATGTCTGTATATACCTGCTTTTGAAGGCATTGCAGAATATTGTTGAGGGTTCCCTTTCTGCCTGAAGTAGAAGCTGCAATGTACAGATCCAGGAGTCTAGGCACCATCAAATCAAGTCCATCAAAAAAAGTTTGCAACAGATCCGTGGTGACGATTCTTTTAAACTCTTCGCTTATCTGAAACACATACAAAGAACAAGTAGAACAAAGCTCATGAGATTTTTATAAAGTTTAAAGATATAATGCATCAAGTATGCATTGGGAATGATGCCACCTTCTTGAACCTTCTTCTTGAACCCGAGTTTTGTTAGCTGTCCCACACACCACCGTTGTAGACCCAAGGCATTTTTTTTAATCTGAGTACATCACAACTGTATTTAAATAAAAGTAGTTAGAGATATATCTGGACCTCATAATAGACTAAAAGAGATCATTCATCTGAACTGGAATAAAATGATTCTCAGTTATGCATTTGGTTAATGCTTTTGGGATAAGCCAAGTCTGGGATGCTGATAAATGTGACACAGAATGCCAATAGTCATAAAATAAGTTATTTTAACTCTAAAAAAGTCAGGGCTTCCTCTCCATTCATTTAGTAGAGTAAAGTGCTCTAGTTTGTCTGAGACTGTTTAATCTGTTTCTTTTTATAAAATTTCTTTTTTCAACTACAATTCAAAAACAATATTTCTTTAATAAACTGTAATTTAGTAAATTTCTATTTAGTATTACTTTCTTATTTGATTTTCTATTGTGAATTTTGCATTTTCTTTAGTTGGAGAATATGAATAACTTTGAGGACGACTGTAAATGACTAGTAGGTGTAGACTGTAAACTGTCATTTGAAAAATCAGTAGTGATTGAAGTAAATAATCTAACGTTAATATTTTTATGTATTTACATAGGACAAGTAACGCTAGACAGGGAGAGGAAATGAGTGAAGGAGAGATGAGGGAAGCAGCAGGAGAGGGAGATGAAGGTAGAGGAGAAATAGTCCTGATGTCAAATGTGAACTGAGAAGAATTTTTCAACAATGAACAGGGTGGGATATTAAATGATATATCATCAAACACAAAAACAATGTTGAAATGATCAGGGTGTAGTTAAATGGAGAGAAACGATCTCAGAGAGTTTCCTACATCAGAGCCTTGGAGCTCTTATTTTGATTAAAAAAGGAAAATTCAGGGCTCTCAGCCTGGGTGCAAACTTTGCCACATATTCAGTTTTTTTGTTTATAACTGTTATTTATTTTAGTTTATTTGCAATCTCTTCCTTCAAAAAGCCATTTTTAACTGACCATTTAATAAATGTGTCGTTAAAGTACAATCTGCAGTCAGATGATTTGTTTACACACCGATGGCTCCCCGGAGAGCCTGCCCCCGCTGCTGAAAAAAATCCTAGAGGAAACACTGCAAGTGTTGCAAATCCCAGTTTGAATTGGTTACCTGTCTTTCGCCAAACAATGCAGGCCATCTTTCCATTACCACAGAGATAAGTGGCTCATCTCCGATGATTTCCATCCTTCGACAATGAAATGTTGATGTCATCAGTTCATCCAGGAGCTGCTGGTCTGGATCAAGCTTCTGCACCTCCAGCAGCATGATCTTCCGATTCTCCTCTGTTGAAACTGCATTGAGGCCTTCTGGGGGATTCGGCAAATAGTGGACCTCCCCCTTTTTTGACTTTTTGACAGGTGTTCTGTCAGCTTGTCCCCTCTTTCTCTTATTGACGGATACTTCAGGACATCCAGCTGCCATCAACTTTTGACGGTAATTGCCCATCTTGAATTTCAAACTGAACACCCAGCAAGACCATCCTTTGGCCGAACCCAGCTCTCTGAGGCAAGGGTGCTTTGTTACAAGAGCAGTGGCAACACTTTCATACTGGTCTTTACTGGGGTAGGCAGTAATTTTGGATATAGCATCAGCTAGTTTATCCAGAATTTCACTCTTGATGCTTTTGGATATAGTCATCACTGTTCCTTGCCTTGCATATAGATCATTTGCTGCAGTGAGTTGAAGTTCAACATCATAGCAAAAAGTAGGAATGACAAAAGGATCGGGCCATTCTACTGATGAAGCACCATTGTGAGAGCTCAAGCTTCCGGTGTCTAATGTGGAGTCAGTAACTGGGTCTGAAATTGTGAACAAAACTTTCAGTGTTGCTCGATCAGATGGTAGATCTTTGATGTCTGTCAAGTTGCAGAGTTCATTTCTGAAGTCTGGATCTTCAAACTGGAGAATGAAGTGTCCTCTCAAGCCAAGAATGGCACGGAGTACGTCACATAGCTCCTTGACTGACTCTGGAACACACTCCAAAGCAACACGCCGTATATCTTCAGGTGACAAAATCACACGGAGAAGCATATTTGAGGCAGCTGTAACAGACTGACAGAAAAAAGAAAGTGTAGTGATTGTAAAAGCAGCATTAACTAGACACACTCGATAACCCAAGATAAACTAATACATTTATTAAAAAGAGAAAGACTGGGTGTTACCTCACTGTAACATGAATGTCCTTGGAGTGATGAGAAGCTTTCCGTCAGCTTGGTATGCTGTCAGTGGAATGTAGTCATTCAGCTGGTCAGGACTGACAACCACTGTTAATGCAGGGTCTCTTTTGGTGACTTGGTAGCACCTCAGATGTTCAGAGAAGCCGGCTGTAAAGAGTTCAACAATGAAAAATATCTGTCCATCCACTAGACATATCTCAAGCACCTTTCCAAAATCTGGCAGTCCACTTGTGTGTCCAACAGAGAGCACCATCCCTTTGGAATATTTTGTTCCATTCAAATAAGCTGTGGAGGTCAGAGGAATGGATTTCAGGCTTCTAAACTTGTTTTTTATCGCAGTGCCGATAGAAACATCCAAGATATCCACAGACACGAGAGTCACAGTTCCAGTTTGAATACTTGGTTTAAAAAAGCTTGGCATTTCCAAATAGTATGCCAACATTAGCTGATGTCTTGTGCCAAGTGTATGCAAAATGTTTTTGAAGTTGCCAGCATCTCGAA
This sequence comes from Pachypanchax playfairii, assembly GCA_006937955.1. Taxonomy (NCBI): domain Eukaryota; kingdom Metazoa; phylum Chordata; class Actinopteri; order Cyprinodontiformes; family Aplocheilidae; genus Pachypanchax; species Pachypanchax playfairii. The sequence continues at coordinate 457,812 of SSNP01000074.1, read as the reverse complement.
CCACCTTTTTAAAGAATGAATGTTTAGCCTCAAATCTTATGGTCCAAAACTCAACAAGGGGACCAAATTTTTTTATTAGCTCTGGATAATGCTCCAGGTAATGATGTTTAGGGCGCAGTTTAGTGGAGGGAAAAACTTCTAGAAATAACTGTCTGTGGTCTGAGATTTTGGCTTGCAGGTAGCACAAAGTTTCAGTTGTGAATACAGGGCTGGATAACAACTCAACAATGTCTTTCAACTCAAGGATGACTTCCCAAGTTTTTTCACCCTCTGGAAAACAATGTCCTACCAACAATGGAAGAAATCGCAGAAGTGCCCAGTTTTCATGCCCATTGCCACCTATTGTTCCAGTTTTATGAAAGGCAAGATTAATGGTGTGAGGTTTGTTCACTTTATCAGAGAATTTGAAAGGGAATGTTGAAATTCTACAATTGAGGTCATTCAGTGTAAAATATCGCTTAGAAATCAGAGACGATAGGCAAAGACAAAGTTCCACAGGTACAATTCCTTCTAATACATCATGGAGAAAATCAGGTGGAAATCCTTTTGCAGCATGAAAGTGGGCAAGTCTGTTTAGGGGGCAATCTGCCTTTACACCATCAACACTAGACACGCCATTTTGCTTAAGCACAGTAACAGCTTCATTAAACAGTTCTGGTGTTCTTAAAGTGAAAAGTCCACTTCTGACACTATGCTCCTGAATATCTTTACTATTCGCTAAACAAAACCTGCAAAACTTCTCGACGTTAAAGGACTCTTGAAATCCAGCAAGTGAGTGTGCACCTAAGTTGTCAGCAGATATGTACACAACTGTCCCTTTAACATTACAACCAAGACTCTGAACAAAGACACCTTCTCGCTCAAGGAACTCAAGATCCCTAATAAGAGGCTCTAGAACTTTACTGTATCCATGCTCTTTTATGTGAACAGTTTTGCAAAACAATGCAAGATAAATAGATGATAATGATGATCTTAGTCTTATTGGTAGATTTGCAATTACCCAATAGATACCACACACTTTGTGCTTCTTTTTGGAAGTGCCCAATGGGTTGCAAAGCTCAAAATCATCAATATAGAGTCCAAGAGCAATACTTATTTCTTCAGACGAAAGATTGTTTTCTTTGAAATATTCTCCATCTCGATAAGAACTATAATTGCCTTCAAGTTGACTGGTTTGCTTTAGTTGCTCAAGTATTTCATTTCTCTCTAACAGTTTACTGAGTAAATCTAAAATGGAAACATAAATAAAAGTGTGCTTTTTGTCCTGTACACTCAGCAAATACTCTACTGGTTCAATCACAGTGAAGTTCTTTCTATAAAATGACTGTCTTCTGTATTCTGTACCAAAAGGCCCCTCCCTAGAAAGTAGCGTCAGTGGATTCAGAGCTTGTATTTCATTAGTCAGTGAAGCTACAACAGAGTCATCAGCTATGCAGTTGTGGTCTTTTAAAACATTGTCAATAGCAGTCTTTATATTTTTGTAAGCAAATTCTCCTATTTCAAATAACTCATCAATTATTTCCTGTACTGCCGAATTTGATACATGCAATAGTGTTTGCATACGCAGAAACAAAGATCCCAGCTGATTTTGAATAAACTTTGCATTATCTATACAGGGTTGTTCAGTCTCAGCAACACAGTCAGTGACATAAATATCTTCAGTGTCTGAATCTAAATGTTCTTCCTCAGCCAATGAAAATGTGTGTGATGCAAAAAGCTCTGACTTGAAACCATCTAATGTAGAAGACTTGTGATTGCGACTTCTATGACCAGTGAAGGTCGATAAAAAAAGGCAACCTTTAAAGGAACTTAAGGCAGCTTTACAAAATCTGACTCAGTGCTGCCGCGACAGGCGCTGTGGCTAACTGCAGCCACCAGCCAAGCCAGCACGGGAGCACGCACAGACACTTTACAGACTGTTCGTCTTCACAGCACTGCACCGGGGAGGCTAACATACTTCACGTCAGGTCTCTCCACTCTGTTATTTGATTTGATCTCATCATTTTCATACTGTATCAGGCTCTAAACACGACCTATGATGTTTTCTCACCTGGTCACAAGGAAATGAGCCATGTCAGCATCCGTTTTCACTCCCAAATGCAGCTGAAGTTCCCTCCATGAACCGAACGCATATCCAATATTTATGCGGGTGCCTGCCCGGCTTCGGTCATATTTTTTTTTTGACTCACGAGATGCCGCTGATAAAGTCTTTTTTTTCTTCGTGGTGCCACTTTTTTGGGGGGTGAGAGTGGATGCAGGTCGTTTGATGGCTGCAGAAACATCCATAAGTATACCTTTGTTTGAATCCAAGTCCACGGCGGCCATGTTCTTCCTGTTCAAGAGCTGTCGGCAACGCGCATGCAGCATCAATTTACGTCACATCCCTACAACTGCGCGGGAAATTCGGATGTCGAACTGCAGCGCATTATGTAGCACACAGCGTTTCCAAGGCAACAGACATATATGCGGATGGCCTCGTTATTTTGGGTTTTTAATGCTTCATGACCCATTAGCATTGAATAAACTGGAAATGCATGTGTAGTTTTTCACAAATCTTGCCTTATGTCCATTTAAAGGGACATTTAACAACCTCTTTGTTTTTCAGATGAGTCTTCAGATGACAGAAGTATTTTTTTTATGTCAGTGGACTCACAGAAGGTGCACAAATCACAAACAAATCTGGACACAACTTTATGGGCTCCTTCTATATGGTCTTTCAAATGGTTTTTAAGTTCTGCTTGGGTTTGAAAAGCCTTTAAGCAGTCCTGATAAATACAGATTAATCCTGAAAATCTGCGATGATGCCCATGAAACGCTTTGTAATGTTGCAAAATCTTTCCTTGACTGTTCGTGGAGAATGTACAAACCTTACATTTCCAGCTCATGGGAATGGTGTCTTTGAAGAAATCTGTGAAGAAAATGAATATATATACATATTATATAAAGTATTACAAATTACCTTCAATATTGCCATTTTATTTAATCTATTCAATATTATTATAACATCTTAGTCTTTGATTAATTGACTGAAAACAGTCTTCAAAGACAAAAGCAGATACATTTCAAGTGTCAACACCAGTCATTAACAAGTGAAAATCAATGCATACTTAATATTTTAAAAACTTTGAGGTAATTGTTTGAAAAGAATATTTTAAATGTTAAAACAATAAATGTTAAATTTCAGTTTACTATGCCACACTTTCAAAGACTTAGGGACAGTTTTGTGTCACCACAATTTGGTAATTACTGTCCTGTATAAACTTAGAGCTTTAGAAGAGTTTCTTTTGCATGTTCAGGCATTTACTTTAGTATTCAGCAGTATTAAAACACACATGAACACACTGATGATGGTCACAAGTTACTTCACACTAAAAAGGAAAATGGTGAAAATAACAAGCTGACCCCAAAGTATTAAAATATCTTACAATAGTTACATATTCATAATTGTATTTATTGACTCAGTATTATAGCCTGCCCTTCACCATCTGTAAATGGTGTCTGCTACTATGAAAAAAGGCTAGTATGAATGAGCAGAACCAGGGAACACAGTCGAAGTCGCTTCATGTTTCTAAATTAAATACATTACAACGTCCATTTACTTACGGTGTGAATAAAAACATGCTTCGTGTTTAAACCACAAAGCTTGAGCTTAAGTACTGACCAGTAGTACATAGCGTTAAAAAGGTGCCAACTGGTGAAAATTATAAAATAAAAACAGGCTGGCGAATAATATATTTACAGGTTTATTCCGAAAGAAAACTTACGTTTCGACACGAACAATTTTAACTTGACTTTTGGATATAGCGCAGGTGGATTTTTTTTTTTTAAAAAACGGCCAACTTTGCGCGGTCACGAACGTGTTAGCCTCCTTAGCCGATAACCCGTTACTACCGCGCTAGCTAGCTAAAGACTTAGATAACTATTCTTTAATTGTTGAAGAGTCCTTACACTAACATTGACTTCTAATACACAGCTGTCAATATATTTCAATGCGTTGGTTTAATAATGGTTATACAATTTAACGAATATAGTAAAAAAAATAATAATAAAATAAAATCGTTTAGCAAGTACAAAACTGCTTCATCATGGTAGACCAAAATCAATGTTTTTCTCTTTCATTACACGAGAATGCAGCCATACCGCTTAGTTATTAAAGAACAATTTGAAATGGATATTTTTTTTATCACGGTTAAAAACTTACCTTGTGCTAATCCCAAAGTTCAATCCTGTTCAGGTTCAAACCGGTCCATCGTCGAAGGTCGAAACACCGCAACGAACTTTTAACTGCCGCTCGACTGCGAGCTTATTACTCTGCCTTCGGTCCGCTGGGCCACTGTCACAGGTGCTCCCTCTGAAAATAGGTCACTATTTTTCCTTATAGTGTAAATAGTTTTAACTTATTTGGATGTTTTAATCGTGCAGTCTGAATAAGTGTCTTCCTATTTAGTGCAAAAAACACATATTTAGTGGGTACTAAACCTATTTCATGAATATAAGTGTAGTCCACTTGAAAAAAGGCGCCTTTTTTAACCCTCAACCCCTCCTTTTTTCTCACTGCAAGCTTCAACTTAAGAGCATAAGTTCAATCAATGATAACAAGCTTAACAATAGTCAAGACAACTTACAGCTGTTAGTTAAACATCTAAAAACTTGTGAACTTAAGTTCTGAGTCCAAAACTCACAATACTTAGTTGAGTTAAATTACAAAAATAAGTGGATATAAATTAATGGGGCAGTCTTTTCTTACAGTGCACAAACTATAAATTTCTATTTGGCATTGCCAATGAAAACCATCACTGGTATTCGGTAGTAAGTATTCTCATAAACCTCAAACAACATTCAGGTTAAGTTAAAAAGTGTCATTATTACACATATTTGTTTTTGTCTTGGATATATACTGTATCTATAGGTACACCTAAAACTTACAAACTGCCTTTAAATTATTGTATGGTTACAGGTTATTTACCCCAGCCTTAAGAAATCTCTTCTTCTGGACTCACTTGGTGAAAGTGCTCCCAAAATTAAGAAATGCGAAGTATCGAGGTATGTGGCATTGCTTGTTCTAGTTTAAGGCAGCATAAATTGTTCTTACATTACAGAAATTTTTTTCAGTAGCAAAAAATTGGGCGAAAATACAGGAGTCTATTTTTGATATTTTTCCTTAACATACATTTATTTTGTAAATATGTGGTAAATAATAACTCACATTTAATGGCTTTGAAAAAAATACATTTTAGTCAATGAAATTGTGATGAACAATATGCGT